>CM062811.1:976571347-977010508 GCA_031772625.1 Pinus tabuliformis | reverse complement strand
GGGTTTTTACTCTGCTTAATTACAAGCACGCAGAAAAAGAAGCGACAAAAATCCGGCTTTATCCTTGGCCACTCTCCCAAGCAGACTCTATGATCCAAAGCAAACTGCCTACACTGCCCTAGCACAAGCAAAATTGACGAAAGTTGATCATCAAGAGGATCTGTTTGATGACGCTTTCGTAGGTACCGAGACAATAAGCCAAGCCAAACAGCTTGCAATAATGAAATACAATGATGAGGCGTTGACTGAGTTTAATAAACCTAGGGAACAGAGGTTGCAAACTCTGCCCCTAGAGTTATTATCCACAACCCCAGTCTTCCTCAAGCGAGCCTGGTCGGCAACAGATACATTCACCTCCGGTTACAACTAAAGAACAGGAAAACAACAGGAGGAAAGGTAGAAGAAGCTGCAGTGAGAAGCAGAGAAAGGAGCAGATAGAAAGGCAGCAAAAGTAAAGAAGGAAAAGAAGAGAAGAAGAAAAGAAGAGAAACTAAAGAAGAACGGCAGATAGGCAGAAAAAGGAATAGGAGGAGCAGCAGCGGAAAACGCAAGAGGAGCAACAGCGAAAAGCACTTGAAGAACAGCAGAAGTTAGAACAAGAAAAAGAACGGAGCAAAGCCCATACAGAGCAACATAAGCAAACCTCCATCGATCATGAATTGATTAAACAATGGAACCAATTCGATTCCATTATCAGTGGTAAGGAAGCTCCTCTAAAACAAGCGATGCGCCCCGATACCACTTCTTCTCAGGTTTTAGGAGGAACCAGCGGCCCACCCGTTTCACAGGATGTCGAGGTAATCAATAAGGACCCTTCCGATCAAATTGTTCTCCAGGGGAAGAAATTCCTCCCCTGGATATTTTCTACAGCCCAAAGCATAGAGCCGTTATTAAGCGCTCTAAGAAAAGACGAAGGCTTGATCAACCTTCTATCTTGCCTGACAAAAACAGTCACGGGCAATATGGTCTGGAAGGAGGATTTGGACCCTCCGATGATCTAACAAAGCTGTCTCAATTCGCGGGAGCGTATTCCGCAGCAACTATCGACAAAGCATCAAGGTGAGTCTTCTGTTGAAGACTAAGGACCATGAAATATATGCATTACAGGCAGAGGTAATTGAAGCGAAAAACAACGCAGCACAGGTGGAAGAGAGTTGCTGGCTCAACAGCAGGAAAACAATGTTTACCCAGCAACTGCAAATTGAAAGACAAAGGATAGACCAAAGTGAAACTCAGAAGGCAAAAGAATTGTCGGAGGCATTGTCACAGTTAAAGCATCAAATGAGCTGATGATGAAATCGAAAGATGAGCGAATAGCTCAACTATCAACACAGCTCGAAGGTATCAAGAGCACACAGAATGTGAAAGTTTTCAGAGCAGAGGCAACTCAAATAAATGGCGCATTACTGTCTCAGATCAGACTTTTATGTCAAAACTTGCTAAGGCTGAGCAATTATGCGAAATATCTACAACAGTGTGTGAGCAAATAGAGAAGGCCAGGAAATGAGCTAGATCAGGCCGAAGAAGCCATATCCGATTATATTGAGTGGCAAGACACTGACGAAGGGAAAGCGGCGAATTTGTCCCGAATCCATGAAGCGTACAAAGACATCCTCTTCACAGAATGGAACACTCAGGTAATGAAAGCAGAAAGGGGCGCTTCAGGTGTAAAATAATTGCCTAGCAATATGACCGACCTAGTCAATGATACACTTTATTTGGCTAACATGATTTCCAAGTGCACACCTGGAAGCATAACAACAGCAATATGCTTGAACAAACAATTACCATGACTTGGAGGAACAGAGGAAGTTAATTACCGGAGTAAATACTTTAACCTCTAATGCATATTGGCTCTTTCTAGTCAAGCCACATACTCAAAGGTCTGCTCTCAAGTGTTTAACAGATGCCCTCGGATGCCTGATCCCCGACATTCAAGATGCTACATATGATGCCCAGCTAACTTCGCGTCTCAACACTCCACCAGAAGTAGAGCCAATGCTGGCGATATGTCAGCTAAGGAGTAAAGCAAAGAACCCACCGAATGAAGCATTGCCGCCAACTGCCAGATTGCCAAGAAAGATGGAACAAACATTTATTGATGCCAATTTAATAGCTTTTCAGTTGTTTAGATATTTAGATTAGTATAGTATTTATAGACCCTTTCATTGTTTTGGAAAGGGTCGTAAATTTTTGTAATAAAGACTTAAAGGCTGAAGTTTGCACTATTGTGCTTCAGTCTATATTCTTTTGTGAAACTCGACCAACGTTCTTAATTTTGATTAGAAGGCTGTTTTATACAACTGCGCGATTGTCTGTTTTTGGAATGCTTTCCGATTTGAAGGAAGGACTGCGACTAGTGATTAATATACTGGATTGATCGATCAGCTTACATGGTACTATTATCATCTGTGTTTCTTTCTTATTATATGAATTGCTGTGTTATTATCTTGCTATTGTTGAATGCATTATGCGATATAACAGCGAATCTTCATTTCGTTTCACTATTGAATGTTTTGGTGATTTGTTATCTCTTTCACTCATGTATGTATCAATGATATGAATGATTAAGTGTAGTAATTCGCTCTAATCGCTCTGCATAACTAATTATGCAGAGCAATGTTTAAATGGTTTAAACGTCTATGCTTAAAGTGTTAGAGTCTCTATATGCCTGCCTTAAAGCACAGACCATCAAACGCTACGCTTTGCCAAGTGATAAGTCCCGGATCCAATTATAGTTATTACATTTTTGTGTAGTTTAGCTGTCCGCTTATTACCATCTTATGTCATAAGTCATTCATCCATCCCATTCACTTATAGTTCTTGGGAACTGGTCCCATTATCCCCAGTCGGAACCACTATTCCAAACGAAAAGGAGTGCACTAAGGTCCGGACCGGTGGTTTCCCCTTTGTTGTGGCAGCGATTTTCGAGGCCTCAACAAAATTTGCGCTAGAAGGAGGGCTAACTGTGAATGGCAAGCCGACCCAAATCGGCAAGTCATTCTAAGAGTAATTCTCCCTCCAAATCTCCTCGTTCTTCTCAATTACACGCTGGTTCGCCAGCCCATAACCAAGAAGAAGAGAATCTACCACCACTGCTCAATCCCATCATATCCCAGAACAACTAAGTCTTGAATCTCCTGAAGTTCAGTCTCTAATCCATAAACTTCAGAGCTTCTCGATTTCACCACAGAAATCTGAGATATCAGAAAGCAGTGCGACTTCGCAGTTCAACCTCACTTATCCTCTTACCTAGACTTCAGAGCGAAAAACTTGGTATTGAACCTACTGAGTTTCCTTTACCCAAAAGGAAAAAGTCAAAGAAAAATACTGAAGGATCTGATAGTGGGGATTTTTCTTCCACATCCTCCATTTCATCTCCTCATCTGCAAAGTCAACCACCCACCCCTCCATTACAAATTGTTGTTCATCAGGGAACAGGACCTCAATATCCCAACCTATTCACTCTTCATCTCCAATACCTCACCCACATCTGGAACCCCGACAGTAGTGACAACCACTGTCGCTAGCATAATGGCAGATCCATGGACTAGACCGGGTGCTGTCAACATGCCTGGACCATTACATGATCTACCAGATGCACCCGAAAAAATGGCTGCCTAAATTTAATCCAGATAATGGAACCCAAGCTGAAGAACACATCAACAACTTCATGTTAGCAGTTAACCTAAAAGGAGTGACAGAGCAAGATGTCGTAGTAAGACTGTTCCCTTACACTTTACAAGGATCAGCAGGATCCTGGTATTTTTCCTTACCTGTTAGTTCAATTACCAGTTGGAACACATGCCAAGAGCAGTTTCTTACCAAGTATGGAGATGATAGTCGGTCCTAGCTACTAATAATAAACGATCTCTCCAATCTAAGGATAGAGCACAGGGAACCAATAAAGGAGTTTAATGCCAGATTTAATAAACTCCTGAATAAAATCCCTACCGATTCTAAACCAAGTGAACAAATCCGAAGCGAATGGTACATCACTGCCCTACCTGCCAACATAGCTATCTTTGTAGACAGGTTGGCAAACCTACCTTAGCTGAAAATATGAGAGAAGCACTTGCAGTTGAAAAGCGCATCAATGCTCTTGAAAAGAAAGCTGCTCTAGAAGATAGAAAAGCTAAAAAAGTCTCGTTTAAAGAAGATTCCAAGAAGAAAACCCCAAGGACCCATATGACATGGAAGGTTTACAAAAGGTCCTTAAAACTTTGTCTAATGAAATGGTTGAGATTAAAAAGCAGGTGGCCGAAACTTCAAGCAAAAGACCATTTAGGACTTTTAAGAAAAACTGAATCAAAGCCGCCTAATGTTATATCTAATGCAGACTCAGACCAAGAAGAAGAGGAAGAGGAAACAACTTTACAACCGATGATGAAGAAGAAGTAGCTGAATGCCATGGAATGTGGGATTTTATACTCCCAAACTCTGACACTGAGAATGAAGAAGAAGCCTTCCGGTTACTACAAGAAGTAAAATTGCTTCTGAACTTCCCCAGGCAACTTCAAAGAAAAGGAGCGCAGGCGCTACTACAGCAAAGAAAAAGTTCCCCCAAAACCACCTGTGGTAGTTCCTCAAAACCAGCCTACAACTTCTAGTACTCCTTCGACATCCAAGACTTTAGTGGTATCCGATTCAATGGAATATAACATTGTTGATGATATGAAGAAACCAAGGCAAATATAACCATGTTTGAACTCAGTAAACTGAAACATCAGCAAAAGTTGCTTCTCAAAGAGTTAAATGCTGTTCCCTCTATTCCCCTTCCCAGTGCAAGAGCTGCCAACGATTCAGGCCACCCTCCCGCAGGTATGGTTGAAATTACCGATTCAGTCTTAATCGGAGATAAATCAAATTCTCACACTCCACCCTTCCTGCTGACGTATGAGATTTAAATAGAAACCTGCACAACTTTAATAGATTCAGGGCCTCATCTAATATAATGCCAGCTTCAGTTTGCTCTAAGCTAAATATTGAACCTCAGAAGTCTGCCACTCATATTGTGCAGTTGGATAGGACTAAAGTGCAGGTTGTGGAGAAATTAATTCTGTAACCATCAGGTTGTCTGCCGACCCTAGGATTGTACAAAGAATTGACATTTTAATTGTCGACATACCTGAATTCTATGGTTTAATATTGAGCAGAGATTGGTCCGAAAAACTGCACGGGTATATTTCTACAGATTGGTCACATATGTGGCTTCCCTACAAGGAAAGCCAAATCAAATAAGGATTGACCGTGAGAAACATATGACCCACACAGTAACTGACTTCGAACAAGAAAATCAGCCTGTTGCATTCAACAACAACATTCTGGGGAATTATTCGTCAGAATCATTTTTGGCAACTTTGTTGCCCAACCATCTCCTTTTTCAGTTAATCATTGTACATCCCAGATAGAAATTTTTCACAAACAGATACGTCTAGATGTTTTAATATTGATAAAAAAGCTGTAAATACTTTTGTTAATACTCCTTATTTTGGTCTTTATATTTTGATGGCTCTAAGTCCAGCGAGGGCTCAGGAGCAGGTTGTATTTTGGTTAGTCCGCAGGAGAAAAGACAATGCTGTCTTGTACTGGAATTTGAGTGCACTAACAATACTGCCGAATACGAAGCTTTAGTCCAAGGATTATATAAGGCGATCGGCCTTAAAGTCCAATATCTTAAAGTGTTCGGCGATTCCGAGATCATTGTGAAACAGGTAAGGAATGCAATTCATTGCCTTTCAACCACCTTAAACATTATCAATCGCTAGTGCAAGAGCTTACCTCACATTTTCAGCATTTAACATTTCCTCAATTCCTATGTCACAATTCGGCAGCCGACCTACTAGCCAATGTAGCTTCCAAAGCTTCTGCCTTCTGAAGACTACAGCCTTGATAGATTTTCTGTAGAATTATTTTTAGACCTTCAATTCCTGACAATGTCACTAATTGGAGGTTTTAATCATGATGAAGATATTTTGCAATTCTTAACCTCTGAAAATTCTATGATAATCAATTATCGAAGAAGATGATCATGATTCCCAAATGAAGGAAATACCTCATGAGAATTCGATTCCCAAACCAGTGGTAAAATTCGAAGACCTTTATGATATCAAAGACATGTTTAAACCTGTAATTAATGCAAAGCTTCAAAGTTCTACCCTTAGGTTTGAATTGATAAATCTATACTGTGCAAGCTCCTCAAAAATATCATTTAGGAAGGACTTTCTCCGTGAAGAAAAGGAAGCATTTATTAAACTGTTAAAGAAGAACAAACAGGTTTTTGCTTGGAATATGATGACCTGAAGACATATGACACATCCATTATTCAGCATACTATTCCTATGCTTCCCAATCAGAAGCCGATTCAGCAAAATTAAGAAAAATTCATCCAAACTTGAAAGCCAGATAAAGTCGGAGCTCAACAAGCTGTTGAAAGCCAAGAATATTTTCCCAGTCCGACACTCAAACTGGGTTTCTAATATGGTGCCAGTCAGAAAGAAAAATGGCGACATTCGAATTTGTATTGATTTCAGGAATCTGAACAAAGCAAGCTTAAAAGACAACTTCCCATTGCCTACTATGGAGCAAATCTCCAATCAGTGGCAGGTTCTGAATTGATGTCCTTTCTAGATGGTTTTCAGGGTACAATCAAGTTCTGGTACATCCTGATGACCAGCTTAAAACCACATTCAGAACAAAATGGGGAACCTATGCATATCAGAAAATGCCTTTTGGTCTTATAAATGCCGGAAGCGACATTTCAGAGAGCTATGGACATGGCCTTCAGAGGGTTAATTAATCGATCAGTAGTCGTCTATCTAGACGATATTACTGTGTATTCTAAGAAAGAGATAATCATTTGCACGACTTAAATCAGATCTTTCAGCGATGCAAAAGATATGGTATTTCTCTAAACCCAAAGAAGTCCTTCTTTGCTCTTGACCAAGGAAAACTCTTAGGCTTTATAGTATCCAAAGATGGTATTTATATTGATCCTGATCGGATTAATGAAATTTCTGAAATCCCTTTCCCACATAACAAAAAATCAATGCAGTCATTTTTGGTCAGATTAATTTTGTCAAACGATTTGTTCCAGATTTTTCACAGATTGTATTACCACTTCAGACAATGATCAAGAAGAATTCAGTCTTCAAATGGGGATCAGAAGAAAAACAAGCTTTTGATGTTATCAAACAGTCAATAATCAATGCCCCAGCCTTGAATACTCCAAATTTTTCTAATCATTTTACACTATATACTATTGCATCCAACACTTCATATGCCGCAGTACTCACACAACTGAATGATAACAACTTAGAAGCACCCATATCATTTTTCAGTTCAAATCTTCAAGGTGCCGAATTGAATTATTCGGATGTGGAGAAACAAGCCTTTGCTGTGTTCAAAGCAGTCAAACATTATAGACCCTTCCTTTTGAAAACCCATACGGAAGTTATAGTTCCTTTCCCAGCGGTAAGACAACTATTAATTCAGAAAGAATTGGGTGAAAAAAGAGCCAATTGGGTTACAGCGCTTCAAGAGTATGACTTAGAAATAAAGCCAGCAAAGATTGTTAGGGGCCAAGGTTTTTGCAGGATATTGGCAGGAGCATCAAACATTCACGAATCAAGCGATGAAGATCAGATTAAATCCATCAATCAGATAAGTGTCACTGATTCTGAATCTCAATATGCTGATTTGATATTTTATCTGAAGAACGGTTATGCTCCTCCAAATTTATCTTACAAAAATAAAAGGGCTATTAGGTTGAAAGCTAAGAATTTCACTCTCATTGATGATGTATTGTTTAAACAAAATTATGATTCTATCCTGTTAAGATGTCTTGAGAAACCTGAAGCCCAAAAGGTTTTGCAGGAGCTACATGATGGACCAGCTGGGGGACATTTTGGAGCTACACACAACAGCTCATAAGATTATTCATGCTGGATATTATTGGCCTACTCTATTTAGAGATTGCCATGAGCACGTAAGAAAATGCCTTAATTGCCAAACATCTGGTGGAAGACAACGAAAAACAGCTTTCCCTCTCTCAACCTGTCAACATTGAACAGCCATTCGAACAATGGGGATTAGATATCATCGGGAAATTACTCCACCATCTTCCAAACAACATAGGTATATCCTTACCGCTACTGATTATTTTACTAAATGGGTAGAGGCTATTCCTTTGAAGGCGGCAAATGCAGAGGCAATCATCGAGTTCATTGACCAATTCATCATTACCAGGTTTGGTGTTCCAAACGCTCTTGTTTTTTATAATGCTTCTTATTTCTCAGGAAACGCTATATATGATTTTGCTATTAAAAGAGGGTTTAAACTGAAATATTCTTCCAATTATTATCCCCAGGGAAACGGTTTAGCCGAATCTACTAATAAGAATCTCATCAAAATCATTAAGCGAACTGTTGAACAGAATCATAGAAACTGGCATAAATCTTTGGTCTTTGCATTATGGGCTGATAGAATAACACAAAAGGCTTCTATAGGGACCTCTCCTTTCAATCTGGTATATGGAAAAGAAGCCGTGTTGCCTACAAATCTTGTTCTTCCATCTTTAGCCCTAGTGCAGTTCATTCAAGAGACTCCTCTTCTTCTATCCAACTTAGACATGACCAAATTCTCAAATTAGAAGAAGAAAGGGAAAAGCCAGAATCACTCATGCCAAACATCAACAAATCATCAAAGCATCTTTTGACTCAGCATCATCCGGTTCCAAACAACTTCAAGTTGGTGACTTGTTCTCAAATGGGACAAGGCCCATGAAGAAAAGGTAAGCATACCAAATTTCAGAAAATGTGGCTTGGACCATTTCAGATCTGTGAAAAGATAGGCCATTCAACTTTTATATTGCAAGATTTATCAGGGTTGAGAGATTCTCTCCCCTCAATGGCCTGATCCTGAAGAAATTCTTTAATTGAGAAGGTAACCCCTTCTCCTTTTGTAGATTTGCGTAGTTTGTAGGATTGGTAGGAAATAAAACTGTAATATCTCTCCATTGACCTTTTGTTGTGTTTGACGAAGCTGTCTCACAAAAAAAATAATATAAATACTTGTTTTTAGATAATAGAACCCTCAATCAACAGAATAGTTTCTAGGAAATTAGATATCCTTGTGTTCTGAAACTATAATCTAAATTTTGAAGACTCCTTTCAGGAGGTAAAAGTTCCGAATCATTTTCTGTTTCCAAACTAGTCTCCAAAGGTTATCTATTAAAAGATAGAGGCTAACCCATTTTCAGTATCTTCAACTCTTCACCTGTCATCCACCTACTCTAAGGAGAAAATTGTTCACACCCATTCACTAAAGGTTATGATTACTCAGAGTGTAATTCTAAAATATAAAAGATAAAGATAAGAGGTCTTATCATAAGCCTGCTTACCATGTTCATAGGAAATAGGTTAACTGACATTACCAATATACTGCCTACCAAAACAGGGTAATGGCTTGAAGTTTCAAGACAAGGTCTCATCACGAGCCAGCTTGATCATTAAAATATTACCAGTGAATGCATTGTCATAAACTGGCTACCCAAACCAGGACAGTGGCTTTTTATCTTATTATAAGAAAAACAATGAAAAATAAAATATGAAAACATTTATGATTCATCTGTTAATCACACTCTTATGTAATGGAAAAGTGGACAATACTATGGTAAAAGGTATCCCTGTCGAGACTATAATGTCCTGCTGGCAACAGAGGCTCTACCTATGACAAAGGAGTTAATTATAAAAAGCTGATGGGGAAAGTTTTCTATTTATCATTATGAACCAATAAAGACTTGTTTTTGAAACTTATTATGTATTTGGTTCTTGAAACTAAATGGGACGAAGTTAACAAAATGATGGAGTTCACTTTTTCAGAAACACATGAATATCTAGTTATATAAAATTTCTCCTTCTGATTGAGTTTCTTTTATAAAAGCTTGAATGTTTTTATGTTAATTTCAGAATAACTGGTTCTACCAACGAATCGCCAATTGTTGTGCCCTACAACAACCCCCCATTTCATATCATCTGTATTTACAAATGATTAACATATGAAATGGGTCCCTTTTAAAAAATTAATTGGTATTAATGAATTTGTTCGAAAAAGGTATGATAATCAAAAGTGTTAGTGAATTGGAGCCTTTTTCGAATAACAATGTTTCCAAAATAAAACAATCTTTTGTTATTGCGATAAAGCGATCGCAAGATCGCATATCGCAATGACAAGAGAGATGCATTTAAACGGCACTTCGGTCTTTGCCGATGCGATATCGCTATCGGCGATCGGCGGTATTCAATGCATACACAAAAAAGAGCACATATCTTATACCCCGATGCGACGCTATATCGGCGATCGGCTATCGGCACTGCCTCTTATGGGAAAACGCTTTAAGTTTTAAACCCCGACCCGATGCGATATCGCTATCGGCCGTCGGCGGTATCCTATGCACTCTCATAAGGCGCTCAGGTCTTTCCCCGATGCGATGCGATATTGCTATCGGTAATCGGCATTTTCAAAAAGTGATTGCTTTAAGCTTTAAAGTTATATTTAAATCCGGTTGATAAAGCGCAGTTTTCAAAATGCCGTTAAATGCAGGGATAAGGTAATGCATGCGTATTTAATAACTTTGCCCCTTCGATTAACGAATACTTGCGTCTAAGGCATATCATATCTGTTGCACGCGTTGGGAGGTCATTCAACTGAATAACAGCGTAAAGGTCATTTAATGGGTAGCAGGCCTTAAAATCACCATTAATGCATATGCGATCTCTTACCAGTGATTGGATCCGCAGCCACTTTTTGAAAATTAATAGCGCCACGCTTCAAGTGATATATATCTTTCCAATTATGCTTTGTCTTCATTATTTCTCGTGTTACGATTTCTCTTGCGCTTGTGTAGAGTTCGTTTGTTGAGAAAAGCCTGAACATGATGGGGAAGAAAAATAAGAGGAGTTCTGGTTCTACTACAACACCTGTTGCAGGTCAAGCTGCTTCAATTTCGAAGAAAGGCTTAATCTCGGACACTACGTGCGCTGGTCTTGCTAGGACCACATGGCAGGGCACATATAATCTGTTGGAGGCCGAGCAACCAAAAGTGACAGTGAGAACAGCTAGTGTTGATGTACTAAGGAAATCTGATGCAACGCTCAAAGACTTGGCCGACTCCTTTTTACACAGAATAGCGGCCAGAGAGCAGGTTCTCCCTTACACAGATGTGGTGCGCTGGGCAATTGAAGAAATCCCCATCACTGATAGAACTTTCCATACAAGGGACGGAAGGATTTTCGGGTCATTCAAGCCTGATGACCTGAGGCGAATGTATCATCTGCCTGAACCGGAGCTAGTCTACAACAGAACCTTCGTGGAGAAATTCGCAAAAGAAAATGAATCACCATCCGAACCCCTCCGAGATTGGAGGCAGAACCCAGCCAAGCACAAGCATGAAAGTTCGGGTAAGTACTCCAACGTTTCTTTGGCTTCTCCCTATTGCTATGCGGGGATTATGATGTGTAGATTGTGGGGATTACATGACTCTGTTAATATCAATATTGACATGGTTCCCCTAATGGAAGCGGCTATCAATGCTATAATCATGGATTGGGCCACTATTCTTTCTGATAAGTTGGTCGTAGCTGTTCGTGAATTCAGAAACAAAACTATAGTCACCGAAAGGAAAATCCCGCCATTTTATTATTCTGCTTACATTATGGATACCCTGTGTCTTAATTCTGAGTTTCCTGTCCTCGGTTGGAGATGGACCACCCAAGATCCAACACCCATTCATTTATACCATCAGAAATTGTGGAAGTCCTCTTACAAGGACCATTTGTACCAAATTTGTAATGGTTTCATGGTGCCCATTTACTATTCTATTTATGACAGACCCATTTCCAGAATTTCCTATGAAGCTTCTTTCGACTTACCAGCCGTAGCAAGTTGGTTCGGGGAGGAGTATTTCACCTATATCAGAGTTTTCGGGAGTAAGGCTAGGCCGCATGTCCTCCCTTTATATATCCCAGACAAGCTGTTAGCCCGGAAATCTGTACCAGATTATGGCCGAGAGTGTCACACAAACTCTCAAAGAAGAGAAGAAAAAGGTTGGCCCTCTTTTCCTTTAAGAATTGGGGTTTTTACTCTGCTTAATTACAAGCACGCAGAAAAAGAAGCGACAAAAATCCAAGCTTTATCCTGGCCACTCTCCCAAGCAGACTCTATGATCCAAAGCAAACTGCCTACACTGCCCTAGAACAAGCAAAATTGACAAAGTTGATCATCAAGAGGATTGTTTGATGACCTGTTCGTAGGTACCGAGACAATAAGCCAAGCCAAACAGCTTGCAATAATGAAATACAATGATGAGGCGTTGACTGAGTTTAATAAACTTAGGGAACAGAGGTTGCAAACTCTGCCCCTAGAGTTATTATCCACAACCCCAGCGTCTTCCTCAAGCGAGCCTGGTCGGCAACAGATACATTCACCTCCTGTTACAACTAAAGAACAGGATAAACAACAGGAGGAAAGGCAGAAGAAGCTGCAGGCTGAGAAGCAGAGAAAGGAGCAGATAGAAAGGCAGCAAAAGGAAAAGAAGAAGAAGAGCAGAGGAAGAAAGAAGAAGAGAAACTAAAGAAAGAACTGCAGATAGGCAGAAAAAGGAATTGGAGGAGCAGCAGCGGAAAACGCAAGAGGAGCAACAGCGAAAAGCACTTGAAGAACAGCAGAAGTTAGAACAAGAAAAAGCCCATACAGAGCAACATAAGCAAACCTCCATCGATCCTGAATTGATTAAACAATGGAACCAATTCGATTCCATTATCAGTGGTAAGGAAGGCTCCTCTAAAACAAGCGATGCGCCCGATACCACTTCTTCTCAGGTTCTAGGAGGAACCAGCGACCCACCCATTTCACAGGATGTCGAGATAATCAATAAGGACCCTTCCGATCAAATTGTTCTCCAGGTGGAAGAAATTCCTCCCCTGGATATTTTCTACAGCCCAAAGCATAGAGCCGTTATTAAGCGCTCTAAGAAAAGACGAAGGCTTGATCAACCTTCTATCTTGCCTGAGCAAACAGTCACGGGCAATATGGTCTGGAAGGAGGATTTGGATCCCTCCGATGATCTAACAAAGCTGTCTCAATTCGCGGGAGCTTATTCTGCAGCAACTATCGACAAAGCATCGGAGGTAAGTCTTCTGTTGAAGACTAAGGACCATGAAATATATGCATTACAGGCAGAGGTAATTGAAGCGAAAAACAAAGCAGCACAGGTGGAAGAGCAGTTGCTGGCTCAACAGCAGGAAAACAATTTGTTAACCCAGCAACTGCAAATTGAAAGACAAAGGATAGACCAAAGTGAAACTCAGAAGGCAAAAGAATTGTCGGAGGCATTGTCACAGTTGAAAGCATCAAATGAGCTGATGATGAAATCGAAAGATGAGCGAATAGCTCAACTATCAACACAGCTCGAAGGTATCAAGAGCACACAGAATGTGAAAGTCTTCAGAGCAGAGGCAACTCAAATAAATGGCGCATTACTGTCTCAGATCAGACTTTTATGTCAAAAACTTGCTAAGGCTGAGCAATTATGCGAAATATCTACAACAGTGTGTGAGCAAATAGAGAAGGCCAGAATGAGCTAGATCAGGCCGAAGAAGCCATATCCGATTATATTGAGTGGCAAGACACTGACGAAGGGAAAGCGGCGAATTTGTCCCGAATCCATGAAGCGTACAAAGACATCCTCTTCACGGAATGGAACACTCAGGTAATGAAAGCAGAAAGGGCGGCTTCCAGGTGTAAAATAATTGCCAGCAATATGACCGACCTAGTCAATGATACACTTTATTTGGCTAACATGATCTCCAAGTGCACACCTGGAAGCATAACAACAGCAGATATGCTTGAACAAACAAATTACCATGACTTGGAGGAACAGAGGAAGTTAATTACCGGAGTAAATACTTTAACCTCTGATGCATATTGGCTCTTTCTAGTCAAGCCACATACTCAAAGGTCTGCTCTCAAGTGTTTAACAGATGCCCTCGGATGCCTGATCCCCGACATTCAAGATGCTACATATGATGCCCAGCTAACTTCGCGTCTCAACACTCCACCAGAAGTAGAGCCAATGCTGGCGATATGTCAGCTAAGGAGTAAAGGCAAAGAACCCACCGAATGAAGCATTGCCGCCAACTGCCAGATTGCCAAGAAAGATGGAACAAACATTTATTGATGCCAATTTAATAGCTTTTCAGTTGTTTAGATATTTAGATTAGTATAGTATTTATAGACCCTTTCATTGTTTTGGAAAGGGTCGTAAAATTTTGTAATAGAGACTTAAAGGCTGAAGTTTGCACTATTGTGCTTCAGTCTATATTCTTTTGTGAAACTCGACCAACGGTTCTTAATTTTGATTAGAAGGCTGTTTTATACAATTGCGCACGACTGTCTGTTGTTTGGAATGCTTTCCGATTTGAAGGAAGGACTGCGACATAGTGATTAATATACTGGATTGATCGATCAGCTTACATGGTACTATTATCTGTATCTGTGTTCTTTCTTATTATATGAATTGCTGTGTTATTATCTTTGCTATTGTTGAATGCATGTATGCGATATAACAGCGAATCTTCATTTCGTTTCACTATTGAATGTTTTGGTGATTTGTTATCTCTTTCACTCATGCATGTATCAATGATATGAATGATTAAGTGTAGTAATTCGCTCTAATCGCTCTGCATAACTAATTATGCAGAGCAATGTTTAAATGGTTTAAACGTCTATGCTTAAAGTGTTAGAGTCATCTATATGCCTGCCTTAAAGCACAGATCATCAAACGCTACGCTTTGCCAAGTGATAAGTCCCGGGATCCAATTATAGTTATTACATTTTGTTTGTAGTTTAGCTGTCCGCTTATTACCATCTTATGTCATAAGTCATTCATCCATCCCATTCACTTATAGTTCTTGGGAAACTGGTCCCATTATCCCCAGTCGGAACCACTATTCCAAACGGAAAAGGAGCTGCACTAAGGTCCGGACCGGGTGGTTTCCCCTTTGTTGTGGCAGCGATTTTCGAGGCCTCAACAAAATTGGCGCTAGAAGGAGGGCCTAACTGTGAATGGCAAGCCGACCCAAATCGGCAAGTCATTCTAAGAGTAATTCTCCCTCCAAATCTCCTCGTTCTTCTCAATTACATGCTGGTTCGCCAGCCCATAACCAAGAAGAAGAGGAATCTACCACCACTGCTCAATCCCATCATATCCCAGAACAACTAAGTCTTGAATCTCCTGAAGTTCAGTCTCTAATCCATAAACTTCAGAGCTTCTCGATCTCACCACAGAAATCTGAGATATCAGAAAGCAGTGCGACTTCGCAGTTCAACCTCACTCATCCTCTTACCAGACTTCAGAGCGAAAAACTTGGTATTGAACCTACTGAGTTTCCTTTACCCAAAAGGAAAAAGCCAAAGAAAAATACTGAAGGATCTGATAGTGGGGATTTTTCTTCCACATCCTCCATTTCATCTCCTCATCTGCAAAGTCAACCACCCACCCCTCCATTACAAATTGTTGTTCATCAGGGAACAGGAGCCTCAATATCCCAACCTATTCTCACTTCATCTCCAATACCTCACCCAACATCTGGAACCCCGACAGTAGTGACAACCACTGTCGCTAGCATAATGGCAGATCCATGGACTAGGCCGGTGCAGTCAACATGCCTGGACCATTACATGATCTACCAGATGCACCCGAAAAATGGCTGCCTAAATTTAATCCAGATAATGGAACCCAAGCTGAAGAACACATCAACAACTTCATGTTAGCAGTTAACCTAAAAGGAGTGACAGAGCAAGATGTCGTAGTAAGACTGTTCCCTTACACTTTACAAGGATCAGCAGGATCCTGGTATTTTTCCTTACCTGCTAGTTCAATTACCAGTTGGAATACATGCCAAGAGCAGTTTCTTACCAAGTATGGAGATGATAGGTCCTTAGCAACTAATAAATGATCTCTCCAATTTGAGGATAGAGCACAGGGAACCAATAAAGGAGTTTAATGCCAGATTTAATAAACTCCTGAATAAAATCCCTACCGATTCTAAACCAAGTGAACAAATCCGAAGCGAATGGTACATCACTGCCCTACCTGCCAACATAGCTATCTTTGTAGACAGGGCTGGCAAACCTACCTTAGCTGAAAATATGAAAGAAGCACTTGCAGTTGAAAAGCGCATCAATGCTCTTGAAAAGAAAGCTGCTCTAGAAGATAGAAAAGCTAAAAAAGTCTCGTTTAAAGAAGATTCCAAGAAGAAAACCCCAAAGGACCCATATGACATGGAAGGTTTACAAAAGGTCCTTAAAACATTGTCTAATGAAATGGTTGAGATTAAAAAGCAGGTGGCCGAAACTTCAAGCAAAAGACCATTTAGGACTTTTAAGAAAACTGAATCAAAGCCACCTAATGTTATATCTAACGCAGATTCAGACCAAGAAGAAGAGGAAGAGGAAACAACTTCACAACCGATGATGAAGAAGAAGTAGCTGAATGCCATGGAATGTGGGATTTTATACTCCCAAACTCTGATACTGAGAATGAAGAAGAAGCCTTTCCGGTTACTACAAGAAGTAAAATTGCTTCTGAACTTCCCCAGGCAACTTCAAAGAAAAGGAGCGCAGGCGCTACTACAGCAAAGGAAAAAGTTCCCCAAAGAAGTCACCTGTGGTAGTTCCTCAAAACCAGCCTTCAACTTCTAGTTCTCCTTCAACATCCAAGACTTTAGTGGTATCCGATTCAATGGAATATAACATTGTTGATGATATGAAGAAAACCAAGGCAAATATAACCATGTTTGAACTCAGTAAACTGAAACATCAGCAAAAGTTACTTCTCAAAGAGTTAAATGCTGTTCCCTCTATTCCCCTTCCCAGTGCAAGAGCTGCCAACGATTCAGGCCAGCCTCCCGCAGGTATGGTTGAAATTACCGATTCAGTCTTAATCGAGATAAATCAAATTCTCACACTCCACCCTTCCTGCTGACTTATGAGATTTATAATAGAAACCTACACAACTGTTTAATAGATTCAGGGGCCTCATCTAATATAATGCCAGCTTCAGTTTGCTCTAAGCTGAACATTGAACCCCAGAAGTCTGCCACTCATATTGTGCAGTTGGATAGGACTAAAGTGCAGGTTGTGGGAGAAATTAATTCTGTAACCATCAGGTTGTCTGCCGACCCCAGAATTGTTCAAAGAATTGACATTTAATTGCGACATACCTGAATTTTATGGTTTAATATTGAGCAGAGATTGGTCCGAAAAACTGCACGGGTATATTTCTACAGATTGGTCACATATGTGGCTTCCCTACAAGGGAAAGCCAAATCAAATAAGGATCGATCGTGAGAAACATATGACCCACACAGTTACTGAATTCGAGCAAGAAAACCAACCTGTGGCATTCAACAACAACATTTTGGGGAATATTCGGCAGAATCATTCTTTGGCAACTTTGTTGCCCAACCATCTCCTTTTTCAGTCAATCATTTTACATCTCAAATAGAAAATTTTTCACAAACTGATAGGTCCAGATGTTTTAATGATTGAGAAAAAATGTAGATACTTTTGTTAATATTCCTTTATTTTGGTCTTTGTATTTTGATGGCTCTAAGTCCACTGGGTCAGGAGCTGTTGTATATGGTTAGTCCGCAAGGAGAAAAGACAATGTGTCTTGTAGGTTAGAGTTTGAGTGCACTAATAATACAGCCGAATATGAAGCTTTAATCCAAGGATTATACAAAGCAATCGGCCTGGAGGTGCGATATCTAAAGGTATTCGGCGATTCGGAAATCATTGTCAAACAGGTTAGAAATGCAATTCATTGCCTTTCGACTCACCTTAAACATTACCAATCGCTCGTTCAAGAGCTTACCTCACACTTTTTGGCATTCAACATTTCTTCTATACCTCGATCTCAAATTCGCAGCCGCAGATTACTAGCCAATGTAGCTTCAAAGCTTCTACCTTCTGAAGACTACAGCCTTGATAGATTTTCTGTAGAATTACTTTTCAGACCTTCAATTCCTGACAATGTCACTAATTGGAGAGTATTTAATCATGATGATGATATTTTGCAATTTTTAACTTCTGAGAATTCTTATGATAAGCAAGTTATTGAGGAAGATGATCATGATTCCCAGATGAAAGAAGTGCTCAAGAGAATTCGATCCCCAAACCAGTGGTAAAATTAGAAGATCTTTATGATATCAAAGACAGGTTTAAACCTGTAATTAACACAAAGCTTCAAAGTTCTACCCTTAGGTTTGAATTGATAAATCTAGGAACTAACGAGTCTCCTCAAAACATCAATTTAGGAACAGGACTATTCAGAATGAAAAGGAAGCATTTATTAAATTGTTAAGAAGAACAAACAGGTTTTTGCTTGGAAATATGATGACTTAAAGACATATGATACATCTATTATCCAGCATACCATTCCTATGCTTCCTGATAAAAACCAATTCAGCAAAATTAAGAAAAATACACCCAAATTTGGAGAGCCAGATTAAGTCGGAGCTTAATAAGCTTTTGAAAGCCAAATATTATTTTTCCAGTCCGACATTCAAACTGGGTCTCTAATATGGTGCCAGTCAGAAAGAAAAATGGCGACATTCGAATTTGTATTGATTTCAGGAATTTGAACAAAGCGAGCTTAAAAGACAACTTCCCATTGCCTACTATGGAGCAAATTCTCCAATCGGTGGCAGGTTCTGAATTGATGTCTTTTCTAGATGGTTTTTCAGGGTACAATCAAGTTCTGGTACATCCTGATGACCAGCTTAAAACTACATTCAGAACAAAATGGGGAACCTATGCATATCAGAAAATGCCTTTTGGTCTTATAAATGCCGAGCGACATTTCAGAGAGCTATGGACATGGCCTTCAGAGGGTTAATTAATCGATCAGTAGTCGTCTATCTAGACGATATTACTGTGTATTCTAAGAAGAGAGATAATCATTTGCACGACTTAAATCAGATCTTTCAGCGATGCAAAAGATATGGTATTTCTCTAAACCCAAAAAAGTCCTTCTTTGCTCTAGACCAAGGAAAACTCTTAGGCTTTATAGTATCCAAAGATGGTATTTATATTGATCCTGATCGGATTAATGAAATTTCTGAAATCCCTTTCCCACATAACAAAAAATCAATGCAGTCATTTTTGGGTCAGATTAATTTTGTCAAACGATTTGTTCCAGATTTTTCACAGATTGTATTACCACTTCAGACAATGATCAAGAAGAATTCAGTCTTCAAATGGGGATCAGAAGAAAAACAAGCTTTTGATGTTATCAAACAGTCAATAATCAATGCCCCAGCCTTGAATACTCCAAATTTTTCTAATCATTTTACACTATATACTATTGCATCCAACACTTCATATGCCGCAGTACTCACACAACTGAATGATAACAACTTAGAAGCACCCATATCATTTTTCAGTTCAAATCTTCAAGGTGCCGAATTGAATTATTCGATGTGGAGAAACAAGCCTTTGCTGTGTTCAAAGCAGTCAAACATTATAGACCCTTCCTTTTGAAAACCCATACGAAAGTTATAGTTCCTTTCCCAGCGGTAAGACAACTATTAATTCAGAAAGAATTGGGTGAAAAAAGAGCCAATTGGGTTACAGCGCTTCAAGAGTATGACTTAGAAATAAAGCCAGCAAAGATTGTTAGGGGCCAAGGTTTTTGCAGGATATTGGCAGGAGCATCAAACATTCACGAATCAAGCGATGAAGATCAGATTAAATCCATCAATCAGATAAGTGTCACTGATTCTGAATCTCAATATGCTGATTTGATATTTTATTTGAAGAACGGTTATGCTCCTCCAAATTTATCTTACAAAAATAAAAGGGCCATTAGGTTGAAAGCTAAGAATTTCACTCTCATTGATGATGTGTTGTTTAAACAAAATTATGATTCTATCCTGTTAAGATGTCTTGAGAAACCTGAAGCCCAAAAGGTTTTGCAGGAGCTACATGATGGACCAGCTGGGGGACATTTTGGAGCTGACACAACAGCTCATAAGATTATTCATGCTGGATATTATTGGCCTACTCTATTTAGAGATTGCCATGAGCACGTAAGAAAATGCCTTAATTGCCAAACATCTGGTGGAAGACAACGAAAATCAGCTTTCCCTCTTCAACCTGTCAACATTGAACAGCCATTCGAACAATGGGGATTAGATATCATCGGGGAAATTACTCCACCATCTTCCAAACAACATAGGTATATCCTTACCGCTACTGATTATTTTACTAAATGGGTAGAGGCTATTCCTTTGAAGGCGGCAAATGCAGAGGCAATCATCGAGTTCATTGACCAATTCATCATTACCAGGTTTGGTGTTCCAAACGCTCTTGTTTTTTATAATGCTTCTTATTTCTCAGGAAACGCTATATATGATTTTGCTATTAAAAGGGGGTTTAAACTGAAATATTCTTCCAATTATTATCCCCAGGGGAACGGTTTAGCCGAATCTACTAATAAGAATCTCATCAAAATCATTAAGCGAACTGTTGAACAGAATCATAGAAACTGGCATAAATCTTTGGTCTTTGCATTATGGGCTGATAGAATAACACAAAAGGCTTCTATAGGGACCTCTCCTTTCAATCTGGTATATGGAAAAGAAGCCGTGTTGCCTACAAATCTTGTTCTTCCATCTTTAGCCCTAGTGCAGTTCATTCAAGAGACTCCGTCTTCTTCTATCCAACTTAGACATGACCAAATTCTCAAATTAGAAGAAGAAAGGGAAAAGGCCAGAATCACTCATGCCAAACATCAACAAATCATCAAAGCATCTTTTGACTCAGCATCATCCGGTTCCAAACAACTTCAAGTTGGTGACTTGTTCTCAAATGGGACAAGGCCCATGAAGATAAAGGTAAGCATACCAAATTTCAGAAAATGTGGCTTGGACCATTTCAGATCTGTGAAAAGATAGGCCATTCAACTTTTATATTGCAAGATTTATCAGGGTTGAGAGATTCTCTCCCCGTCAATGGCCTGATCCTGAAGAAATTCTTTAATTGAGAAGGTAACCCCTTCTCCTTTTGTAGATTTGCGTAGTTTGTAGGATTGGTAGGAAATAAAACTGTAGAGTATCTCCATTGACCTTTTGTTGTGTTTGACGAAGCTGTCTCACAAAAAAATATATAAATACTTGTTTTTAGATAATAGAACCCTCAATCAAAAGAAATAGTTTCTAGGAAATTAGATATCCTTGTGTTCTGAAACTATAATCTAAATTTTGAAGACTCCTTTCAGGAGGTAAAAGTTCTGAATCATTTTCTGTTTCCAAAACTAGTCTCCAAAGGTTATCTGTTAAAAGATAGAGGCTAACCCATTTTCAGTATCTTCAACTCTTCACCTGTCATCCACCTACTCTTAAGGAGAAAATTGTTCACCCCATTCACTAAAGGTTATGATTACTCAGAGTGTAATTCTATAAAATATAAAAGATTAAGATAAGAGGTCTTATCATAAGCCTGCTTACCATGTTCATAGGGAAATAGGTTAACTGACATTACCAATACTGCCTACCAAAACAGGGTAATGGCTTGAAATTTCAAGACAAGGGGTCTCATCACGAGCCAGCTTGATCAGTTAAATTATTACCAGTGAATGGCATTGTCATAAACTGGCTACCAAACCAGGACAGTGGCTTTTTATCTTATTACAAAGAAAAACAGATGAAAAATAAAATATGAAAACATTTTATGGATTCATTCTGTTAATCACACTCTTATGTGAATGGAAAAGTGGACAATACTATGGTTAAAAGGTATCCCTGTCGAGACTATAAATGTCTGCTGGCAACAGAGGCTCTACCTATGACAAAGGAGTTAATTATAAAAGCTGATGTGGGAAAGTTTTCTATTTTATCATTATGAACCAATAAAGACTTGTTTTTGAAACTTATTATGTATTTGGTTTCTTGAAACTAAATGGGACGAAGTTAACAAAATGGAGTTCACTTTAGTCAGAACACATGAATATCTAGTTATATTAGAAATTTCTCCTTCTGATTGAGTTTCTATTTATGAAAAGCTTGAATGTTTATGTTAATTTCAGAGATAACTGGTTCTACCAACGAATCGCCAATTGTTGTGCCCTACAACAACCCCCATTTCATATCATCTGTATTTACAAATGATTAACATATGAAATGGGTCCCTTTTAAAAAAATTAATTGGTATTAATGAATTTGTTCGAAAAAGGTATGATAATCAAAAGTGTTAGTGAATTGAGCCTTTTTCGAATAACAATGTTTCCAAAATAAAACAATCTTTTGTTATTGCGATAAAGCGATCGCAAGATCGCATATCGCAATGACAAGAGAGATGCATTTAAACAGCACTTTGGTCCTTGCCGATGCGATATCGCTATCGGCGTTCGGCGATATTCAATGCATACACAAAAAAGAGCACATATCTTATACCCCGATGCGACGCTATATCGGCGATCGGCTATCGGCACTGCCTCTTATGGGAAAACGCTTTAAGTTTTAAACCCCGACCCGATGCGATATCGCTATCGGCCGTCGGCGGTATCCATGCACTCCATAAAGCGCTCAGGTCTTTTCCCCGATGCGATGCGATATTGTTGATCGGTAATCGGCATTCTCAAAAAGTGATTGCTTTGAGCTTTAAAGTTATATTTAAATCCTCGTTAAAGCGCAGTTTCAAAATGCCGTTAAATGCAGGGATAAGGTAATGCATGCGTATTTAATAACTTTGCCCCTTCGATTAACGAATACTTGCGTCTAAGGCATATCATATCTGTTGCACGCGTTGGAGGTCATTCAACTGAATAACAGCGTAAAGGTCATTTAATGGGTAGCAGGCCTTAAAATCACCATTAATGCATATGCGATCTCTTACCAGTGATTGGATCCGCAGCCATTTTTTGAAAATTAATAGCGCCACGCTTCAAGTGATATATATCTTTCCCATTATGCTTTGTCTTCATTATTTCTCGTGTTACGATTTCTCTTGCGCTTGTGTAGAGTTCGTTTGTTGAGAAAAGCCTGAACATGATGGGGAAGAAAAATAAGAGGAGTTCTGGTTCTACTACAACACCTGTTGCAGGTCAAGCTGCTTCAATTTCGAAGAAAGGCTTAATCTCGGACACTACGTGCGCTGGTCTTGCTAGGACCACATGGCAGGGCACATATAATCTGTTGGAGGCCGAGCAACCAAAAGTGACAGTGAGAACAGCTAGTGTTGATGTACTAAGGAAATCTGATGCAACGCTCAAAGACTTGGCCGACTCCTTTTTACACAGAATAGCGGCCAGAGAGCAGGTTCTCCCTTACACAGATGTGGTGCGCTGGGCAATTGAAGAAATCCCCATCACTGATAGAACTTTCCATACAAGGGACGGAAGGATTTTCGGGTCATTCAAGCCTGATGACCTGAGGCGAATGTATCATCTGCCTGAACCGGAGCTAGTCTACAACAGAACCTTCGTGGAGAAATTCGCAAAAGAAAATGAATCACCATCCGAACCCCTCCGAGATTGGAGGCAGAACCCAGCCAACACAAGCATGAAAGTTCGGGTAAGTACTCCAACGTTTCTTTGGCTTCTCCCTATTGCTATGCGGGGATTATGATGTGTAGATTGTGGGGATTACATGACTCTGTTAATATCAATATTGACATGGTTCCCTAATGGAAGCGGCTATCAATGCTATAATCATGGATTGGGCCACTATTCTTTCTGATAAGTTGGTCGTAGCTGTTCGTGAATTCAGAAACAAAACTATAGTCACCGAAAGGAAAATCCCGCCATTTTATTATTCTGCTTACATTATGGATACTCTGTGTCTTAATTCTGAGTTTCCTGTCCTCGGTTGGAGATGGACCACCCAAGATCCAACACCCATTCATTTATACCATCAGAAATTGTGGAAGTCCTCTTACAAGGACCATTTGTACCAAATTTGTAATGGTTTCATGGTGCCCATTTACTATTCTATTTATGACAGACCCATTTCCAGAATTTCCTATGAAGCTTCTTTCGACTTACCAGCCGTAGCAAGTTGGTTCGGGGAGGAGTATTTCACCTATATCAGAGTTTTTGGGAGTAAGGCTAGGCCGCATGTCCTCCCTTTATATATCCCAGACAAGCTGTTAGCCCGGGAAATCTGTTACCAGATTATGGCCGAGAGTGTCACACAAACTCTCAAAGAAGAGAAGAAGAAAGGTTGGCCCTCTTTTCCTTTAAGAATTGGGGTTTTTACTCTGCTTAATTACAAGCACGCAGAAAAAGAAGCGACAAAAATCCAAGCTTTATCCTGGCCACTCCCAAGCAGACTCTATGATCCAAAGCAAACTGCCTACACTGCCCTAGAACAAGCAAAATTGACAAAAGTTGATCATCAAGAGGATCTGTTTGATGACCTGTTCGTAGGTACAGAGACAATAAGCCAAGCCAAACAGCTTGCAATAATGAAATACAATGATGAGGCGTTGACTGAGTTTAATAAACTTAGGGAACAGAGGTTGCAAACTCTGCCCCTAGAGTTATTATCCACAACCCCAGCGTCTTCCTCAAGCGAGCCTGGTCGGCAACAGATACATTCACCTCCGGTTACAACTAAAGAACAGGATAAACAACAGGAGGAAAGGCAGAAGAAGCTGCAGGCTGAGAAGCAGAGAAAGGAAAAGCAGATAGAAAGGCAGCAAAAGGCAAAGAAGGAAGAAGAGCAGAGGAAGAAGAAGGAAGAAGAGAAACTAAAGAAAGAACTGGCAGATAGGCAGAAAAAGGAATTGGAGGAGCAGCAGCGGAAAACGCAAGAGGAGCAACAGCGAAAAGCACTTGAAGAACAGCAGAAGTTAGAACAAGAAAAAGAACGGAGCAAAGCCCATACAGAGCAACATAAGCAAACCTCCATCGATCCTGAATTGATTAAACAATGGAACCAATTCGATTCCATTATCAGTGGTAAGGAAGGCTCCAAAGACAAACTCCTCTAAAACAAGCGATGCGCCCGATACCACTTCTTCTCAGGTTTAGGAGGAACCAGCGGCCCACCCATTTCACAGGATGTCGAGGTAATCAATAAGGACCCTTCCGATCAAATTGTTCTCCAGGTGGAAGAAATTCCTCCCCTGGATATTTTCTACAGCCCAAAGCATAGAGCCGTTATTAAGCGCTCTAAGAAAAGACGAAGGCTTGATCAACCTTCTATCTTGCCTGAGCAAACAGTCACGGGCAATATGGTCTGGAAGGAGGATTTGGATCCCTCCGATGATCTAACAAAGCTGTCTCAATTCGCGGGAGCTTATTCTGCAGCAACTATCGACAAAGCATCAGAGGTGAGTCTTCTGTTGAAGACTAAGGACCATGAAATATATGCATTACAGGCAGAGGTAATTGAAGCGAAAAACAAAGCAGCACAGGTGGAAGAGCAGTTGCTGGCTCAACAGCAGGAAAACAATTTGTTAACCCAGCAACTGCAAATTGAAAGACAAAGGATAGACCAAAGTGAAACTCAGAAGGCAAAAGAATTGTCGGAGGCATTGTCACAGTTGAAAGCATCAAATGAGCTGATGATGAAATCGAAAGATGAGCGAATAGCTCAACTATCAACACAGCTCGAAGGTATCAAGAGCACACAGAATGTGAAAGTCTTCAGAGCAGAGGCAACTCAAATAAATGGCGCATTACTGTCTCAGATCAGACTTTTATGTCAAAAACTTGCTAAGGCTGAGCAATTATGCGAAATATCTACAACAGTGTGTGAGCAAATAGAGAAGGCCAGGAATGAGCTAGATCAGGCCGAAGAAGCCATATCCGATTATATTGAGTGGCAAGACACTGACGAAGGGAAAGCGGCGAATTTGTCCCGAATCCATGAAGCGTACAAAGACATCCTCTTCACGGAATGGAACACTCAGGTAATGAAAGCAGAAAGGGCGGCTTCCAGGTGTAAAATAATTGCCAGCAATATGACCGACCTAGTCAATGATACACTTTATTTGGCTAACATGATTTCCAAGTGCACACCTGGAAGCATAACAACAGCAGATATGCTTGAACAAACAAATTACCATGACTTGGAGGAACAGAGGAAGTTAATTACCGGAGTAAATACTTTAACCTCTGATGCATATTGGCTCTTTCTAGTCAAGCCACATACTCAAAGGTCTGCTCTCAAGTGTTTAACAGATGCCCTCGGATGCCTGATCCCCGACATTCAAGATGCTACATATGATGCCCAGCTAACTTCGCGTCTCAACACTCCACCAGAAGTAGAGCCAATGCTGGCGATATGTCAGCTAAGGAGTAAAGGCAAAGAACCCACCGAATGAAGCATTGCCGCCAACTGCCAGATTGCCAAGAAAGATGGAACAAACATTTATTGATGCCAATTTAATAGCTTTTCAGTTGTTTAGATATTTAGATTAGTATAGTATTTATAGACCCTTTCATTGTTTTGGAAAGGGTCGTAAAATTTTGTAATAAGACTTAAAGGCTGAAGTTTGCACTATTGTGCTTCAGTCTATATTCTTTTTGTGAAACTCGACCAACGGTTCTTAATTTTGATTAGAAGGCTGTTTTATACAACTGCGCACGACTGTCTGTTGTTTGGAATGCTTTCCGATTTGAAGGAAGGACTGCGACATAGTGATTAATATACTGGATTGATCGATCAGCTTACATGGTACTATTATCTGTATCTGTGTTCTTTCTTATTATATGAATTGCTGTGTTATTATCTTTGCTATTGTTGAATGCATGTATGCGATATAACAGCGAATCTTCATTTCGTTTCACTATTGAATGTTTTGGTGATTTGTTATCTCTTTCACTCATGTATGTATCAATGATATGAATGATTAAGTGTAGTAATTCGCTCTAATCGCTCTGCATAACTAATTATGCAGAGCAATGTTTAAATGGTTTAAACTCTATGCTTAAAGTGTTAGAGTCATCTATATGCCTGCCTTAAAGCACAGATCATCAAACGCTACGCTTTGCCAAGTGATAAGTCCCGGGATCCAATTATAGTTATTACATTTTGTTTGTAGTTTAGCTGTCCGCTTATTACCATCTTATGTCATAAGTCATTCATCCATCCCATTCACTTATAGTTCTTGGGAAACTGGTCCCATTATCCCCAGTCGGAACCACTATTCCAAACGGAAAAGGAGCTGCACTAAGGTCCGGACCGGGTGGTTTCCCCTTTGTTGTGGCAGCGATTTTCGAGGCCTCAACAAAATTGGCGCTAGAAGGAGGGCTAACTGTGAATGGCAAGCCGACCCAAATCGGCAAGTCATTCTAAGAGTAATTCTCCCTCCAAATCTCCTCGTTCTTCTCAATTACATGCTGGTTCGCCAGCCCATAACCAAGAAGAAGAGGAATCTACCACCACTGCTCAATCCCATCATATCCCAGAACAACTAAGTCTTGAATCTCCTGAAGTTCAGTCTCTAATCCATAAACTTCAGAGCTTCTCGATTTCACCACAGAAATCTGAGATATCAGAAAGCAGTGCGACTTCGCAGTTCAACCTCACTCATCCTCTTACTAGACTTCAGAGCGAAAAACTTGGTATTGAACCTACTGAGTTTCCTTTACCCAAAAGAAAAAATCAAAGAAAAATACTGAAGGATCTGATAGTGGGGATTTTTCTTCCACATCCTCCATTTCATCTCCTCATCTGCAAAGTCAACCACCCACCCCTCCATTACAAATTGTTGTTCATCAGGGAACAGGACCCTCAATATCCCAACCTATTCACTCTTCATCTCCAATACCTCACCCAACATCTGGAACCCCGACAGTAGTGACAACCACTGTCGCTAGCATAATGGCAGATCCATGGACTAGACCGGTGCTGTCAACATGCCTGGACCATTACATGATCTACCAGATGCACCCGAAAAATGGCTGCCTAAATTTAATCCAGATAATGGAACCCAAGCTGAAGAACACATCAACAACTTCATGTTAGCAGTTAACCTAAAAGGAGTGACAGAGCAAGATGTCGTAGTAAGACTGTTCCCTTACACTTTACAAGGATCAGCAGGATCCTGGTATTTTTCCTTACCTGCTAGTTCAATTACCAGTTGGAACACATGCCAAGAGCAGTTTCTTACCAAGTATGGAGATGATAGGTCCTTAGCTACTTTAATAAACGATCTCTCCAATCTAAGGATAGAGCACAGGGAACCAATAAAGGAGTTTAATGCCAGTTTAATAAACTCCTGAATAAAATCCCTACCGATTCTAAACCAAGTGAACAAATCCGAAGCGAATGGTACATCACTGCCCTACCTGCCAACATAGCTATCTTTGTAGACAGGGCTGGCAAACCTACCTTAGCTGAAAATAAAGAGAAGCACTTGCAGTTGAAAAGCGCATCAATGCTCTTGAAAAGAAAGCTGCTCTAGAAGATAGAAAAGCTAAAAAAGTCTCGTTTAAAAGAGATTCCAAGAAGAAAACCCCAAAGGACCCATATGACATGGAAGGTTTACAAAAGGTCCTTAAAACTTTGTCTAATGAAATGGTTGAGATTAAAAAGCAGGTGGCCGAAACTTCAAGCAAAAGACCATTTAGGACTTTTAAGAAAACTGAATCAAAGCCGCCTAATGTTATATCCAATGCAGACTCAGACCAAGAAGAAGAGGAAGAGGAAACAACTTTACAAACGATGATGAAGAAGAAGTAGCTGAATGCCACGGAATGTGGGATTTTATACTCCCAAACTCTGATACTGAGAATGAAGAAGAAGCCTTTCCGGTTACTACAAGAAGTAAAATTGCTTCTGAACTTCCCCAGGCAACTTCAAAGAAAAGGAGCGCAGGCGCTACTACAGCAAAGGAAAAAGTTCCCCAAAGAAGCCACCTGTGGTAGTTCCTCAAAACCAGCCTACAACTTCTAGTACTCCTTCGACATCCAAGACTTTAGTGGTATCCGATTCAATGGAATATAACATTGTTGATGATATGAAGAAAACCAAGGCAAATATAACCATGTTTGAACTCAGTAAACTGAAACATCAGCAAAAGTTACTTCTCAAAGAGTTAAATGCTGTTCCCTCTATTCCCCTTCCCAGTGCAAGAGCTGCCAACGATTCAGGCCAGCCTCCCGCAGGTATGGTTGAAATTACCGATTCAGTCTTAATCGGAGATAAATCAAATTCTCACACTCCACCCTTCCTGCTGACGTATGAGATTTATAATAGAAACCTGCACAACTGTTTAATAGATTCAGGGCCTCATCTAATATAATGCCAGCTTCAGTTTGCTCTAAGCTAAATATTGAACCTCAGAAGTCTGCCACTCATATTGTGCAGTTGGATAGGACTAAAGTGCAGGTTGTTGGAGAAATTAATTCTGTAACCATCAGGTTGTCTGCCGACCCTAGAATTGTACAAAGAATTGACATTTTAATTGTCGACATACCTGAATTCTATGGTTTAATATTGAGCAGAGATTGGTCCGAAAAACTGCACGGGTATATTTCTACAGATTGGTCACATATGTGGCTTCCCTACAAGGGAAAGCCAAATCAAATAAGGATTGACCGTGAGAAACATATGACCCACACAGTAACTGACTTCGAACAAGAAAATCAGCCTGTTGCATTCAACAACAACATTCTGGGGAATTATTCGACAGAATCATTCTTTGGCAACTTTGTTGCCCAACCATCTCCTTTTTCAGTTAATCATTTTACATCCCAAATTGAGAATTTTTCACAAACTGATAGGTCTAGATGTTTTAATGATGATAAAAAAGTAGAAATACTTCTGTTAATATTCCTTTATTTTGGTCTTTATATTTTGATGGCTCTAAGTCCAGCGAGGGCTCAGGAGCAGGTTGTATTTTGGTTAGTCCGCAGGAGAAAAGACAATGCTGTCCTGTAGACTGAATTTGAGTGCACTAACAATACTGCCGAATACGAAGCTTTAATCCAAGGATTATATAAAGCAATCGCCTTAAAGTCCAATATCTAAAGTGTTTCGGCGATTCCGAGATCATTGTGAAACAGGTAAGAATGCAATTCATTGCCTTTCAAACCACCTTAAACATTATCAATCGCTCGTGCAAGAGCTTACCTCACATTTTTCAGCATTTAACATTTCTTCAATTCCTCGATCACAAAACTCGCAGCCGACCTACTAGCCAATGTAGCTTCCAAACTTCTGCCTTCTGAAGACTACAGCCTTGATAGATTTTCTGTAGAATTGATTTTTAGACCTTCAATTCCTGACAATATCACTAATTGGAGGGTTTTTCAACCATGATGAAGATATTTTGCAATTCTTAACCTCTGAAAATTCCTATGATAATCAAATCATCGAAGAAGACGAGCATGACTCCCAATGAAGGAAATACCTCATGAAATGCGATTCCCAAACCAGTGGTAAAGCTCGAAGACCTTTATGATATCAAAGACAGGTTTAAACCTGTAATTAATGCAAAGCTTCAAAGTTCTACCCTTAGGTTTGAATTGATAAATCTAGGACTGTGCAAGCTCCTCAAAATATCAATTTAGGTTTAGGACTTTCCGTGGAAGAAAGGAAGCATTTATTAAACTGTTAAAGAAGAACAAACAAGTTTGCTTGGAAGTATGATGACCTGAAAGACATATGACACATCCATTATTCAGCATACTATTCCTATGCTTCCCAATCAGAAGCCATTCAGCAGAAATTAAGAAAAATACATCCAAACTTGGAAAACCAGATAAAGTCGGAGCTCAACAAGCTGTTGAAAGCCAAGATTATTTTTCGTCCGACACTCAAACTGGGTTTCTAATATGGTGCCAGTCAGAAAGAAAAATGGCGACATTCGAATTTGTATTGATTTCAGGAATTTGAACAAAGCGAGCTTAAAAGACAACTTCCCATTGCCTACTATGGAGCAAATTCTCCAATCGGTGGCAGGTTCTGAATTGATGTCCTTTCTCGATGGATTTTCCGGATACAACCAAGTTCTGGTACATCCTGATGACCAACTTAAAACTACATTCAGAACAAAATGGGGAACCTATGCATATCAGAAAATGCCTTTTGGTCTTATAAATGCCGGAGCGACATTTCAGAGAGCTATGGACATGGCCTTCAGAGGGTTAATTAATCGATCAGTAGTCGTCTATCTAGACGATATTACTGTGTATTCTAAGAAGAGAGATAATCATTTGCACGACTTAAATCAGATCTTTCAGCGATGCAAAAGATATGGTATTTCTCTAAACCCAAAGAAGTCCTTCTTTGCTCTTGACCAAGGAAAACTCTTAGGCTTTGTAGTATCCAAAGATGGTATTTATATTGATCCTGATCGGATTAATGAAATTTCTGAAATCCCTTTCCCACATAACAAAAAATCAATGCAGTCATTTTTGGGTCAGATTAATTTTGTCAAACGATTTGTTCCAGATTTTTCACAGATTGTATTACCACTTCAGACAATGATCAAGAAGAATTCAGTCTTCAAATGGGGATCAGAAGAAAAACAAGCTTTTGATGTTATCAAACAGTCAATAATCAATGCCCCAGCCTTGAATACTCCAAATTTTTCTAATCATTTTACACTATATACTATTGCATCCAACACTTCATATGCCGCAGTACTCACACAACTGAATGAATGATAACAACTTAGAAGCACCCATATCATTTTTCAGTTCAAATCTTCAAGGTGCCGAATTGAATTATTCGGATGTGGAGAAACAAGCCTTTGCTGTGTTCAAAGCAGTCAAACATTATAGACCCTTCCTTTTGAAAACCCATACAAAGTTATAGTTCCTTTCCCAGCGGTAAGACAACTATTAATTCAGAAAGAATTGGGTGAAAAAAGAGCCAATTGGGTTACAGCGCTTCAAGAGTATGACTTAGAAATAAAGCCAGCAAAGATTGTTAGGGGCCAAGGTTTTTGCAGGATATTGGCAGGAGCATCAACATTCACGAATCAAGCGATGAAGATCAGATTAAATCCATCAATCAGATAAGTGTCACTGATTCTGAATCTCAATATGCTGATTTGATATTTTATCTGAAGAACGGTTATGCTCCTCTAAATTTATCTTACAAAAATAAGAGGGCCATTAGGTTGAAAGCTAAGAATTTCACTCTCATTGATGATGTATTGTTTAAACAAAATTATGATTCTATCCTGTTAAGATGTCTTGAGAAACCTGAAGCCCAAAAGGTTTTGCAGGAGCTACATGATGGACCAGCTGGGGGACATTTTGGAGCTGACACAACAGCTCATAAGATTATTCATGCTGGATATTATTGGCCTACTCTATTTAGAGATTGCCATGAGCACGTAAGAAAATGCCTTAATTGCCAAACATCTGGTGGAAGACAACGAAAAACAGCTTTCCCTCTTCAACCTGTCAACATTGAACAGCCATTCGAACAATGGGGATTAGATATCATCGGGGAAATTACTCCACCATCTTCCAAACAACATAGGTATATCCTTACCGCTACTGATTATTTTACTAAATGGGTAGAGGCTATTCCTTTGAAGGCGGCAAATGCAGAGGCAATCATTGAGTTCATTGACCAATTCATCATTACCAGGTTTGGTGTTCCAAACGCTCTTGTTTTTTATAATGCTTCTTATTTCTCAGGAAACGCTATATATGATTTTGCTATTAAAAGAGGGTTTAAACTGAAATATTCTTCCAATTATTATCCCCAGGGGAACGGTTTAGCCGAATCTACTAATAAGAATCTCATCAAAATCATTAAGCGAACTGTTGAACAGAATCATAGAAACTGGCATAAATCTTTGGTCTTTGCATTATGGGCTGATAGAATAACACAAAAGGCTTCTATAGGGACCTCTCCTTTCAATCTGGTATATGGAAAAGAAGCCGTGTTGCCTACAAATCTTGTTCTTCCATCTTTAGCCCTAGTGCAGTTCATTCAAGAGACTCCGTCTTCTTCTATCCAACTTAGACATGACCAAATTCTCAAATTAGAAGAAGAAAGGGAAAAGGCCAGAATCACTCATGCCAAACATCAACAAATCATCAAAGCATCTTTTGACTCAGCATCATCCGGTTCCAAACAACTTCAAGTTGGTGACTTGTTTCTCAAATGGGACAAGGCCCATGAAGAGAAAGGTAAGCATACCAAATTTCAGAAAATGTGGCTTGGACCATTTCAGATCTGTGAAAAGATAGGCCATTCAACTTTTATATTGCAAGATTTATCAGGGTTGAGAGATTCTCTCCCCGTCAATGGCCTGATCCTGAAGAAATTCTTTAATTGAGAAGGTAACCCCTTCTCCTTTTGTAGATTTGCGTAGTTTGTAGGATTGGTAGGAAATAAAACTGTAGAGTATCTCCATTGACCTTTGTTGTGTTTGACGAAGCTGTCTCACAAAAAAAAAAATATAAATACTTGTTTTTAGATAATAGAACCCTCAATCAACAGAAATAGTTTCTAGGAAATTAGATATCCTTGTGTTCTGAAACTATAATCTAAATTTTGAAGACTCCTTTCAGGAGGTAAAAGTTCCGAATCATTTTCTGTTTCCAAAACTAGTCTCCAAAGGTTATCTATTAAAAGATAGAGGCTAACCCATTTTCAGTATCTTCAACTCTTCACCTGTCATCCACCTACTCTTAAGGAGAAAATTGTTCACCCCATTCACTAAAGGTTATGATTACTCAGAGTGTAATTCTAAAATATAAAAGATTAAAGATAAGAGGTCTTATCATAAGCCTGCTTACCATGTTCATAGGGAAATAGGTTAACTGACATTACCAATACTGCCTACCAAAACAGGGTAATGGCTTGAAGTTTCAAGACAAGGGGTCTCATCACGAGCCAGCTTGATCAGTTAAATTATTACCAGTGAATGGCATTGTCATAAACTGGCTACCAAACCAGGACAGTGGCTTTTTATCTTATTACAAAGAAAAACAGATGAAAAATAAAATATGAAAACATTTTATGGATTCATTCTGTTAATCACACTCTTATGTGAATGGAAAAGTGGACAATACTATGGTTAAAAGGTATCCCTGTCGAGACTATAAATGTCTGCTGGCAACAGAGGCTCTACCTGACAAAGGAGTTAATTATAAAAGCTGATGTGGGAAAGTTTTCTATTTTATCATTATGAACCAATAAAGACTTGTTTTTGAAACTTATTATGTATTTGGTTTCTTGAAACTAAATGGGACGAAGTTAACAAAATGGAGTTCACTTTAGTCAGAACACATGAATATCTAGTTATATTAGAAATTTCTCCTTCTGATTGAGTTTCTATTTATGAAAAGCTTGAATGTTTATGTTAATTTCAGAGATAACTGGTTCTACCAACGAATCGCCAATTGTTGTGCCCTACAACAACCCCCCATTTCATATCATCTGTATTTACAAATGATTAACATATGAAATGGGTCCCTTTTAAAAAATTAATTGGCATTAATGAATTTCTTCGAAAAAGGTATGATAATCAAAAGTGTTAGTGAATTGGAGCCTTTTTCGAATAACAATGTTTCCAAAATAAAACAAACTTTTGTTATTGCGATAAAGCGATCGCAAGATCGCATATCGCAATGACAAGAGAGATGCATTTAAACGGCACTTCGGTCCTTGCCGATGCGATATCGCTATCGGCGATCGGCGGTATTCAATGCATACACAAAAAAGAGCACATATCTTATACCCCGATGCGATTCTATATTGGCGATCGGCTATCGGCACTGCCTCTTATGGGAAAACGCTTTAAGTTTTAAACCCCGACCCGATGCGATATCGCTATCGGCCGTCGGCGGTATCCCATGCACTCTCGCAAGGCGCTCAGGTCTTTCCCCGATGCGATGCGATATTGTTGATCGGTAATCGGCATTCTCAAAAAGTGATTGCTTTGAGCTTTAAAGTTATATTTAAATCCGGTCGTTAAAGCGCAGTTTTCAAAATGCCGTTAAATGCAGGGATAAGATAATGCATGCGTATTTAATAACTTTGCCCCTTCGATTAACGAATACTTGCGTCTAAGGCATATCATATCTGTTGCACGCGTTGGGAGGTCATTCAACTGAATAACAGCGTAAAGGTCATTTAATGGGTAGCAGGCCTTAAAATCACCATTAATGCATATGCGATCTCTTACCAGTGATTGGATCCGCAGCCATTTTTTGAAAATTAATAGCGCCACGCTTCAAGTGATATATATCTTTCCCATTATGCTTTGTCTTCATTATTTCTCGTGTTACAATTTCTCTTGCGCTTGTGTAGAGTTCGTTTGTTGAGAAAAGCCTGAACATGATGGGGAAGAAAAATAAGAGGAGTTCTGGTTCTACTACAACACCTGTTGCAGGTCAAGCTGCTTCAATTTCGAAGAAAGGCTTAATCTCGGACACTACGTGCGCTGGTCTTGCTAGGACCACATGGCAGGGCACATATAATCTGTTGGAGGCCGAGCAACCAAAAGTGACAGTGAGAACAGCTAGTGTTGATGTACTAAGGAAATCTGATGCAACGCTCAAAGACTTGGCCGACTCCTTTTTACACAGAATAGCGGCCAGAGAGCAGGTTCTCCCTTACACAGATGTGGTGCGCTGGGCAATTGAAGAAATCCCCATCACTGATAGAACTTTCCATACAAGGGACGGAAGGATTTTCGGGTCATTCAAGCCTGATGACCTGAGGCGAATGTATCATCTGCCTGAACCGGAGCTAGTCTACAACAGAACCTTCGTGGTGAAATTCGCAAAAGAAAATCAATCACCATCCGAACCCCTCCGAGATTGGAGGCAGAACCCAGCCAAGCACAAGCATGAAAGTTCGGGTAAGTACTCCAACGTTTCTTTGGCTTCTCCCTATTGCTATGCGGGGATTATGATGTGTAGATTGTGGGGATTACATGACTCTGTTAATATCAATATTGACATGGTTCCCTAATGGAAGCGGCTATCAATGCTATAATCATGGATTGGGCCACTATTCTTTCTGATAAGTTGGTTGTAGCTGTTAGTGAATTCAGAAACAAAACTATAGTCACCGAAAGGAAAATCCCGCCATTTTATTATTCTGCTTACATTATGGATACTCTGTCTTAATTCTGAGTTTCCTGTCCTCGGTTGGAGATGGACCACCCAAGATCCAACACCCATTCATCTATACCATCAGAAATTGTGGAAGTCCTCTTACAAGGACCATTTGTACCAAATTTGTAATGGTTTCATGGTGCCCATTTACTATTCTATTTATGACAGACCCATTTCCAGAATTTCCTATGAAGCTTCTTTCGACTTACCAGCCGTAGCAAGTTGGTTCGGGGAGGAGTATTTCACCTATATCAGAGTTTTTGGGAGTAAGGCTAGGCCGCATGTCCTCCCTTTATATACCCCAGACAAGCTGTTAGCCCGAGAAATCTGTTACCAGATTATGGCTGAGAGTGTCACACAAACTCTCAAAGAAAAGAAGAAGAAAGGTTGGCCCTCTTTTCCTTTAAGAATTGGGGTTTTTACTCTGCTTAATTACAAGCACGCAGAAAAAGAAGCGACAAAAATCCAAGCTTTATCCTTGGCCACTCTCCCAAGCAGACTCTATGATCCAAAGCAAACTGCCTACACTGCCCTAGAACAAGCAAAATTGACGAAAGTTGATCATCAAGAGGATCTGTTTGATGACCTGTTCATAGGTACCGAGACAATAAGCCAAGCCAAATAGCTTGCAATAATGAAATACAATGATGAGGCGTTGACTGAGTTTAATAAACTTAGGGAACAGAGGTTGCAAACTCTGCCCCTAGAGTTATTATCCACAACCCCAGCGTCTTCCTCAAGCGAGCCTGGTCGGCAACAGATACATTCACCTCCGGTTACAACTAAAGAATAGGATAAACAACAGGAGGAAAGGCAGAAGAAGCTGCAAGCTGAGAAGCAGAGAAAGGAGCAGATAGAAAGGCGGCAAAAGGCAAAGAAGGAAGAAGAGTAGAGGAAGAAGAAGGAAGAAGAGAAACTAAAGAAAGAACTGGCAGATAGGCAGAGAAAGGAATTGGAGGAGCAGCAGCGGAAAACGCAAGAGGAGCAACAGCGAAAAGCACTTGAAGAACAGCAGAAGTTAGAACAAGAAAAAGAACGGAGCAAAGCCCATACAGAGCAACATAAGCAAACCTCCATCGATCATGAATTGATTAAACAATGGAACCAATTCGATTCCATTATCAGTGGTAAGGAAGGCTCCAAAGACAAAGGCTCCTCTAAAACAAGTGATGCGCCCGATACCACTTCTTCTCAGGTTTTAGGAGGAACCAGCGGCCCACCCGTTTCACAGGATGTCGAGGTAATCAATAAGGACCCTTCCGATCAAATTGTTCTCCAAGTGGAAGAAATTCCTCCCCTGGATATTTTCTACAGCCCAAAGCATAGAGCCGTTATTAAGCGCTCTAAGAAAAGATGAAGGCTTGATCAACCTTCTATCTTGCCTGAGCAAACAGTCACGGGCAATATGGTCTGGAAGGAGGATTTGGATCCCTCCGATGATCTAACAAAGCTATCTCAATTCGCGGGAGCGTATTCCGCAGCAACTATCGACAAAGCATCAGAGGTGAGTCTTCTGTTGAAGACTAAGGACCATGAAATATATGCATTACAGGCAGAGGTAATTGAAGCGAAAAACAAAGCAGCACAGGTGGAAGAGCAGTTGCTGGCTCAACAGCAGGAAAACAATTTGTTAACCCAGCAACTGCAAATTGAAAGACAAAGGATAGACCAAAGTGACTAACAACAAACCCTAGTTGTATATCTTTGTATCATTAGATGTATGAGGGACGTTATACCTAGTATGGGAGCCCTAAAATGTTTTATTATTAGTTTGATGAATATAATGAAGTCGGATTGTTGTATGAATTTGTAAAAAGTTGTGTATATTTTGTGTAAAGTACTCTTGTTGTGATACTTGTTTTGGTAGCATCAGAGATTTTAGATTCTATCATGGACTCCAATATCATGGAAAATCAACAATGTATCATAGCTACTTTGAAGGGCCAGTGAATCAAAGAGTATGCACAATGAACCAACTCACAGGGAGTTGGGATTGTCTAGATCATGGAGCAGAGGGATCTGCTGAAGACGTGGGTATGTGGTCTTAACTATCTTGGCAATGATATTGGATGGGTGTTTTTATGGATTTGTGGTGAGCCTAGTGAAGAACAATTTTCCCTAGTGAAGATTGTTGATCATGGACTTCCTTTGATTTTCCATGGATCGTTGGGATATCTCAAGGATTTCTTTGACATGGACAATATTGGTTTGATCAAGATTGCTTCATGTGGTGGAATGTAGATTGACATGATAGTTTCTTCTTTGGATCATGATACTTCATATTTGAGATTGGAGGGATGTATACAAGTTTTGTTTGATCCAGTGGGATGAGTGCTTACAGGAGTAGGTTGCGATGATGATGGCCCGTGTTTGACCGCAACTTGGAATGATCTTTTAGGGCATGAGATCAGTGACAGGATGGGGTGATGGAGATAGTGTAGACTCATAGGGATCTAGCTTCAGAGGAAGTAGTTATGCAAGACTGAGGTCTTCAGGCTCAGATGCGATGAGGTAGAGGCACTACCGATATTTCAAGGTTCATTCTATAGAGTATGTTGTAGCGACGGACAACAAATGGGCTAGTGTTTCTGATAGCAATGATGATGGAGACTTCCTAGTTTTGGAAGTACCTCCCTCGTTAAGAGGGAGTGTTGATATGTGTAGCTTGGGAGGTACTCCAAACCCTAGGCTAGAGGATTTTGAAGGAATGGGCACACAAATATGCTTTATGGGATTATAATCCAAGCTTGGGATTGTGTACCCATTGGTGTGCGGCCAAAACCATGAGGATATTTTGACATGTGATGATTTGAGATGATACAGGACCCTTAGACGAGAAAGGATCAGAGAGCATCATCTAAATCGGAGGTCTATAAGTTGAGATATGAATTTTTGAAGTTATGTGTGGGAAAATGTGGCACAGGAAGAAGGGTCATCTTAGCTTAAAGAAGGCCCTAGATGGGATAGATGTTTCCCTAGAGAAACATATATAAAGACATGAGGAGGAGACCTCATTCTAGCATCCAATGTGCACCAAACATCAAATATACCTCTGAAATTTACAATGAACCTAAGGCAGCCTATAAGGATGATTTTGGGAGTTTCCCTTTACTGTTTTAGGTGTGGATTCCTTGAGAATATAGGTCGCAAATGTCTAAGTTATAAAACAACCAATGAGGAGACTTGGATGGTGATGCTTACACAATTTATGGATTCGGATCTCTAGATGGACAATGTCACAGGATCATAGGTGAGTGTGGGGTTTATTTCGTGTTATTATGTGTGGGTTTTTTTTTCTAAGGCCACAACTAAGGGTTCGTGCTACATCATCTTGGAAGAACTATTTTGTGGGATTAGTGACATAGTTTGGGTCATATTCCCTAGTTCTAGGTGCCCACGACACAACGCGGTTAGAACAGGGGTGTGTTAACCCTTGTTAGGAGGCTAAGACCCTAGTTGTAACAAGTTTGTGGATTGGAGTAAGCCTTGAGGAGGATCCTCAAGCTCTACAACAGTGTATTAGATTCCTAGTAGGACAACAAAGGTCGAAGAAAGGTTAAGCAAGGGAACACAATGATGTGGGTAGGGTTTAGGGTTGTTGTTGTTCCCTAACCAAATCTCAATGATGCACAGATTCTGAGGCAAGAAGATAGTAGCAGTGTGTTGTAGATGACTCCTTGTCGATGGTTGTTTGCTAATGGATGTAGTGTCCAAGTTGGATAGTTTGGTTGGTTTTATGTTGGATGCTCATGGATTGTTCAAAAGAAGCATGAGAGTGGACCAAGTTGGCCCTAAGTGTAGTGATCTGAGAGGGAATTTAGGTCTGCTAGAAGTGGCAGAGTTGGAGTAGCCTAAATAACAACTAAGGAGGATTGTAGATGCCTGCATCAAGCCCAAAGGAACAAGTCCCTTGAAGGACTAAGGGATTGTTATAAGTGGCAGAAGAATAGCTTAAAGTTTTGATTAGCCAAGAGCAATTTGTAGCCCTATACTTTCCTTGTGGAGAAGGATATCTATAGCAAAATTTGGGGAGTCCTCCATGCACTAAGTTCATTTTTGGAGAAGGACATTCAATAGTAACACTGGGAATCGCTCTATCCCTAAGTGTGCCTTCATCAAGAAGTACAGGAAGGAAGTATGAGTGGGAATAAATTCCCATAAGAGATGAGGAGCAGCAATGGTAGTTGAGAGTTGTTCACAAATGGAGTTATGAACAACTCGATAAGAGTCTCGATGTGTTGATATGTTGAAGGATGAATGATAATGTAGAGAGAAAGTGAGGCCAACTTCAGTGGTGAGTTGATTCATTGATAAAGTTAGATTGGAGTTGTTGCATATTAGGATTCGAAGAACCAAGAAGATGTGTTCAAGGTAGGACTGAGGGGAGCTAACAAAGCTTGCTACATTAGCCAGATGGTTAGTGTATCCTATTCAAGGTACAATTGTTATCGAAGTGACCAACACCAAACCCTAGTTTCATATATTTGTATCATTGGATGTATGAGGGCAATTATCCCTGGTACAGGAGCCCTAAATTGTTTTATTATTAGTTTGATTAATATAACGAAGTTGGGTTGTTGTATAAATTTGTAAAATTTGTGTATATTTTGTGCACTAGTAGATTTACTGCTATATATTATTTCATTGTGCAAATTATTCTTGTTATTATACTTGGATTGGTAGGGTCAATGAGTTAATATTTTATCCTAGACTCCAATATCATGGAAATTCAAAATGGTATCAAAGCTACTTTGAACTGTCAGTGAATCAGAGTTTGCACAGCGAAGAAGCTCAGAGGGAGCTAGGATTGTGATATCATGGGGAAAAGGGTTCATCTAAAAATATGGAGATGTGCTTTTAAGTAGCTTGGTAGTGAGATGGGATGGGAGTTCTTATGGATTGGTGGTGAACCTGGTGAACAATAGTTTGTTGTAGGGCAGATTGTTGATCATGGAATTCTTGTAATTTTCCATGGATCATTGGGACTTTTTGAGGATTGCTTTGGAATGCACGAGATCGGTTTGATCGAGATTGTTTCATGTTATAGACTACAGATTGACAAGCTAATTTCTCCATTGGATCATGATGTTTCATATCCAAGATTGGAGGGATGTGCATGAGTTGTGTTTGGTCCAAGACAATGAGTGCTTACAGGATTGGTTTGGTGGGATGATGGCTTGTGTTTGACCACAACCTAGAATGACCTTGTACGACATGAGATCAATGACAGGTTGAGCTAGTGGAGTTCATGTAGACTCAAAGGAGTCTAGCTTTAGAGGGAGAAACCCTACATAAATGTGAGTTCTTTAGGCTCAAATGAGATGAGGCAGAGGCACTGTTGAGAAATGGCAACAAGAAAATCCAGTTTAATTTTCCCTTGAATTAAACTGAGAATTAAACTCAAATTATATTCTCATAGCTACTCGTAAATAGTTAATTAAGTTTAATTAAATTAATTAGCTTAGGAATTTCGATTTGGAAGTCTTTATATAGTCATGTATATGTTCTCCCTAAATTCTACAGGTCCAGGATGAGTTTATTTGAGTTATAATTAGATTAACTCAATTTATTTAGTTATGGTCAGTTAAATTAGTTCTAACTATTTTTGGAAATAATAGAGGACTAACAGTTAGTTGGTGCATTGGTGCATCCATAAGTGTTACTCTAGTTAACTGAATATTCCCTCATGAGAAACTCATGCATGTCATTTCAGATTCAGACCCAGTTGAGACTAAAGTGCAAGGATAGTGTATTATCAGTTGTATGATTTACTGAGTTGGAAATTTCATGCATGCAACCAGAGAAGGAATTATTTTTGGATTGTGTAGTTTTGGAAGCATGAATTCCCTTTAAATACAAGCTATTCATTTTAAGAATTGTGCAAGGAAATATGGGCTTTCCAGGCAGTGCAAATTGGCTAAGTGCTGGCTAATAGCAGGCTTGTGAGGTAGAGAGTTGAGCATAATTGTGTGGAATTGTTCTTATAGGAACAAGATTTTTATCTTCACTCATATTACTGATTATTGAAATATAGATAGGTGGGATCTTGAGCATTGGCTTTCCCCAAGAAAAATTATTTCGTTATGTGCCATTGTTTTATCTTCTTCTTGTTCATATTGTTTTCATCGATCTATTGGCTTCTGCTAGTTGAAAGTAGAAGTAGATTATTTTCCTCTGATTTAGTAAAATACTTGAGCTTGTGAATCTATAGGAAATTCTACATGGTAACAGAGCTGAATTTAGTATACTAGAGGATATTTCAAAGTTTTGAGTTTTGGGTTATAGGTGAAATTCGAATTTGCAATACATACTTCAGGATCGGCAAATGGCGTTCTACGGTTTGTGGCTCAAGTATGCCTTGGAAGGAAGCTCAAATTATATAGTGTGGCGAAATAGAATGGAGGCTATGTTGGAGGATAATGACTTGAAGGAATTCATTTATCAAGACATTCCTAAGGTAGCAACATCATATGCATAGAATCTGGTTGAATGGAAGAAGTGTGTGGTGGAGGCAAGGTAGATAATCCTTGAGGGATTTTGAGACCACATTTTATGAAGTATCCATGGAAAGGAAAATTTGTATTCTATGTGGAAAGTGTTGACAGACTTGTATCAGAATAACAATGACCAAAGGAAATTTTCACTAAAGGACAAACTTCAAAAAATCAAAATGGAGAAAGGCGAGAGTATTCCAAAATACTTGACCAAGTTCACTCAATGTCGTGATGAACTTGGAAGTGTTGGAATCATGGTTGTCGAGGATGATATGGTGATTCTCTCTTCTGGCACTCCAAAAGAGTTGGCATAGTTATCAGACTCTGTCAATAGATGGGAGAAGCTACCAGATTGGGAACGACTGTGGTCAAATTTGATGCAGGAGGAGCATCAGGGATGGCTCTTCATCAAAGACTGATGATAAAGAGAAATGTACCTTAGTGATTAAGGTGAAGAAGGGGAAAGGGAAAGCTTCCCATTCCAAATTTTATTTTTGTCATGGAGTCAAGAAGAAAGACATGACGAAATTAGAATGCTTTCATTATCATGAACTGGGCCATTTTGCTACAAATTTTCCACTCCAGAAGTCCAAGAAGAAGTCCTTAGGAGGAGTGGAAGGTGAGGCTTTGGCCTCTCAATTCAAATTCAAATTTTCTCTCATTGCATGCATGGTGTCATCAATGATGGGAAGTTTATCGTACTTAGACATTGGAGCTTCATTCCACATGATTGGTGAAAATGAGTTATTCAGTGACCTGGAGGAGAAAGATCTCCATATGCATATTGAGATGGGTGAGGATGGGAGGTACAATGCTATTGGATTGGGCATTGTTACTTTTCAGAGGGAGCATGGGACTCTACTCACCTTGAAGAATTTTATGTATGTGCTCGGGCTGAAGAAGAACTTGGTATCTATTTCCATGCTTAAGGATAGAGGCTATGATATGATCTTCTTGAAAGGAAAGGCATTCCTTTGACACATAGCCACGGATCAAGTAAAGAAGATAGGGATTCGGGTGAAGAATCTCTATAAACTAGAGGTAGAGGATTGTGTTGCTTTGAGCATGAAAGCAGAGATGGTCTAGAGCCGCGACATTGGCGTGTTTTGGCACAGGCGATTAGGTCATTTGCATTATGGGGCTTTGAATATCATGCAGCATATCTCCACCGATTTTCCCAAAGGCACACTAGAGAAAGTTGATACATGCAAGGGGTGTACCTTGGGTAAATACACCATATTCCTTTCATGACAGAGACATTTGAGAAGAAGCTATTCTAGAGTGAGTCCATTTAGATGTGTGTGGACCATTCTCGACAACATCCATGAACAAACACAGGTATTATGTTATATTTGTTTATGACTTTTCTCGAAAATGTTGGATATTTTTCAAGCAGAAAAAGGATCAAACATTCACAAAGTTTTGTTAATTTAAATCATTGGTGGAGAAAGAGTCAGGCAAGAAGTTTAAATCTCTATGGATTGATAACGGTGGTAAGTATGTCTCAAATTATTTTAAGAACTTCTGTGCAGTGGAAGGGATTAAATGGTAGTTGACGGTACCCCATAACCCTCAATAGAATGGGGTGGCCGAGAGGAAGGACATAAGCATAGTAGGGGCAGAAAGGGCGATGTTTCATGATCAAGTCCTACCACTACACTTGTGGGTGGAGGCATGCAACACAAGGGTTTAAGTTCATAACCGTAGCCTGCAAAGAGGAGGATTATTCCCCGCAAAGAGGCCAGATGTTGGTCACTTCAGGATTTTTGGTTGATAGATATATTTCCATGTGACCAAAGATGCATGGAAGAACCTTGAGCTGACAATAGAGTTGAGGATATTTTTGGGGTACACTGATACACCTCACAACTATAGGGTGTACTTTCTGACCAGTAAGATGACAATGATTCGGGGGGATGTTAGATTCGATGAGGAGAAGGCCATGTGAGTTTCCCTTGAAAGGGAGCTTCAACTACATGCATTTGAGGAGCTTTTAGCTCCTAAGGTTGAAAATATTTTAGATACTAAGGTTGAGAAGCCGTAAATTGATGTGGAGCAGCCAAATGTAGAGGATCTGGGAGTGGAAACACACTCAAGAAAAGTCTTCCAAAGATGGGAGAAAGTGCACCAGAGAGGCAGATAAATTAGTATCAGATGCCAGAGATAATGTGGGAGCACCCACGTCACAGTGCAGAAAGAGGAGGTCACCTGACAGGTACACTAGATACATGGCTCTTATGAGCGGATGTGTTATGACATAGCCATCTTTCTTTGAGGAAGCAGTGTGGTAACTGATTTGGTTTGATGCCATGGTGGAGGGGTATGACTCCACAGTTCATAACAGTGTTTTGGATGTGGTCTCAAGACCAGAGGATAAGTCTGTATTGATCTTTTGTTGGATTTAGAAGGCAAAGAAAGTTGTAGGTGATAGTGTGAAGAAGCATAAAGCTAAATTTGTGGCCTATGGCTTTTCATAGGAAGAGGGGATTAAATATGATGAGACCTTTTCTCTTGTTGCAAGGTACTCTTCAATCAGATTTATATTGGCACTATCAGTGCAGATGGGGTGGAAGATACATCATATGGATGTAAAGACATCCTTCCTTAAAGGCACGATTGAGGAAGAGGTTTACATAGAGCAACCTGGAGGTTTGAAACCTTTGACCATGAGTCGCATGTGTGTCATCTCAAGAGAGAATTGTATGGGCTGAAGCAACCACCTCATGCTTGGTACACTAGGTTAAACATCTACTTCATCGGTTTGGGCTTCAAAAAGAGTGAAGCAGATGCGAAGCTGTTCCACATAGTGGTGGAAGGTAACTTTTTTATCATTGCACTTTATGTTGATGATCTCATACCGATAGGTGTAACTGATCAAATCGTGTAAGGAGGACCTTGTAAGAGAGTTTGAGATGAAGGACTTGGAGCTCATGCATTAATTTCGGGGCATGGAAGTATGGTAGGGTGATGGGGAGTTGTTTGTGTCTCAAGGAAAGTATGCCAACAAGATATTCAAGAGGTTCAACATGGAGAGATGCAAGCCTATGGAGACTCCTCTAGCTAGTAACTGGAGGAAGAAGGATGCTACTTCGGGAGAGGTAGTGGAAGCTATTGTTTACAGGAATCTTGTGGGTTCACTCATGTACTTAGTGAACACATGACTAGATTTATGCTATGTAGTTAACCAATTGAGTCAAGCGATGGTTAGGCCTACCAAGTTGTATTGGAAGGCAACAAAGCATGTATTAAGATACCCCAGGGGAACTACTCAGTACATATTATGTTACACATGGATAGAGGGAGTGAAGATTCAAGGATTCATGGATGTAGATTGGGCAAGGATTCTATCCAATAGGAAAAGCACATCATGAGGGATTTTCAGAATTGGGCTAGTGACAGTTTCCTGGTACAGCAGGAAATAGAGATCAGTTGCACTTAGTTCGGCAGAGGCAGAGTACATGGCGGCAAGTCAAGTAGAATGTGCGGCCATCTGGATGAGGAAGATCATAGTTGGTCTGTTTGGTCAGCAGATGGATCCGATAATAATTTACTGCGATAATCAGAGCTGTATCAAACTCTCTGACAATAAATTTTTTCATGATAGGTCCAAGCACATTGACATTCGATATCATCATCTTAGATATTGTGTATTGACATGGATCATGTTGTTAGAGTACATTCCCACGGAGGAGAAAGATGCTGACATTTTGAAAAAGGCATTGTCAAGATGTAAATTTGAGTTTCACAGAGAAAGGGCCAGGGTAGGAAATAATCCCTTTCTTGTTGAGAGGGAGTGTTGAGAAATGGCAACATGAAATTCTAGTTTAATTTTTCCTTGAATAAAACTGAGAATTAAAATCGAATTCTATTCTCGTAGAAACTTGTAAATAGTTAATTAATTTTAATTAACTTAATTATCTTAGGAATTTTGATTTGGAAGTATTTCTATAGTCATGTATATGTTCTCCCTAAATTTTATGGCTCCAGGATGAGTTTATTTGAGTTGTAATTAGATTAACTCATTTTACTGAGTTATCGTCAGTTAAATTAGTTCTAATTTTTTTTTGAACTAATAGAGGACTAATAGTCAATTAATGCACTGGTGCATCTACAAGTGTTACTCTGGTTAACTAAAGGTTCCCTCATGAGAAAGTCATGCATGTCAGTTCAGAGAAAGACCTAGTTGAGACTAGAGTGCAGGGACAATGTAATATCAGTTGTATGATTTACTGAGTTGTAAGTATCATGCATGCAATCAGAGAAGGACCTATGTTTGGATTGCACAATTTTGGAAGCATGAATTCCCTTTAAATATGGGTTATTCTTCTTATGGAATGTGCAAGGAAATAGGGGCTTGGAAGGCAATAGAAATTGACTAAGTGTTGGCTAATAGCGGGCTTGTGAGGTAGAGAGTTGACAATACTTGTACAGAATTGTTCTTGTGAGAACAAGTTTTGTATCTGCACTCATATTTCTGATTAATGCAATAAAAATAGGCATGATTTTGAGCATTAGCTTTCACCAGGAAAACTTATTGTGTTATGTGCCATTGATTTATCTTCTTCTTGTTCATATTGTTTTCATCGATCTATTGGCTTCCATTGGTTGAAAGTAGAATTAGATTCTTACTCTATGCTTTAGCAAATTGCATGAGCTTATGAATCTACAAAAAATTATACAAGAACCACTGATATTGCAGAGTTCATTCTACGTAGTATGTTGCAGTGACAGATGCTAGATGGGCTATTTTCACCGGTGGTGATGATGATGTAGACTTCCTAGTGTTGGAAGTACCTACCTCACTAAGAGGGAGTGGTTATATTTGTAGCTTGGGAGGTACTCAAAACCCTAAACTACAAGGTTGGCAGAATGGGCACACAAATATGCTTTATGGGCTTATAACCCAAGCTTGGGGTTTTGTACCCATCAATGTGGGGCCAAAACCATGAGGATTTTTTGACACGTGATTATTTGAGATTATAGAGGACCTTTAAACGAGCAAGGGGCAATGAGAATCAGCCAAATAATAGGTCTAGAAGTCGATGTTAGAAGTAATACTAAGAGGAGGGGGGGGGGGGGGGGGGGGGTGAATCAGTATTATCAGGTCAATTCTTTTTCATTTCACAATCAAATTTGTATACTCTACTTCAGTTAGTAAATACTACGTATGTACGCAACTTCAGTTAAGGAAACAAGTGTATATAAGCAGACTTGTAATTTAAATTATTCTTCATATGTTGATCATTAATCTGTGCATCAAACCATATGAACAGTAACCAGGAACAGTAAAACAGAACAGGCAATCACACATAAGAACACAAGATATAAGGTGGAAACCCAATGTGGGTGAAAACCACATGCTGCAATTCGTCTCTATCTTCTTTCAATTAGAAACTTCTTTTTACAATGTTTCTGTACTGGTGTTGTCTTATACTAGTATGTAGGCTGCTACCTGCAAAAGGTTACAACCTTCTCTCGTTCTCCAGCTTCTCCCGGAAGGGAGCTGCAACCCCCTTGGCTCTTGTACTAGCTGAGGTACTAGTACGTAGGTGCTGACCTACAGAAGGCTACAACCTTCTCTTTTCTTCCAGGGACCACATTTCATAAATTTTCAGACTGGATCCATGAATATCAATCAAACATCAAGTATATCTGCATTAACCAAACTCCTTTGTACAAACAAATACTGAATCAACCAATAACTTCTCAGAATGTTGTAACCAGAAAACAGTATCAGTAACCAACCACCAATTCTGAACCCAGAACACTGCAACAATAAACAGAAGCAGCTAAAACATATTTCATAAGATATACGCTACTTCAATATGTGGAACCTGCATGCATACACTTTTGTATCAAGGCCATCCTGCATATAGGCTATTTTGAGTTAGTGAACCGGCATGTATACGCACCTCTGCTATGCTGAACCTGCGTACAGATCTATAAAAGATAATTTATCATTTTTACTTATTTAGACATTAGTTATACCCAGATTATCATATTTATAGATCACGTCATGCGCCAAATATAACAGATCAAAAATTACACAAAGATACTTCTCTTCAAACCACCCTAAGATCATGACCCATCAATAGAACTTATCCTTCTCCTTGCGCTCAGGTTCCTCCTTGATTCAGCTCTAGTTATGCACCATAACCCAATGACAGTATTCTAGATCTTACTCTTCATAAGATATTCAATGCTTCGGTTGATTCTTGCCAAATGATCTCCTTCCCTTTTTTATAGACTTAGGCCTTACTCAAACCATGGTCCAAAACCATAGAGATCCAATACTAGGGACTCAATACTTTGGTCGCAATACCAAGGACCAAAACCATAGGTTCAAATATGTCGGACTAAATACCATGGACCAACCATAAGTTTTCCCACATGTACGCGCTTTTCTTTGCATGAAAGTGCCTGCATACCTATATGCACCTTTTGATCGGTACACCTGCATGTATACGTGATTTTGTTAAGATGAACTTGCGTATACCTCATTTTCTTTCGTTCTAAGAGCCTGAACTGAGATTTGCCCTTTGAGTGAGTTGCCATCAAGGAAAACACCTATGCCATAGTGCCAAACCTGTGTCATAATGCCAACAATCTCCCCCTTTGGACTTGATGGCAACCCCAAGTCACTCAAAATCATTCTCCCCCTTTGACATCAAGGGAAAAGGGTTATGCTCCCCCTGAATTCATGTTGAAATCTCTGCTCTGCTGTGCTGTCCAAGCTCCCCCTGACTGTAGGCAAGTTCTGCAAGAAGATGTTTTAAAAAAGAAACATGACTTTATATATTATAAATAACCTTCCTATCTCCAAAGACTCATACATACATCCATCTCCCAACCAAGTGGGGATTGACTCATCTACCCAACCAAGTGGAAATACATCAAGAATTTACATATGATAAAGCAAGAACATTACATCATCCATCCCAGGAATAGTGGGGAAACCAAGATAGGCCATTACATGACCTTGATAAGAAAAGAAATACATGACATAGAGACGAAATATCTACAGCAAGAGTATGATAGTTATCAACAAGCAGCATCTATCAATCATTATTCAGACCAGTAACCATGTTCTCCCTCTACGCCTATTTCACCTAAAACCAAAACAACTGTGAGATTGAACTAAGATCTTCTAAGATAATGCCAACAATGGATTTTTAGAAGAATATATGCTCCCCCTGAACCTGTGCCAAATGGTCTCTATCAGACCCATATCACACTCTTTTCATCCAGAGCCTAACCCACAGAATGTCTTCAAACCAACATATACGTGACTGTATCTTTATAAACCAACGTATGTACGCGGATCGTCCTCATGAAACTCGCATACACCCACTTTTCTCTAAAACAGACAAGATTCAGCAGCAAGATGATGCATCAACTACCCCCAGCTTCTGTATGAGGTATTCAAATGTCTCCCTGGGCAGTAGTTTGGTGAGTATATAAGCAACTTGTTCCTTAGAGGGAACATACTCCAATTTGACTTTTTGTTCAACCACTTGTTCCTAGAGAAAATGATATTTGATAGGTATGTGCTTAGTCTTTGAATGCATGACAGGATTCTTTGAAATACTGATTGCACTTGTATTATCACAAAAAATGGAGATAGGTGGAGTACAAGTGATTTGAAGGTCTTGCAATGTTTGCATCATCCAAAGAAGTTGTGTGCAGCAAGATGCAGCAGCCACATATTCTGCTTCAGCTGTAGATAATGCAATTGAACTTTGTTTCTTACTAAACCAAGATACTAATCTGGAACCCATAAAGAATGCACCTCCACTAGTGCTTTTTCTTTCATCCACGCTTCCTGCCCAATCTGCATCTGTATATGCATGAAGTGTGAGGTCTGTATCTCTAGGATACCATAAGCCATAGTTTTGAGTTCCTTGAAGATACTTGAAAATTCTCTTCACTGCTTGAAGATGAGTTTCCTTTGGATTTGCCTGAAACCTTCCAACTATTCCTACTGCATGCATAATGTCTGGTCAGGTACCTGTTAGATAGAGCAGACTACCAATCATGGATCTATAGGATGGTTGATGTACTATCGCTGATTCATCAATTTCACTGAGGCTGCATCCTATTACCATAAGGGTACATACTGGTTTCAAATCCTCCATCCCATATTTCTTCAAGATTTGCTTGGGATACTTGGTTTGTGATAGAAAAATACCATCTTTATTTTGTTGGACTTGTAAACCAAGAAAATAAGTGAGCTCACCAAGCATGGACATTTCAAACTCTTTCTGCATCACCAAGGCAAAATTTTGACTCATATCTTCTTCATTGCTACCAAATATGATATCATCAACATATACGACAAGTATTAGCAACTTTTCATTGTCAATTTTTATATATAGATTGCTATTATATGTTGATCCTTTTATAAAACCTTGTTGATGGAGGTACTTATCCAACCGATAATACCAAGCCCTTGGAGCTTGTTTAAGGCCATAGAGAGCCTTTTTGAGTCTGCATACAGTTTTGGATCACTTCCAAGAATAAACCCATCTGGTTGTTCAATATATACTTCTTCATCCAAGTCTCCATTCAGGAAGGCAGACTTCACGTCCATTTGAAATACTTTGAACTTCTGAAAGCTAGAAAGAGCAAGGAACATTCTTATGGCCTCAAGTCTAGCAACTAGTGCAAAATTTTCTTCAAATTCTATACATTCTTGTTGAGCATACCCTTTATAAACAAGTCTGGCCTTGTTTCTAATCACGTCTCCATTTTCATTCAACTTATTTTTGAATATCCATTTTTTTCCTATGGCATTCTTATCTTTTGGTCTAGGAACCAACTCCCAAGTGTTATTCTTTTCAATCTGATCAAGTTCTTCTTCCATGGCCTTTACCCAGCATTCATCTTTTCATGCCTCTCTTACATTTTGTGGTTCAATGGAGGAGAGAAATGCTAGATAGCTTGAAGCTTCTGAAATGGTTCTCCTTGTTTGTACACCTGCTTCTTCTTGTCCCAAAATTTGAGTTTCTGGATGATTCTTCTGAACGTACATGGATGGAGTCTTTTCTTCTATCCTTATCTATTCTTCTGGTGCCTCATGGGTTTCTTCTTCATCATGAATCTGATTTGATGTTGAAGGATAGTCCTCATCATCTTCGAAGTCTTCAGATTTTATTTGCCTAGGAGTGTTTCCTTCTTCATCAACCACTACATCAATACTTTCAACAATTTTTCCAAGTCTTTTATTGTAACACTTATATGCCTTGCTGTGGGGAGAGTAACCAAGGAGAATGCCTTCATCTGCTCTAGGTTCAAACTTGCCAAGATTTTCATCAGTCTTTTTGAAGTAGCATTTGCTTCCAAAAATTTTGAAGTATTTTACCGTGGGAGTCTTACCATACCAAAGTTCATGAGGAGTCTGAGTGTTGTTTACCCGGATGTTTGTCTTGTTGAGAATAGTAACTGCAGCAAATGCGTTTTCACCCCAAAAGGTTGCGGGAGTTCCAGACTCATCAAGCATAGCACGAGCCATTTGTTGAACCGTTATGTTCATCCTTTCAACTACTCCATTTTGCTGAGGAGTCCTTGCAGTAGAGAATTCCCTTCTTATTCCATGTTCTTCACAAAAATCGAAAAATTCATCTGAGGTAAATTCCCCATCTCTATTAGACCTGAGGCATTTGATTCTCCGATCTAATTCATTTTCAACCAAGGCCTTGAATGCTTTGAACTTTTCGAAAGCTTCTTCTTTATGCTTCATAAGTCCTAACCAACACATCTTGGAAAAGTCGTCAATGAACAATAAAAAGTATTCTTCTCCTCGAGGTGAACTTTTCCTAGATGGACCACATACATCAGTATGGACAAGTTCAAGTGGCCTGCTAGCTGATCCTTCCTTCATAGGGAAATTATTTCTGGTTTTCTTACCAAACTGACATGATTTACATATTGTATTGTCTGGAATTCTAACGTCAGGGAGATCACGAACCGCCTGATATTTACTTGCTTTCCTTATCTGAGAGAAGCTTAGATGCCCCAATCTTCTGTGCCATAGCCAATGTTCATCATTCTTGCTAAGATAGCATTGTTGTTGTCCTCCCTTGAGTATGTATAAATTATTTGGAGTTCTTATGCCTTTGATCATTGTTTCTCCTATATCAAGCTCACGAACAATACATCCATTTGATCGAAATATTACCTCATTTCCTTGATCACACATTTGACTGACACTTAATAGATTATGCTTTAAGCCATCAACATACATAGCATTCCCAGCTTTGACCTTTTCTTTCAAAAGAACAAAACCTTCACCTTTTATGAATGCAGGGGTGTCATTTCCAAATGAGACCTTCTTTGCCTTTTCTAAGGCACTATATGACTGAAGTTTTTCTTTATCACCTGTCATATGTTTCGAGCATCCACTATCGATGTACCACTGATTTTCCTCTCCTTCCACAGATAAGGCTATCCCACATCTTTCTGGTTGCAATTCTTTCTTTCTCCATGTTTTAGAATTTAATGAAACTTGCTCCTTCTGAGTTGTTTGCCAAAACCTACTCCTGCATTCACAATCTTCATGACCGAAGTTGTTACAAATAGAACATTCTGCTTAATTCTCAAGCACAGAAAAGTTATTGTAGGTCCTTTTCATGATCCCAGTCATACTCCTTCTTTTTTAGCTTCTCTAGTCATGATGGTCTTGTAGGCAACACATTGAGCATCTTTGTGACCAAAGATATGACAAGAGAAACATTGGCCATTGAAGAAATTTCTGCGATTATCAAACCTACCAACCAAATGATTGTAGTTTCCATTGATATCCATTCTTGAGGAAAATTGAGAATGATTTACCTGTGGTTGGTTGAAGCTTCTATTCATCCTTGAAGTAGATTTCCCCCGATTTACTTGGTAATCTTTGTTCATTCTTGAAGCAAATTGTCCCTGATTTACTTGGAGATCTGCATTATGCTTTTGCTGTTGATTGTTAACCTGTTCACTTTTTCTTACTGCATCAAGATAACTTTTGGAGGTGGATGGCTTCTGTGCTTGAGACGCTTCTTCAGTATATCCAAGACCTATCTTGATTAGAGGAGAACGTTGCACTTTGATAATCTCATCTAAAGTTTCAGATCCCTTAGTAAATCTAAGATTAAGAGCTTTTGATTTCTCAATATCTTTTCTAAGTCCCACAATTTCACATTCTAACTTTTCATTGACAGTGTTTTTCTCTCTCAGCAAGTTGGAATGTCAAAGTATCTATAATCATATTCCTTTCCTCTAAAAAAATTTTGAGTTTAGAAATTTCTTCATAAAGACCTTCTTCATCTATAGCATCCAAAAAATCATCATCTTCAAAAGCCATCAAAAGTCTATAATCATTACCTTGTTCATCTTCATCACTATTTGAAAATCCATCACCGTCTTCATGTGTGTAATAGCTCTTCTTACTTACATTCTGTTTTTTGTTCCATCTAATTGGTTCCTTACCTTTGTCAAGCTTATCTTTATGAGGACATTTCGCAACACAGTGACTGACTCTTCCACAAGCAAAACATTTGAAAGGTAGCTTACCTCTGAATCTTCCAGTTCCCCGTTGGAGGTTCTTGACAAAATTTGATTCTTCCTCTTCTTCCGACATATGTCCTGAGTCATTGTAATCTCCTTTTCCTGAGGCTTTGAATGTGGCTTCTCTCTTGTCCGATGGTCCCCCTTTTCTCATTTCGTAAGCGGTTAGGATTCCGTGTAGCTATGACATGGTAAGGCTCTGTAGATTCTGTTTTTCTTCTATGGTAGAAACTTTTGATTCAAATTTAGAAGACAAAGATCTTAGAACCTTTTCAACCAAAACAACTTCTTTTATTTCTTCACCCAAATTTTTCATACAATTAACAATCTCATCTATACGTAGGAAATAGTTAGCCACACTTTCATCATTATACATTCTAATATTTTCATATTGAATTCTGAGAGTTTGTAGTTTTTCTCGTTTTACCTGATCATCTCCTTCATAGCTTAGAACGATCTTGTCCCATATTTCTTTTGTGGTTTTGAGCTGCATAACCTTGACGAATTCTGATTGAGATAGGCTCCCTAATAGATTATTGATAGCCTTTGCATTTGTTTCATACTACTTCTTACCAGTCGTATTTGTAGGAGTTGCTAATGAAAATGTGTGTTGAGAATGCAACAAGATGATGGAGCTTAGTGGAAAGGAGTCGCCTTCACTAAGTGGGCCCGCAGGCAAATTATGCCACAAAGTCTATTTTTAGACATATGGATCATGGTCTATGAGTTGCAGGATGCTTTTTATGGATGATTGGTCATGTTGGGAAAAATAGATGGACTTCTATTTTTAAATCACAGCAGGAGTGATCAGAGTTTATTTTTAGACTGCTAGTCAAAAATAGAAAAGTCAAATATTATTGTCTCATAATAATATTTAGACTATAAACATTATATTATCCTCTTGGAGCACTTCAGTTTGAGCTACAGATGTGGCACATGCAGATGTCAGAAGGAAATACGCTTTTCTTATGAGTCAATTGAGCTATTGCATGCAGGACATCAGTTAGAACTCATGCATGTGAGTTCTGTGGAGTTGGATGTGGAGTTGATGGAGTTGTGTTCAGTTTGACTTTGTTAAACAAGTTGTAATTAGTCTAACTACAAATAGACTAGTGATGAGTTATTTGAATTAATTATTAACTCATGATGCAATTGAAAATACATCAGTTAACTCAGTGCATGTACAGCTCAATGGAGATAGGTGTTAGAGGTTGAGATTGCTATCAGTTGTGACTATAGTTGTGCATGAGGTCTCGCACAAGCAATGTATTGAGTATGCCCATGAGAATTGCCCAGTATATGCCCAGTAGATTAGACTGTGCTCACGTAATTTCTAGTGTGAGTGATTCTCAGCAGGTATTGTGCAATAGAGGCAAGCAAAGCAGCGGAGAAGATTTGAACCTGTGATTTGTTCGGATCTGAGCTAGTTTTGTATGTAACAGGTGGAGATAGTGCTGGATACTTGAGAGGAGTATTTTACTATGTATTGTTATATGTTCTCAATCATTAATATACAGATAGTGTGGGGTTTTCAGCTGTAAGCTTTCCCCGGGTTACATACTGTGTTAATGTGTGCATGCTATTGATGTTTCATTGTTTTTGATGCTGCTAAATTGTTGATCAACGTAGAGGAGGTTATGTATTATGAATGTATTCCGCAATAATGTATAATCAGGATAATCTCTGTTGAATATGTGTTTATTATTCAAAATTTCTAGATGGTATCAGAGCTATTGATCATTAGATCCACTATTTAGGAAGTGTTTACATTCTATTTCTTCAGGCAGAGTCTGTAATCGGGCCAAGTAGCCTCTGGATTCATCCTTCCTTTGGAAGGTGAGATATCCGGTAAAATCCCATACAGTCAATCTCTGTATAAGAAATATTTTGTTCTCACAAATCTTAGATCAGAGGTGGTTGAGTTTGGAGCTGGTGGAATTCGAATTTGCAGCAGTGTTTTCTTGGTATCAATGAGGCAATGTCTTTCAACGGATTGCGATTGGAGTATACTCTTGAGGGTAGCTCAAACTATATTGCATGGAAGGACAGGATGGATGCAGTGTTGGATGATAACGGGCTGAAGGATTTCATAGAGGCTGATGTCCCAAAGCCTACTGATGCTACGCAGGTTGATGCTTGGCAAAAGAAGACAGAAAAGTGTCGAAGGATTCTGTTGGAGGGCGTGAAGGATCACATTGTGTCCAGCTTGCATGGAAAGGTTTCTCCATACTTGATGTGGAAAGCGTTAACAGATCTATTACAAAGCAAGAGCGATCAGAGGAAGCTGGCGCTCAAGGATAAACTCAGAAACATCAAATGTGAGAAGGGAGACAGTATGCCCAAGTATCTCACGAAGTTCACTCAGTGCAGAGATGAGCTGGGAAGTGTGGGGGTGACTGTCAATGATGAGGACTTGGTGAGCTTGGCTCTACTTGGTCTTCCGAAGAGATGGCATTCTTATCAGGACTCTGTTAATGGTTGGGAGAAACTGCCAGGATGGGAGAGACTTTGGTCAGATCTTGTGCAGGAGGAGATCAGGCGGAATACCAGGGACGGATCTTCATCAAAGGGACTTGATGAAGAAAATTGCAGTTTGGCTACCAAAGCAAAGAAGGGGAAGAGAAAGAAAGCTTCTCAGTCCAGTGCAAAAGGAAAGAAGCAGGATATGTCCAAGGTGAAGTGCTTTCACTATCACCAGCATGGCCACTATGCCACTAATTGTCAGCAGAAGAAGAAGAACAAGCAACCTGCTGGATCTGTAGCAGGAGAGGCTCTAGCCTCACAGTTTGAGCCTGATTTTTCATTGATCGCATGCTTGGTTTCAAGTGTGATGGGATTGGTGTGGTTCTTGGATAGTGGTGCGTCTTTTCACATGATAGGAGATTGAGATTTATTTTCTGATCTGGAGGACAAAGATCTTGGAGTGCACATCGAGATGGGCGATGATGGTAGATACAATGTGACCAGTATCAGTACCATTTCCTTTGAGAGGGAGTCTGGTAAACCCTTCGTATTGAAGTGATGCATGTTCCAGGATTGAAGAAGAAACTTATCTCCGTGATGATGTTAGAAGACAAGGGATATGATGTTGTTTTCAACGAGGGAAAGGCTTTCCTGCGTAGTAAGACAACTAGAGAAACCCGGAAGATAGGGGTTCGAGTGAGGAACCTTTATCAGTTGCATGTAGATGGATGTGCAGCAATGGCATGCAAGGTAGAAGGATTGGTGAGCCGAGATGATGGTGAGTTGTGGCATAGGAGATTTGGTCACCTTCACCATGGAGCCTTGAAGATACTGTAGCAGATCACTACAGGGCTTCCTAAAGGCACTCTTCCGCAGTCAGATCAGTGCAAGGGGTGTACTTTGGGAAATTTTGTGAAAGCCACCTTTCACGAGAAGGATAGTCACCCCACGACGATCCTTGAGAGAATTCACACAGACGTGTGTGGACCTTTCTCAGTAGCTTCGACAGCAAAACACAGGTATTATGTGATTTTTGTTGATGATTTCCCTCATAAGTGCTAGATCTTCTTCATGCAGAAGAAGAGCGAGACATACTCAAAGTTCTGTGAGTTCAAAGCACTGGTCGAAAGGGAGTCGGGGAAGAAGGTGAAGGTTCTTACGAGCAATAATGGTGTTGAATACATCTTGGGTGAGTTCAAGGATTTCTGCAGTGCAGAAGGAATTTGAAGAGAGCTCATAGCTCCCCATAACCCACAGTAGAACGGGGTTGCTGAGCGGAAGAACAGAACGATCGTGGGTGCTACACGGGCGATGTTGCATGATCAGGGCCTACCCCTTCACTTGTGGGCGGAAGCATGCAATATAGCAGTTTATGTGCAGAACCATTGTCCTCACAGGATACTTGGCATGAGTACACCCGAGGAGGCTTATTCTAGTAAGAAGCCTGATCTTTCTCATTTGATGATTTTTGGTGCTAACGTTTACATGCATGTGACGAAGGATGCAAGGAAGAATTTGGAGCCGACCGTAGAGGTTGGGATGTTTTTGGGGTACACTAATACGCCCCACAACTATCGTGTGTATTTGCCAGACAGTGGTAAGACTGTTGTGCGACGGGATATAAAATTTCAGGAGGAGAAAGCCATGAAGTGTTCACTTGAGAGGGAGCTACACTTGCATGCAGATGAGGAGCTATTAATTCCAAAATATGAGCTTCAGGACGTGGATCAGCCATAGGACGAGGTTCATGGAGTGTAAGAGACCACTCATGAGTGCCAACCATCAGAGGGCGAAAGCGCTTGTCAGAAGCTGAGCGACTAGCTCAATATGCAGAGAAAGTTGTAGGACCACCTACAGCCCAACGCAGGTAGAGACAGTCACCTGATCGGTACACTGGATACATGGCTCTTATGAACAAATGTGTTGTGACTAAGCCATCCCCTTTCGACGAAGCTGTGGAGGATCCCGCATGGGTAGACGCCATGGTGGAAGAGTATGATTCGATTGTCAGAAACAGTGCATGGGAGATTGTTCCTAGACCGGAAGGGAAATCAGTGGTGGGTTTGAGATGGATCTACAAAGTTAAGCAGGCAGCTGACGGGAGTGTGGAGAAGCACAAGGCAAGATTTGTTTCCTGAGGCTTTTCACAGATAGAGGGGATTGATTAGGAGGAGACCTCTGCACCTGTCACAAGGTATTCTTCCATACGGACGATTCTTGCTCTCTCAGCATAGGTGGGATGGCACATTCATCAAATGGATGTGAAGACTGCGTTCCTCAACGGAGTCATTGAGGAGGAGGTGTACATTGAGCAGCCCGAAGGTTTTGAGATCTTCAGCAGCGAGTCACATGTGTGCAGGCTCAAGAGAGCGCTATATGGGTTGAAACAAGCACCAGGTGCTTGGTACACATGGATAGACAGCTATTTCACCAGACTTGGATTCTCCAAGAGTGAGGTAGATCCTAACCTATACCAGATTGTGGTGGAGGGTAAGTTGCTTATCATTGTACTTTATGTAGATGATTTGATTCTAACAGGTGATGAGCTATTGATACTTTCATGCAAGGATGATCTTGCTAAGGAGTTTGAGATGAAGGACTTGGGCCTCCTTCATTATTTCCTGGGATTGGAAATTTGGCAGCGCAGTGATGGACTATTTGTTTCTCAAGGTGAGTATGCTCGGGAGATACTAGAGAAGTTCAACATGCATGGCTGCAAGCCTGTTGATACTCCTCTTCCTGGAGGTTGGAGGAAGGAGGGTGCCACTTCGGCAGAAGAAGTGGATGCCATTGTTTATCGACAGTTGGTGGGGTCGCTTATGTATCTGGTCAATACACGACCCGATATATGGTATGTTGTTAACCAGATTTCACAAGCTATGGTTAAGCCTACCAAGCTCTTCTGGAAGGCGGGCAAGCATGTATTGCGTTATTTGAGAGGCACATCAAGATATGGTTCTTGGTACAGACATGAGGATGTAGATTGGGTAGGGAGCTCAACGGACAACATCAGGTACCATCATATCAGAGATTGTGTGCAGCGGAGAATCATGTTACTTTCGTACATTCCAACGAAGGATCAAGATGCTGATATCTTGACAAAGGCGCTCACCAGGAGAAAATTCGAATACTACCGAGGTAGGATAGGGGTTGCTGATAATCCATATCTTGTTGAGAGGGAGTGTTGAGAATTCAACAAGATGATGGAGCTTAGTGGAAAGGAGTCGCCTTCACTAAGTGGGCCCGCAGGCAAATTATGGCGCAAAGTCTATTTTTAGACTATGTCTATTTTTAGACATATGGATCATGGTCTATGAGTTGCAGGATGTTGTTTATGGATGATTGGTCATGTTGGGAAAAATAGATGGACTTCTATTTTTGGATCACAGCAGGAGTGATCAGAGTCTATTTTAGACCGCTAGTCAAAAATAGAAAAGTCAAATATTATTGTCTCATAATAATATTTAGACTATAAAAATTATCTTATCCTCTTGGAGCACTTCAGTTTGAGATACATATGTGGCACATGCAGCTGTCAGAAGGAAATACGCTTTTCTTATGAGTTAGTTGAGCTATTGCATGCAGGACATCAGTTAGAACTCATGCATGTGAGTTCTGTGGAGTTGGATGTGGAGTTGATGGAGTTGTGTTGAGTTTGACTTTGTTAAACTAGTTGTAATTAGTCTAACTACAAATAGACTAGTGATGAGTTATGTGAATTAATTATTAACTCATAATGCAACTGAAGAATACATCAGTTAACTCAGTGCATGTACATTTCAATGGAGACAAGTGTTAGAGGTCTAGATTGCTATCAGTTGTGACTATAGTTGTGCATGAGGTCTTGCACAAGCAATATATTGAGTATGCCCATGAGAATTGCCCAATATATGCCGAGTAGAATAGCCTGTGCTCACATTATTTCCAGTGTGAGTGATTCTTAGCAGGTATTGTGTAATAGAGGCATGAAAAGTAGCGGAGAAGATTTGAACCTGTGATTTGTTCGGATCTGAGCTAGTTTTGTGTATAACAGGTGGAGATAGTGTTGGATACTTGAGAGGAGTATTGTACTATGTATTGTTACCTGTTCTCAATCATTAATATACAGATAGTGTGGGGTTTTTAGCTGTAAGATTTCCCCGGGTTACATACTGTGTTAATGTGTGCATGCTATTGATGTTTCATTGTTTTTGATGTTGCTAAATTGTTGATCAACATAGAGGAGGTTATGTATTATGCATGTATTCCGCAATAGTGTATAATCGGGATAATCTCTGTTGAATATGTGTTTATTATTCAAAATTTCTACAATGTGTATCCTGTTTCCACAATATCCCAAACTTCTATACCAAGAGATTGAAGATAGGCAGTGATTCTTACCTTCCAATAGACGAAGTTGCTCCCATCAAAAATTGTTGACCTGATTGATGCTTCTTTTTCATAGTTTCTCATGATGATAATAGATCTTCCTTCAAGCGATCAAGATTCTTTTGAAGGACCTGCTCTGACACCAAATGTTGGAAGTAATACTGAGAGGGGCGGGGGTGAATCAGTATTATCAGGTCAATTTTTTTTCATTCACAATCAGATTTGTATACGCCACTTCAGCTAGTAAATACCACGTATGTACGCAACTTCAGTTAAGGAAACAAGCGTATATAAGCAGACTTGTAATTTAAATTAGTCTTCAGATGTTGATCATTAATCTGTGCATCAAACCATATGAACAGTAATCAGGAACAGTAAAACAGAATAGGCAATCACACATAAGAACACAAGATATAAGGTGGAAACCCAATGTGGGTGAAAACCACCTGCTGCAATTCGTCTCTATCTTCTTTCAATTAGAAACTTCTTTTTACAATGTTTCTGTATTGGTGTTGTCTTATACCAGTACGCAGGCTACTACCTGCAAAAGGCTACAACCTTCTCTCATTCTCTAGCTTCTCCTGGAAGGGAGTTATAACCCCCTTGGCTCTTGTACTAGCTAAGGTACTAGTACATAGGTGCTGATCTACAGAAGGCTACAACCTTCTCTTTTCTTCCTGGGACCACGTTTCATAAATTTTTAGACTGGATCCATGAATATCAATCAAACATCAAGTATATCTTCATTAACCAAACTCTTTTGTACAAACAAATACTGAATCAACCAATAACTTCTCAGAATGTTGTAACCAAAAAACAGTACCAGTAACCAAACACCAATTCTGAACCCAAAACACTGCAACAATAAACAGAAGTAGCTAAAACATATTTCATGAGATATACGCTACTTCAATATGTGGAACCTGTGTGCATACGCTTCTGTATCAAGGCCATCCTGCGTATACGTTGTTTTAAGTTAGTGAACCAGCGTGTATACGCGCCTCTGCTACGTTGAACTTGTGTACAGATCTATAAAAGATAATTTATCCTTTTTACTTATTCAGACATTAGTTATACCCAGATTATCATATTTATAGATCACGTCATGCGCCAAATATAACAGATCAAAAATTACACAAAGATACTTCTCTTCAAACCGCCTTAAGATCTTGACCCATCAATAGAACTTATCCTTCTCCTTGTGCTCAGGTTCCTCCTTGATTCAGATCTAGTTATGCACCATAACCCAATGATAGTATTCTAGATCTTACTCTTCATAAGATATTCAATCCTTTGGTTGATCCTTGCCAAATGATCTCCTTCCCTTTTTTATAGACTTAGGCCTTACTCAAACCATGGTCCAAAACCATAGAGATCCAATACTAGGGACTCAATACTTTGGTTGCAATACCAAGGACCAAAACCATAGGTTCAAATATGTCGGACTAAACACCATGGACCAACCATAATTTTTCCCACATGTACGCGCTTTTCTTTGCATGAAAGTGCCTGCATACATATACATGCCTTTTGATCGGTACACCCGCGTGTATATGTGATTTTGTTAAGATGAACTTGCGTCATTTTATTTCATTCTGAGAGCCTGAACTGAGATCTACCCTTTGAGTGAGTTACCATCAAGGACAACACCTGTGCCATAGTGCCAAACCTGTGTCATAATACCAACAGTTGAGATATTAATTTTTGAAGTTATGTCTAAGAAAAAGTGGCACAAGTAGAAGGGTCGGCTTAGCTTAAGGAAGACCCTAGATGGGCTAGACCTTTCCCTAGATAAAGTTATCTAAAGATATGAGATTCAAACATCATTCTAACATCCAATGTGCATTAAACATCAAAGATATCTCTGAAATTTATGGTGAACCTAAGGTAGCCTAGAAGGATGAGTTTGGGAGTTTGTTTTGACTATTTTGGATGTGGATTAGTTTTGAAGATAGGTTGCGGGAATTGGAGGTATGAAGTAGACAATGAGGAGGCTTAGAGGGTGAGTCTTAAATGATTTATGGATCAGGATATTTGGAAGGACAATGTTGTAGGATTAGAGGTAAGTTTGGGGTGTTTTCTATGCTATTTTTTGTGGGTTTGTCTCTGTTTTAACGTTACACATAAGGGTTGATGCTAAAACATATTGGGAGGAATATTTTTTGATATGAGAGGCCTATTTTATATCCTCTTCCCTAGCCACAAGTTCCCAAGATAGCACATTTGGAACAAGGGTATGTTGACCCTTTCTAGGAAATCAACACCCTAGAAACAGGTAACAGGTTCGTAGGTTGCAAGAAGCCTTGAGGAGGATCCTCAGCTCCTACAACGGTGTATTGGATGCATAGTAGGATAGAGAAGGTGGGAAAAAGATTTATGAAGGGAAAAAAATGATGTGGAGCATGTTTTAGGGTTTTTGGTGTTCCCTAACCAGAGCTCAAGGATGCACAAATGTTGAGGCAAGAAGACAACAACAGTGCGTTGCAGATGACTTCTTGTTGATGGTTTTTTCTAGTAGATGTAGTGTCTAGGTTGGATAGTTTGGTTGTAATTATATTGGACACTCATGGAATTTTGGAGGGTGGCATGAGAGTAGACCGATTTGGCCCTAAGTGTAGTAACCTAGAAAGGACTATGGGCCTGTTTAAAGTGGCAGACTTGGAGCATCCTAAAGAACAATTAAGGAGGATTGTAGAGGCTTTGTTCAAGCACTAAGGAACATGTATCTTGAACGACTAATGGATTGTTAGAATTTGTAGAATAAAATATCAAATGTCTAATCATCTAGGAGTAGTTCGTAGCCCTAGACTTTCCTTATGGACAAGGACATCTACAGTAGACGTTGGGTAGTCCTCCATGCCCTAATTTCATTGTTGATAAGGACATTTGACATTGATAGTGGGAATCCATTCAACCCTAAGTTTGTCTTCATCGGTAGCACAGGAAGGAACTAGTGGGAAGAAAATCACAAAAGAGCCAAGGCACGACAATGGGCGTTTTAGAGTTGTTCACAAATGAAGACATGAAAAAATCAACAGGAGTCTCGAAGTGTTTATGCCTTCAAGAACAAAAGATCAACTAGAGAGAAGGTGAAGTTGAGTTTTGTGACCTAATGGAGTTGATTCATTGATAGAGGAAGATTGGATTCGATGCAAATTGGAAGCCAAAGGACTAGGCAGGGGTGTTCAGGGTACAACCGAGGGGAGTTGAGAGAGCGTGCTACATCATCCAGATGGTCAGAGTATCTTGTTCAAGCTAGATTGGTTTTCATAGTGACCGACACCAAACCCTAGTTGTATATCTTTGTATCCATGTATGTATGAGGGTCATTACCCCTACTATGGGAGCCTTAGAATATTGTAATACCAGTTTGATTAATATAAAAAATTTGGTTTGTTGTATAAATTTGTAAAAAATTGTGTATATTTTTTGCACTGGTAGATTTACTATTGTATATTATTCCGCTATGAAATTATTTTTGTGATACTCGAATTGGTAGTGTCAGTGATTTAATATTTTATCCTAGACTTCAGTATCATGGAAAATAAAAATAAAAATTCAAAAAGAATATGAGGTCTCCACTCTAAGAGAACTATCAGTCTCCCTAGGATTTCAGGGCACTCAATTGGAAAAATGTGTATTCATTTCTCAAATAAAAAACCTGAAGGAAATGTTAAATAAATTTGGCATAGATAATGGTGCAGCTCTCAACATTCCTATGGTCACAACATGCAAGTTCAATAAACATGATAAGTCATTGGATGCAAATCAAATTGTGTACAGTTCAATGAGTGGTAGCTTACTAAATTTGACAACATGATGGTCATATATTATGATACAATTGGTTGCAAGATTCAATTTTCACCAAAGAAGAATCACATGCAAGTAGGTAAGAGAGTATTTAGATAATTGAAGGGAACTATGGACTTTGGCCTATGGTATTCAAGAAGAAAACACTTTAACAATAGTTACATATGTATGTTGGGAAGGAAGCGTGGATGACAAAAAAATTACAAGTGAGGGAGCATCCTTTCTAGGAAATTATTTGGTATCATAATGAGCAAGAAACAAATCTCAATCTCCCTATCCGTATCCAAAGTTGAATACATTGCAACAGTAACATGTTGTACTCAAGTTCATTGGAAGCAACATACTTTGAAGGATATCAACATATAATATGATCAACCATTATCTATTATATGTGATAATACAAGCACAATAAACATTTCAAATAACCATGTGATGCATTCAAAGACAAAGCACATTCCCATCAAGTATCATTTTTTAAGACAGCAAGTAGTTGAACAAATTGATAAGCTAGAATATATCGCTAGCAAGGAATGGATTGTAGATATATTTACAAAATTTCTACCTAGGGAGAAATCCAAATATCTAAGACAAAAGTTTAAGCAATATCTCTCCCATCTCATTAATAATAGAGAATTAAGAGATTACGACACCTCAAGCCACATTAAGAAGATAGGAACTTTGGAGAGTGATTTTCAAGAGAAGAATAGTGAAGTAGAAAACTTGCAAGATATGAATTTACAAAAAAATGTGAAGTAAATGATGTATTTCAATTAATAATAGTGCATAAGTTTAAGGGCGGGCAACATCTTTCCTTTGATATCAGTAAAGGGGGGTAGCTATAAATAAGGAGAAGCATTAGATTAGGGGGAGCATCCCTTTAGAGAAAAATAAGAAAGTTGCAGTCAAAAGAGTTAAATTTTTTACAAAAGGGAGCATAATCCCAGGGGAAAAGTCTCAAAAGGAAAAAATAAAAGTAAGTTCAAATACAAGGGGAGTAGTCTCAAGATTAGAGCTATAGAAGAAGAAATGTTGTGTGTGAGAATAAATAGACATGACCTTGATAAGGGAAGCCTAGTTACAAACAAACAAGAAGTAAGAAATCATAAAAAAGTAATTGTTTTATTGTTGATGTACAAAAGGAAGAAATTGCAGTCAGAAGTAAAAAAAATTATGCATATATAATGAGAGATAATATATAGCCGAAGCAGTTGCAGTCACTAAGAGAAGGTGTGAATAGTGGAAGAGTTGAAAACACTAAGGAAAGTTTTATATAAATGAATATTTATAGATAAGGAGAAGCACAAGCTTAAAGGGAGCATCCCTTTTCCATTTATGTCAAAGGGGTAGAAGTTGCAGGAACAAGGAGAATTGAAAATATGAGGGGTTGTTTAGTATTATTGTGGAACTGTCTAAGGGACTCCATCAATGAAAAATGGGGATATTATTGTAAATATTATTGTCATTCATGTGAAATGCAGGGGGAGACTACATGTGTCCAGTATAAAAATTGGAAAATGAATATTGTTGGAAATATTGTTTTTGGACCTTTGATGCCTAATTTGGATACCCTAAATTTGAATGCATTTGTACTCCAATTAAATAGCTCAAACGCAAGCATATTATATATGGCTGAAATATTATTCCAAGATATTTCCAATGATATATGGCACTACCTCTAACTCCATATGAGTGAAGAGATATGAAATATTTTGTCAGGATAACTAAACCAAAAAGTACAAGGCCAACCCAACCAATTTTTCATGTTGGCCCAATAAGCGAACATAGAAAAAATTATAAACTAAGTATATATGAGTCCATTTGAATTTTATCCAAACAAGAATATATCTAAGATTCGCAAGAGGAGAGGAGGAATATTTTTGGGGCTATTATTGGACTTTAAAGATTGAAGCAAAAAATTGTGATTTATGGAGTGAATGAACCATCCTATAATATTTGCTATGAATTTTATATTTAGATGTTTCAAACAATGAAACTTTGAGGATATAAAGAAATGGTCACAATATAAATGTGGTTAAAATTTAATACCTTTTGTTATAGCTCCAAATCTTACTCTTGATGTTTGTGATGTTGCACTCATGGCCTAGGGCAACCCCTCCTTCCGGACCTGGTCCAAATACTTAAAAAACAGTGTTTTACTCCCTATATGCGACATTGCCCTGAGCTAAATTCGTGTGTACGTGGATCTGTGTATACCCAACCCGCGTATATGTCTTAAAACACTTAAGAAAATTAAATCTCCGTAATTTCGGGCCGAGATAGCAGGTTTTACCTGTTGATTACCTATTAGTGCCCATGGCCCAACTATTCCCAACGAATTCCCAACTAAAAAGCTACTTTGGGAGAAGTATAAAAAGGCTTCAATGGGAAGGCCCAAGAGAGGAGAGAATAGAGAGAAAAATCACTCTATTGAGATTATCCCAGATCAGGTCTGAAGATCCTTGTGCTTCCAACACTTCCCCCATTACAGGAAACCTTTGTTTCCTTGAGTTATGATGTCTTTCCATTTGTTGAGATATCCTTGAGTGAGTTATGGAAGGAGCTTGTTGAAGGCTTGAGATTGGACGAATCTGGAGGACGGTTCCGCTTGGAGCCTGTGAAAGGAAGACTCAGGTGAAATCATTCCTTTCTGTACTTTAGTTATCTATAATAAAAGAAACACTTGTCTTGTTCCTGATATGAATCTTCTTCATGTTTATGATATCAATATTATGACTTACAAATGTATGATTATTTCAATTTTATAACTAACTTCCAATATGATATGAAGTTGATTTCTTTATGATGTTTAGTCCATATACTGTTGTGCTTTCTTGAATTGACTATTTTGCAGGTTGAAGGAGCAGAAGGAACTCCAAGAGTGTTTGGACCCTAGCTGGATCTTCCCAAATGAAGGACCTCCAAGTGCACCTCTCTTCACGTAGTTTGTTTATATTAGCATCATGGCTGTGTGGAATGCTTGTTTTTCTTTATAGATAACCCCCGCTTTGCTAGGGTATTAACCCAAGACCCTAGGGGACATTCTCCCTTAACAGAATTGGTGACTCCACTGGGGACAACAGTATTGTTGTTCCTAGTTTGGGTTTGTTCAAGCCAATCAGGGCTCAACTATTTATTTACTTGCTGTGACTGAGTAGTTTGTTCCTGTAGGAACTTGAATTGTAAGTTTGATCAGTTTCTTCAGACTGTTTTTTGTTTTTTCTTGTAATCTGTTATATACGTTGTTTTTCTAGTTTACAGAAGCGTATGTATGCAAGTTTCCTCAATTCAACCCGCGTATATGCATGTTCCTTGGGCTGAATAGTGTATACACGCAACTGTGCACTAACACAGTCACGTATACCCTAAAATTTTCAAGATTTTTCAAATATTTTTGTCTCTGAAGATCTGTCTGCTGGTCTGAATCTGTCCTGAACAGTTACTTTTTTGTGTAAGTCTTTATTTTTATAGCAAATATCTGACTTCAAACTCTCTCCAATTGCGGAAAGTGTTGGTCTTGTTTTGTTTTGTTGCAAGCGTCATTGTTTTTGTTTAAGCACACAAGATTTCTTGTTGGGAATCTTGGCTGCTCTGGTCTTCCAGGGCAGAAAGATTGATCTCAATCTTTGTGTCAAATCTTGTTTTGGTGACTTTTTTGTTTTCTTGTCAAAACTACATCTTTGTGACCATCTGCTTTCTTTACTTTCCGAAAGTTGTTGATTGACACTTTCTTGAAAGTTGTCTTTTCAATCCTTTTGGTCTTTGTTGCCAAGCTCTTATTACTACTTTGATTGTTAAGAGCATCTTGAAACACATTTTTCTATTGAGTTTTCACCCGTCTTGTGTTGTTAACTTGCAAAGTGTTTTGTTGCCTATTCTTCGATCATAAAGTTTCAATATTGCTTAGAGCACTTTTGAAAAGACATTTTTGTTTTGGCTTTTGAAGAAAACTTCTTGAAAACTTGGTTTTGATTTCTTGAACTTTGTTTTGATTTACTTTCTTTTTGCCAGTGAAAGTGCATTTTTGTTTGTCTTGAAACTTTCTTTTAGTGTTTGGACGAAATTGAGCACTAGCAACTTATATTCTATCTAAACATCTTAAGTGGCAAAGTAGAATTGATAAAAAAGTTACTTTCATTTCTTGATTTAGAGTAGTCTTAAGTTTTGCATCAGCATGTACTCATTGCATTAGGATAAATTTGTGCATATTTTTAGGGCATCCATAGTTTTGTTAATTTTTGTGAGTGTGAAGCTTGTGTAAAAGAAAAGAAAAGAAAATTTTGTTGCTTTCTTAGAAGTTCCTCTGAACCTAGTAGAAATTTCTTTCATCAAAGAGCAAAACAAGTGCATTTGCATATAGTTTGGTTTTTATTAATTTCTTTTGCGTCAAAACACCACAAGTTTCACTTCTGCTTATCCCTTGACTTAAAGAACAACCCATTTAAAAACAAGTGATAATTAAAATGCACTAAAACTTTTTTATAATTGTCAAGTTAGACACACCAACAAGTTTTAGGATATTTTAGGGCCTTGAATTGGGTGACTGGAGAGAAAACTCTCCAAGGCCATTTAAATTGTCAAACATAGGAGTCTGAATAGTGAGTGCAAATCCAATAGCATTAGGAAGACTAGGAAAGCTCCGGATCTGGGAGTTAAGCACGAGGGTTTTTGAAGATAAGGAAGAGAGGTACCCCCTCCCCTACTTGTCGGATCTTACCTCAAGACTGTTCCGCCTAGCTTCTGACACGAGTTGGTAACCTTAGTTGCTTCTCCTAGGGATCTACATAGGTGGCTATGGAGGGGAATCCCGTGGCACCTAAGGTTGACGTTGTATCACTCTCAACGGTACTACTGGAGGGCACCCTCGCGAAGCTTTGGGGCTTGCACTGGCACAGGCTGGAGGTCAGCGTAACTTCCTCTATTACCTTCGGTAGTAGGACTAGGCTGTCATTATCCCAAACTATCTTTGGAAGGCCCCTTACTTCAATTTCTTATATTTTGGTGTCCAGTCCTCATCACCCAAAGCAGAAATACTTGAAAGTTGTTTGATTAGCTGACATATTTTAGGGACTTTTTAGTGTGTGCTCTATGCTCTTAGTTGGCCTAGATTTCATTTTTTATTGAGTCTTTAATTAGATCTTAATAAAAAATTCAAAGTGGCTGACCGATCGCCTAGACAGTCTCAAAGACTTCGTGGTCTTTCACCACCAAGTTTAGAGCCTTCTCCTAGAAGGCGCGGAGATAATACTGTCGATTGGTTTCATTCCATGGTAGCTGACACATCAGGAATTGATCCTCCCTGTGGGGGCATTAGTGTTCAGGATAGGCCTGGTACTTCCATAGAACAAGAGAGGAACACTCCAGTTCTTTCTCGAGTTCTCTTTCAATCGAAAGATAACATAGAGGTAGAAGAACTCCCAGAGTCGTCAGCGACTCTGAATTCTCCCCTACCTTCTAGCCATCTAGACATATTACAATATGTTGGGACTCCGACACATAGACCGTCAAGTCCAGGTCATATTACGCACTTACCATTGATGACCACTACTGGAAGCATGGCTTCTACCACAAGTGCTACAACTATGCAGACTCCAACATCTGTACAAGGGGGAGGAACTATTTCCATCCCCTCTACATCTTTATTTGGGTCTTTTTCTAGCACATATTTAGTTGGGTCTACCTCCATTCCTTCTATAAGTGGAAATTCCCAAGCCAATGCTTTTAGTTCTGGACTTTTCCCGTTTGGCACCCATTCACAGGGTATTCTGTCAATTCCTTTCAGTGCCTCCACATCCATGATGGGTGGGTCAACTTCATTCTAGGGTTTTCCTTTTGGAAGTGGTCATATACCACATTCCAACCCAACGATAGGATCTATACCTTTTTCCACTACAGGACAAAGCAACAATCCCTTTCAAGGTTGGACTAACCCTACTGTTAGTGGCATGGGAACTAGGAATCCGTTCTTCAACCAACAAGGGAATAGGTCGTACTCCATAGTTAGCGGGTTTCGAAGTATTCCTCCCTTAGCTTCTGCTTGGAATCCTTATCAGGGGTTATCAACTCCTTATAATCCTTTGGGAGGAAGCTTCGCTGGTTATGGAGGTTTTTCGGTCGGAGCTAGTCAAACTCTGAGTTTTGCTGGATCACAAGGTCTACCTTTTGGTTCAACTGGTTCTGAAGGTTACTTCGGGTAGCCTAGTGCCTTCCAAAATCCAGGACAATCTTTTCAGAACTTTGGGAGCTTTGCCCAGTCTGGGTGGAATCCCTAAGGTCCTCCTAGGCTTCCTTTTCTGGCAACGTTGAATTTGCCAGATCTCACGAAATTAACAAACGATCCAATCAAATACAATCCAACCTGGCCTTCGGTCCCAACCGAACTCCCTTCAAACATTCCAAAGTTCGAGGGGAAGGGTGGTGAAGACCTAGGCGAACATGTAACCACATTCCAGTTGTGGTACTCATCAAACTCCCTTATCAATGACTCGGTTAGGTTGATATTTTTTCAACGTACCTTGACTGGTAATGCGACCAAGTGGTATATAGAGTTTCCACGGGGTAGGTTTACATCTTTCGCCGACTTAGCTAATATTTTCCTAAATCATTTCCAGTTGCCCGTCCGTTATGATGCCAGAACTAAAAGTCTGGCCAATTTTCGTCAGGATACAACAACCCACATTTCTGATCACATTTAGGAATGGAGAAGGAGAAAGAGGCTCATTAAAGCTGAAATCCCTCTAGAATACCGTCTCGAATGGTTTTTGAAATCTTTACAACCTGAAATCTCTAAGGATGTCTCCCTATCAGGAGTTTATTCTAAGGAGCAAGCTATTTTTAGGGCCCAGTAAGTAGAATTGATTTATTCTCAATCTGGGATTCTACAAAAAATCTTGCCTAATTCTCCTGGGACTAAGGTTGATATAGCCAAGTTGAAGCCAGGTCCCCACACGGATGGTATCGTTGGATCGGTAGACACAAATGTGGTGAACTTGTTGAGCCAATCGTAGCAGTTGTCTTTACAAACTGCTCCTAACAACCAGGTCACATCGTCTAACCCTTCATATTCCCAACCCTATTTGGTTAATACCATCCAATCTGCCAAGCCCAAAGGAAATCAAAATTCCAATGGGAAGAAGAAAGGATGAGGTAAGAAAAAGAGTCAAGATGGAAAGACTGACGCAAATAAATCTGGCAATAATGTTGGTGGTGGTGGAAATGAGTCTAAAAAGAAAGTCAAGTTTCCGTGCAAGTTATGCAGTGGACTCCATTTAACTCATCTCTACCCAAAGATTCAAGACACTCAGCACTTGTTAAGGCAGTAAGGGACTTCTAGTTATGAAGCTGTGTTAACCAACGCTTTTCCCCGAGGGCAGTAACTACTTGCTGGCACAAATTCAAACCTTGGTACCTCTACAGGGGGCAACCAAGAAGGGGAGAAATCATCAAATGTTTTCATGATGTGTTTTAATGTCCATGTGGCCACTCGATCGTGTGATTATGATGAAGCTGAAACATCCAAGGACAAAAATGCTCCCGTAAGTACCGAACTTCATATTGAGCGACCCCCTGTTGAGACTATACCACTGATACCGAAAGGTTCCGCTAAATGCGCGACTATCAACCCAAATGCTAGGGCTGCCTAGAATTACTCCATTGTTGAGGATCTGGCTCAGAGTCCATGCACTATGTCTGCTTTAGAGTTTCTCCAGTCGCGTTCAACTCAACGAAGTGCTTTATTTTTGGCGACAGGGGCAGTTGATCCAAATAACTCTTTAGTGCTCACTTTCGACATGCTTAATGTCAAAAAGCAACTCCTCATCACATGGATTTTCAAATAAATTCTACATACCGAAAAATTAACATTTTTCATATCATAATTGATGAAGGAGCTTCCACGTGCGTCATGTTGATGTCATGCTGGAAGGCCATTCAATCGCCTTCGGCTGTTCCTTCACCTACCCTCCTGACTGCATTTTATGGGCATTCTCATAAGCCGCATGGGATTATCCCAACCTTTCCCATATGTGTTGGGGGAAAAGTTGTTAATGTTGAAGTAGAAATCATTGATGCTAACCTATACTACAATCTCCTCTTAGGAAGGAAGTAGGTATACGAAATGGACACCATTGTTTTGACTCTGTTTCGTGTCATTTGCTTTCCTCATGAAGGGAAAATCGTTAAGGTTGATCAATTGGATTATTGTCCAGTTGATCCTCGAGCAACTTCAAACTCTACTGTTCCTTTAGTGGATAACCCTCGTCCGCCTGCTAAGAATCTAGGAGTTTGGATGTATTCTTCATTGATGGGTACTTTTGATCTTCCCTCTCCTATCACTAGAATCAGTGTTGTTTCATCAACCAAGGAATCTTCACGATAAGGGTTCTTTCGAACTCACTACTTTTCAGATCCTTAGACCTTGCCTTCACCTACAACCACATTAGCTAAAGGACAAGTTGGTGGAATGGAATTTCCTATGTCTGCAGCAGAACTCAGATATCAGTCTATCATCAACTCTGCAGACAACATTTCTACTCCTTTCTCCAAGGAGGAGCTAGATGGTGATGTGTCCCTGGCCTGGACCCTTGATATAACCTCCGCTATGGATTGTTTAGACACGGTTTTACCATCTGAGGAAGCGATCTTAAAAGTGATGATGGGTGTACATCGACCTTGGGAAGATTTACACCATTGTTCATATTTTCTTTCTCCATTGCAGGAAGTAGAATCTAGGTTCTCCAAGCTCTTTACTAGTGATGTTTGTACGGTATCAAATCCTTTGCCTCCAGCACACTTTCGTGCCGAAGGTAATATGTTGATGATTTCAAAAACAATATCTATAAACATCTCTAGGAACCCTAGTGTGATCGAGAATCGCTTCATCAGAGTTGAATGTTCCCCTGAAGAAATTCAAATTTACACCGACCTTTTTAAGGAATTTCGAGATGTATTCACTTGGTCTTATGAAGAAATGCCTGGCATTGATCCATCCATAGTTCAACATGAGATCAAGACATATGAAAACGCTAAACCAATTCCTCAAAAGCTTCAGCCAGTTAATCCTAGGAAAGCACCAGCCATTAAAGCTGAAGTAGAGAAGCTACTCAAGACGGGTTTCATATACCCTATTCGTCTTACAGATTGGGTTTCTAATCCAGTCCCTGTGGATAAAAATCAAGGAACAATCCGAGTGTTCATTGACTTTAGGGACCTAAATAAAGCTTGTCCCAAAGATAATTACCCCACACCATTTATTGATCAGATTATTGATGAGTGTGCGGGCAATGAAATTTTCTCCTTCATGGATGGTTTTTTCGGTTATAATCAGATCTCTATCCGTCCTGAAGATCAGCATAAGACAGCTTTTATATGTCCCTGGGGTACCTTTGCATATAGAAAGATTCCTTTTGGTCTTAAAAATGCTGGAGCTACTTTCCAGCGGGCCATGTCATATGATTTCCACGACATTAAACATATCATCGAAGCATACTTGGACAATCTAGCTGCTTGTTCTCGAAAGAGAACTGATCATCCTAGTCACCTTCAATTGGTTTTTGAGCGATGTCGATTTTACAAGATCTGGTTGAATCCCAATAAGTGTGTTTTCATGGTTACATCCGGTCGGTTATTAGGGTTCATTGTGTCAAATGAAGGGATTCAGGTTGATCCCTACAAGGTAGAGGCAATAATTTAGTTGCTTCCCCTGTCCTCAATTCGACAACTTCAAACTCTTGAAGGGAAAGCTAATTTCTTAAGAAGGTTTATAGTGAACTATGCCGAGATCACTAAAGGATTTATGCGTTGCTACATAAAGGAGTTCCATATATGTGGGATGACTTTGCGCAGCGGTCATTCGATGCCTTGAAAAAGGCTTTAGTCTCTCCCTCGCTTTTGAGTCTATTGGATTATGGTAGGGACTTTCTTTTATATCTCGCTGCGGCAGAATCAACCATAGGTATGGTTCTCGTTCAGGAAGATGATGCTCTTAGAGAGCATGTGATTTATTATTTGAGCCAAGGGTTGATAGGTCCTGAACTTTGCTATTCCCATGTTGAGAAGTTGGCTTTGGCAGCTGTCCATGCTATCCAGCAACTCTACCATTATATTTTGCTACGCAAAACTTTTGTCTTAGCAACAATCAATCCATTTCAATTTGTCCTTAGTAGGCGAGTGATTGGGGGAAAATATAATCGATGGATAGTCATCTTACAAGAATTCAATCTCGAGTTCCTGTCTGCCAAGTCTAAGAAATCTATGATTTTTGCAGAGTTAATCTCTGAGCTACCTTGTGGAGAGGATACTGTTTATGATGAAAGTTTACCCGACGAACATTTATTCCTCATCTCTTCACTTGACCCTTGGTACGGAGATATCATTATCTATCTCCAGACTTCGAAGTTCCCCTCTACTTTCTCCAAGGATGAACACCGGAAATTACTTCACCTGGCTAAGAACTATCTCATCATCGGTGACACATTATATCGTTGAGGGGTTGATTCAATCCTTCAGTGTTGTTGCGTGCCGGCTATTTTTGTCCTTTGCTCTTCAAAGATTGTATTGAAGTGGTCAAACGCTGTCACCCCTGTCAAATCTATACTCAGAAGATGCACGCACATCCAGCTCCTCTTTTTCCCGTTGTCACTATCGGTCCTTTTACTAAGTGGGGTATTTATTTTACAACTTGTAATCCGCCTTCAGCAGCGAGTCACAAGTACATTATCGTGGCCGTAGACTACTTCACGAAGTGGGCTGAGGCCATGCCCACTTATAAAAATGATAGTGAAACAGCGGAATTATTCCTTTTCAATTAGATTATCTCAAGGTTCAGTATCCCGAGAGAGATTGTCAGTGACCATGGCAATCACTTCCAAAACCAACTAATGTCTGAATTGGCTCTTAAATTGGGTTTCCGGTAGGAGCACTCGTCTCCATATTATCCTAAAGCCAATGGTAGCTCGAGGCAGTGAACAAAACCCTTAAGATGATCCTGCAAAGGGCGATTGACAAAAATTGGTCCAATTGGCATCTTATGTTGTATCTGGCTCTTTGGGCATACCGAACCTTCGTAAAGACTACTACAGGTTTTACACCTTTTCAGTTAGTTTATGGGATGGAATCTATCTTTCCCGTTGAATGTGAAATTCCATCTCTTAAGTTATCTATTGATCTCCTCCCCGAGACCTCTAGTCTCGAAGAGCGCCTCCTTCATTTGGAGCATCTCGATGAGCAGCGTCGAGATGCTGCCACAATCAATGAGGCTCATAAGAAAAGGGTTAAAACTCAATATGATAAAGTTGTCCATCCTCGAATATTTTCTGAAGGAAACCTTGTTTTGGTCTATGACCAAGATAAAGATGCCTTGGGGGCAGGAAAGTTCAAACCTATGTGGTACGGTCCCTTTATAATTAAACGAGTTTTAGAAAAAGGGGCGTATGAGTTAATTGATTTTGAAGGAAACAAGTTGGCGGAGCCTCAAAACGGGCTCTACCTCAAGAAGTACTTTGCTTAAGTAGCAGCTAGGCAATGACTTCTTTGTACATTTTGTATATTTGTACATATCACATCAAGAGTTTGTTGATATCGACACTTTTTGGTCTGTTGTGGCAGGTGTTGATGGATGACTTGGTCTATTTTGGATTCGCCGATGGTGCTAGTCAGCACACTCGGAACCTTGCTTCCGCAGCTTGGGTAATCTATTATCCAACTGGTCAATTGATGGTGTCAAAAGGAGTATGCATTGGTCCTACTTCAAATAATATGGCTACGTATACTGCCGCCATTAGTTTACTATCCGAAGCAATTTCTTATTAAATCGATTCATTGGTAGTTTATCTTGATTCACAATTGATAGTGTCACAACTGAATAACATTTATCGGGTAAGGGATCCATGTTTATATCGCCAGTATTTAAGGGTGAGGTTGTTGCAAAGATCATTTACTTACATTAATTATTTTCACATTCCAAGATCTCATAATTGGTTAGCTGATTCTATTGCTAATCAAGCATTAGACTGGCATATCAATCATTCATCACAATAAAATCAAGCATCAAAAAGTCAGAACTGTATATATATATATATATATATATATATATATATATATATATATATATATATATATATATATATATATCATAAAACATCTCGAGTGTACATAAGTGTGTCCAAAATAATATACAAAAATTGGGACTCAAATGCCCATAATCATGTCCAATACATCTAATGCCCCGGCTCAAGATGAGTGGCTAATTATGCAACTACTGCTTTGGCCACACATCTAAGAGTGCGAACCCAGTCTCATGGCATGCCAACCACATGACGTTGCATATCTATAGGGAGATCCTCTACGGCCTCCATCATTACTCGATGAGTTAGTCTCACCAAGTGTCGCTGAATAGTGTGTAGAAGTCGCTCTGTGTATGCAACCGCCTCTTCGGCCCCTCAGCCGCAACGTCCATGCCGTGGGAACCCATCTAGTCACACCAACCCAATATTTGGAACATGATCATCATATTAATCATTTGAATCCTATCAAAAATATTTTTCAAAATTTATTATTATATTTGAAAAATCACAAAAAAATCATAAAATCAAAAATATTTGTTACCTATGTCACCCCATGCTGCGGTCGGTGGTAATGCTAGATTAGGATCTCCTCGAAAATCCAACCCAGCATAAGGGTAGTCATCTATGGCGATGATCTGCTGCTCCCACCAAGAGAAGAAGTCATCGTCGAAAGCAGTCCGTGGGACGTCCCCACCTCCTAGACGTTTCATCAAGTCAACCCACCTGCCCATGCGTGGATCTCGTGGGGTGCTGATTGAAACGGTACTCTAAGATGAAGTGTTGGGACCCTCTCAAAGAAGAAAGAGCACAAGATAGTTCCATATCTAAAGTTTTTGGTCTGTCCCTTCTTGATAGAAGTAAGCTGGCTCTTCAGGTTAGCAAGAAGAGGAGTACACCAATCAAAGACAGTGGTGAGGCAATCTACCACCAAGCTCATGGCTAGCCGTGATGCCTAGTGCAAAGAAGCTAATCCGTTCACTCTAGCTATGGTGAACAAGATTATTCTCAAAGACAAACTCTCCACATGTTTGATTGGAATTTGACTTCCAACCTTTTCAAGATGACCCAAGAAATAGATATGTACGTAGTCCTCGATGGAGAGACTGCCTCGTGACCTGCCCATGGAATGTACCACCTCTCCCCTCCGGGAAAGGCCAGTGATGAAATAAATATCTTCAACCTCTATCCTGAGCGGCATCTGATCAATCATAAATGCGTCATCCTCGATGCTCCAGTAGTGAATGAGCATGTCAAGCAGGCAAGTGTTTGCTTTCATATTTGGCATTTTAAAGAACTTTAGCAAACCACATCCTCGTAAGGCATCCAAAGCATTAGGATCGTTCATAACCTCATCATCCACTAAGGTATGCTCTCTTTCTCTCTAAGTGACTGGCATCCTAAAGAAAAAATGAATTTAGACTGTTATATTTTTTGTTTGAAGTTTTCGCGGCGTATACGCGGGTCCATTTTACACACAGTCGCCTGTAGGGCCTGCCTATACGTGGGTTTTATATATCCAACTTGCATATATGCCACGACAAAATTTTTGACAATAATTCAACGGTAAAACTTAAATTAAAAATTCTAAAACCAATCACAATTGAATGCAAGATAAGTTTAAGGGTTACCTGGTGATTTTGGGACAATTCGAATGGTCAGTTTTGGCAAATGGCAACACTTTCTCCTTTTTCTCCACTTCTTTGCTCTCAAACCGAATGATGATAATTTTTACACAGTAATTTCTCACTGCCTTCCTGTCAATCACCCTGCTGTGCCCAGATTTCACAATCACTAAGTTCTTGCTCCCTGAACTGGTTAAAAACCCATTTTTCCAAAGTTTTGTTCATCAGCGCGTCTGTCCCTAAAATAACCGCGATGACAGGCGCCTTGTAGTGTATGCTGTGCGCTGCCAGCGCGGAAGAACATCACTTTTCCGCGATGGCCTACAGCGCGCCTTTCCCGTGTGCTTTCGCGCTGACATGACTATCCCAGTTATTGAGATGCGCCGACAGCGCGACAGTTTCCTAATAATCCGCGCTGATCCAGTTTGGGCGAATTTGTTCAAACAACCAGCCTTCCAGATGACTCCAGGCTTGGTTGTTAGCTTTGTGAATCTCGACTCCCTTCTATGGCATGACTGTTCGACCCTTTGCAACCGTTTCCCTCAAAGATAAGCTCATCCTTCCACCTTTTTAGGAGGCTCCTTCTCCTACATATACTTCCACCATTACCATGAGCAGCTAGTTAGACATAGCTTGGATTGTATAGAGCTTATAGTGCTCAGATTGCTGCTATAGGTATTTGGTGTGCTAGGTGTGGAAGTGATTGATTGCTTAGGGAAGGTTGTTTTGTGTTGCTTGTGTGAGAGAGAGAGTTGTTTGTCTTGGGAGAATCATCCTCAAAGGTGAATGCTTGAGATACATGCTGACTGGCCCCTCCTGAGAAGGTTACCGACGTCAGAACATTTGGTTGTACTCTTCTCTATTCTGATTAATAATAGATGACTGCTATTATTGTTCCATTCTCATTTGTACTTGCAATGGTTAAATGTGAATTACATCTTTTCTGACCGGTGTATGGTTGCTTTTACTAGATTTCACGCTTGTGTTTGTTTCCTCTTCGTGTGTGCAGGTATCCATTCGCGGGGATCGCGGAGGATTGTCACCAGCCAAAGCGAAGGAGCGAAGGCAACATCTCTTCGTCAAACAACAGCGCTGGAATCCAAGTAGGTGTTCTTTACCTCTTGTTTAATTGTAATTAGGAACATGCATAGCAGCATTGTTTGATTGTTGCTAGACCCTTGCTGGGCTAGTAGGGATCGCCTCTATCCGTAGAGGGGATTTACCTCTCCAACAATAATGGTGAGTCGAAAAATTATTTTATAAGCTTTGAAAATGAAAAAATTTTTCAAATCTTGATCTTGTTTTGTCTCATGTAACTTTTAACTTGGGAGCTTGGAATGTCGAGAATGGTTTGATTTTCAGGACATTTTGGACGCTTTTTCAACAGTTTCGAGATGATTCCATGACTGTTGACCTGTCATGGCAGGTATCGTTTTTTACTAGCATATAGGTTATGGAAGCCATTTTGTTTCCATTGCATTATGCATACTAGCCTCCATTTGCCGATATACTTGCCATAGGGTTGATTCCATCATGTTATGGTTCGTAAACCACCTTCACTCGCCAATTTTTAAATCATGACATGATGGTAGAGCCATCCTTTTCATGGGTAGTGTAGTTAGCACCTCACTAACATTTGTTGCCCATGCTGCTTTGATCTGAGTAGGCTCGGGATTCCTCTGTAGTCTCGCCATGACTTATGCACTGAAGACTCATTCCTCTTTGCTTCTCCGCTTCGTTCTGGCCTTAGAGCCTAGAGGCTCCTTTGTGTTGAGTTGCACTAACTGCATTGCATTTTGACCATTTGCACCTTTTGGCCTTCAGCCAGCTTCACTTGGAATCGTGTTTAAGCCAACTTTTGACAATGACAACTGCAAAATCAAACTTGCATGCCCTTGACTTCTGCAGCTTGACACACCTTGACCTGTGGAAAGAGCACACCTTTGAGTGTCTTTAACTAGTTTTCACCTCCCTGCATTGAGAATAGGAATGTTCCAATCCTAGGAACTAGAGCATATGTTTCACCGATGCTCATTCTTTCCATTGTACTGTAGCATTCATTTATTCTTTTTCCAGCTTAAAGAAAAAGACAAAAAAAATATATATTCCAAAAAGACTGGGAATGGGACAATATTACCACTTATTATTGACAGCTAGAGTCAGTCGTGTCGCTCTTGATAAAAGCACTCAAAACAAAGTCTCCTCCATTTGGGCGGGATTTAGTTTGACTTAGTTACGCCTAAACCTTGTTATTGAGTCAGTTATCCCCCGATTGGTTATCTCTTCCAATCGTATGGAGGGTTCGTTCGTGCCTCCTGCATGGCGAACTTATACAAAGTCATCATATGCTGCCACATAGTCACATTGAGTTGTGATTTTGTTCAAGGGAAGTTAGCCTGAGTCAGCCTCTCTGTGGTGTCCCTTGACTCATTTTTCAGTCGGCCATCCCTAGTTGTCAGTATCTTGCCTATCATCACATCAGTTATATTGGTCTTTTACTCGTGCTGGTTTGAGAATGTCCCCATTGACTTCTTGCTGGTGGGTCTTGTCCTTATCAACGACGACATCTTGATTTGAGGATAGGCCTAGAACCGCACCCTGGCCCTATTTTCATTATTTATAGGTCACCTTGTACTCAGCATCAACTAGTATCATGGGTCTTTGACTGAGTGGTTTCCCTTGTGTTCGACATCAGCTTACACTATCACACATTGGGATTCATGCAGTACCTTGGTTTCCATTTGATCCTATTGGTGGATACCTCACCTCTGTGTTAGCTTTCATTATTGGTTGGTTCAGAGGGTTTGTGTCATGTGCTAGCCACATCTTGTGTACACCAGAAACGTGCTTCGGTCGGGTTACTACATCTTTTTTCATTCGATTCCTTCCACATTATTGGCCTACGAGTTACTTTCTCGCTAGATTGATAAAGGATGCCTTAACACCTTCCTTGTAGCGGATCTTTCCCTATCGACTATGACTCATTGCTCTGGGGCAAAGATCTAGAGTCTATTTGGCAGTACCTTGGGGTTTGCAGTCATTAGTGGCAGATCCTTCATTATCGACAGTGGGAAATCATCATTGTCTCCTAATTGATAGATTCTTATAGGTGCTCGACTCCAGCTCATCTATTCACACTTGTTAGATTGTATTGGGTAACTTGACGCTCATTATCATTATCGGTGAGTAGTCTCGTGTTTGTTAACGATATACATCAATGACCGGTAATCAAATGATTTCTCACATGGTCGACTTCAGATCATTTATTCCCATGGTGTAGAAATGTACCACGACATTCGGTGAAGACCTCGGGTTGCATCAGCATTCATTGGTTCACTTGACAGTTGCTCCTGTTGCTGCTAGTTGATACCACTCCACCTTATATGTTGCAGTCATTCATGGCGACATTTTATATGCTAGCACCTAAGTTTGCAGTGTAGAACCATCTTACTCCATCATGTTCATTTGGTACTTTTGGGATCAGTCTTTGATATCAGTGATCCGCTTCATCCTTCAGCATCATTGACATTCTTATATGTGATGTTCAGACATGTACCTGTTCAATCGTGATCATATGATCCATTATGTATCTTGCAGTGCTTTATACTTGTATACTTAGTGGATCCGGTTGTACTTGATATGCGAACATGATTCACTTTCTTTGAGCATGGGTATGCCCACCTCAGATAGTTTTTCTTTCTTATCTCCTTTTATGGCTTGGCAGGCTGAACTCTGGTGAAGTCCTTCTCAATTTTTGATAGGTTTCCTTTCCATGCACTTACATAATATATTTCGGCCATCATGTACCCCTTCTGACCAAATATATTAGGGGGCATTTTTTATAGCTCCAAATCTCACTCTTAAGGTTTTTGACGCTGCACTCATGGCTTAGGGCAACCCCTCCTTCCAAACCTGGTCCAAATACTTAAAAAACAGTGTTTTACTCCCTATACGCGACATTTCCCTGAGCTAAATGCCTGTGTACGTGGGTCTGTGTATACCCAACCCATGTATGTCTTAAAACACTTAAAAAATTAAATCTCCTTAATTTCAGGTGGAGATCGCAGGTTTTACCTATTGATGACCTATTAGTGCCCGTGGCCCAACTGTTCCCAATGAATTCCCAACTAAAAAACTACTTTGGGAGAAGTATAAAAAGGCTTCAATGGGAAGGCCTCAGGGAAGAGAGAATAGAGAGAAAAATCTCTCTGTTGAGCTTATCCCAGATCGGGTCTGAAGATCCTTGTGCTTCCAGCACTTCCCCCATTATAGGAAACCTTTGTTTCCTTGAGTTATGATTTCTTTCCATTTGTTGAGATATCCTTGAGTGACTTATGGAAGGAGCTTGTTGAAGGCTTGAGATTTGACGAATCCGGAGGATGGTTCCGCTTGGAGCCTGCGAAAGGAAGACTTAGGTGAAATCATTCATTTCTGTACTTTAGTTATCTATAATAAAAGAAACACTTGTCTTGTTCCTAATATGAATCTTCTTCATGTTTATGATATCAATTTTATTACTTACAAATGAATGATTATTTCAATTGCATAACTAAATTTCAATATGATATGAAGTTTATTTCTTTATGATGTTTAGTCCATATACTGTTGTGCTTTCTTGAATTGATTGTTTTGCAGGTTGAAAGGAACTCCAAGAGGGTTTGGACCCTAGCTGTATCTTCCCAAACGAAGGACCCCCAGGTGCACCTCTCTTCGCGTAGTTTGTTTATATTAGCATCATGGTTGTTACACAGTAATTTGTCATTGCCTTCATCCCAGTCTTCCTACTGTGTCATGAGTCCAAAATCATTCATGCTCATGCTCTCTGATGTTGTCAAACGACCCACTTTGCCAAAGTTTCTGCATCATCGCGACTGTTTTCCAAATAAACGCGCTGATGAGTGCTCCAAAACAGACCAGACCAATTTGTGAAGCAGGAAAGTGTTCCCTCTGTGGAAAAAGGCAACCCCTCTAGCCCTAGAGTGGGTCTAGTCACAAACAAGGACAAATCAACAACAATTCTCCTTAAATAGTTCGAGTTGGAGGCCTACCTCAATCGGTGGTCGATGGAGTTCCGTTGCGCTACTCCAGCTTCCGCTTCCTTCTCCTAATGAGTAATCAACCTGAAACAAAGCAACGAGATACAACAAAGCACATAACCGGATACAACAAAGAACTATTTACCCATAAAGTCAAGAAATCATGAGCTATATAGTACATTGCATACGAGACATAGGAAAACATCATTGATTGTATTAAATATGAAATAGAGTAAGCTTACAACCCAGGTCTTGACGTCACAAGCCTTCTCAGGAGGGTCCAGCCAGCATGTTCCTCAAACATTCACCCTTGAAGATGGATCTCCCAATACAAGTCTCTCTCACTCACAAGTTTCACACAAGATCAAAAGCACTTCACAACCTTCCTCAAGCTCTCAAAAAATCCCACACTTGTCACACCAGCTACCTATCAAGCTCACAACACTATCAGCAACACTCCAAAGACTAAGAATTCCAAACTAGCAGCTCATAGCAATGGTGAAAGCTTAAATAGGAGAAGGAGTCTCCATGAATGATGGGAAGATGAGCTTATCTCCAAGGAAGGTAGCACAAATGACGGAACAGCCATGCCAGAGAAGGGAGGGCGACATAAACAAGGCCAACAACCAGGTCTGGAGTCACCTGGAAGGCTAGCTATTAGAACAAACTCGCCCAAACTGGATCATCGCGGATACATAACTGTTATGACGCACTGACATTGCTACTACATAACGGAGAAGGTCATGTCATCGCGGGAAAATTAAAGAAATAGTCGCGCTGTCTCATGAAATTCGACCATCGTGTGAATCACGTGTACTTCCGCGATGGCAGCGCGTATGGTCTATTTTGGAGCGCTCATCAGCGCGTTTATTTGGAAAACAGTCGCGATGATGCAGAAACTTTGGCAAATTGGGTCATTTGGCAACATCAGAGAGCATGAGCATGAATGATTTTGGGCTCATGACACAGTAGGAAGACTGGGATGAAGGCAGTGACAAATTATTGTGTAACATAGGGCTTGAAAGTTTGTTTCAATCATGAGTTTAGCTAATCCATGTCCTTTTATCAGCTTTGTAGGTTTTATTTCAATGTCATACTCCAATATTTAGCTATCCATTTTTATCGTTTGCCTTCAATTCCATCCTGATTCAGGTTATCTTTGACAACAACATTTGGTACATAAGCTATTATATGTGAGTACAGTATATAAACTCTGAAGTCTTGAATATATTTGACAAGTGCATAAGCCTGTTTTTCCATGATTTTGTAATTCAGAGGTGCATCTCTAAGTGCTTTACTAAAAAAGGCTATGGGTTTCTCACATCCTTGATCATCTTTTTGCAGTAAAACAACTACTATGGTGTGTTCTCATGCAAATGAGAAAATTATGAAATCTCTGTCGAACTTTGGACTTGTAAGGACTGGGGTTCTGGTCAAAGCCATTTTTATTTCTTCAAATGCTTGTTTGGCTTCTGCTGTCCATTTAACCTTTGAATCCTTTTTTAAAATGTTGTTCAGCAATCTAATCAATTCAGCCAGATTAGATATGAATCTTCTCAGAAAGTCAATCTTCCCTAGGAAAGCTTGAAGTTCTTTGACATTTCTGGGGTGGGGTATTTGCAGAATAGCTTCTATCCTAGCAGGATCAATTCTGATGCCATCTTTGGAGATAAAGTGGCCTAACAGTTTGCCTTCTTCTAGACAAAACAAGGATTTTTTAGGATTCAGTGAAATACCATACTCTCTACATTTTAAAAACACTTGTCTGAGATGATCTAAATGTTGCTGGTCTGATTTGGAAAACATAGTGAGGTCATCTAGATATACAACCATAAAATCGTGAATTTCTTTGGCAAAAGCTATGTCCATTGCTCGTTGAAAGTTTGCCCCTGCATTCTTAAGTCCGAATGGCATTTTAACATATTTAAATGTACCCCATGGTGTTGTAAATGTATTTTTTTTCTTGGTCATCAGGATGAACTAGAATCTGATTAAAACCTAAAAACCCATCCAAAAGTGAAATCCTAGAAGCACCAACTACTCTTTGTAAGATATGATCCATCTTGGGTAAAGGGTAGTTGTCCTTCAAAGAAACCTTATTTAAATTCTGATGAACCCCAATTTTTGGTATAATTCGGGCTCATTTGGCCTACTTGCTTTGCTCAAACCATTCATCTTTTATTGCTTATGCATGCATTTCTTAGTTTATTCGTGTTGTTTGTAGGAAGAAGGGTAGACATTTTATCTACGTGACTAATGCATGATGCTTTCAGGTTTTTGGCATTAAAAGGGAGAAAAAGACCACGAGAAAGGAGACAAGGAGACAGTGAGGTGGCACTGCTGGTTTTTAGGAGAGGATGTCCACAGTCTTGGGGACCTTCCTCGTGATTCCCACCATAGCTCCGAGCTCCAACCAATCTCCCCACCGAGCTTAGAGGCAGCCAACTGTTCTACAGGAACAGCAGTTACAACTGTTCTACAGGATCACCAGTTTAACCTTCAGTTGGACAGCCGAGCTCCACAAATCAAGGAAACCTGTTGGATCATCATTTTGCATAAATACTGAGGCCGTAGCCTTGGATAGGAGCTTTTTGAACTTTTGCATTACTCTTGTAATTTTGAAGTACGAGCTACAGCTCGGTGTTAGTTCTTGTTGTAAGCCAGTTTTGGCATGACATCAGATTTTTGGTTATGAATAAAGAAGGCAGATTTTGATCTCATTCTGAATCTCTAAGGGAGCTATAGCTCTCAGGTTAGGGCCCAACCTGAGAGCAATAGATCTCCTCTGTGTTGTAATGTTATTTGCCTTTCGTTCCAGCACTTCGTTCTTTACTTTGACATGCAATTCGAATTTACAGTTTGCTGATTTAGTTTTATGAGATTGCATAGGATTAGTTTATGGTGAATTTGCTTTCAGTTGCTTAGATTAGAAGAGGATAGTTATCAGTCATTGGAGCTCCAGAAAAAGGTTATTAGAGATCACTGCCATCTCTGCTTAGGGATTGGGGTGAAATCTACATCAACCACCAAAAAGAAACGCAGTTCTTTCCACTTCCATGCAAGCTGCAACATAGTTATTTTCGTTGAAGATCCATCCATGCACTGTTGATATTGAACCATACTTCTTTATTCCGCTTCCATGCACGAGTTTCCTTCACGATTTACATTGTTGTTCACTGAGTTTATAGCACAAGTAGCTTAGGTTAATGAACTTTCGTTTTGGTGACATTCATAAGCAATTTGTTTCATTTACACTGCTCTACATCATTCCACTTCCTTCCTCTGCTTTTCAACCACACCTCAAGTCACCTTCTCGACCTCTGTCCAGCTCGTTTACCTTCCAGCTCTCCCATTACTCACGTAACTCATTTACTTGACCTTTCATTGATCCCATCCTTTCGGCCATCAACCTACAGCATGCACTCTTTCTCCATCTGACTTCTCTGCTCCTGAGCCATCACCAGGTCCATCTCCATCTCACCTATCCTCCCACACCACTCCATCACTTCACCATCTCCCAAAACTCCCACGGCCGGCCATCCTGTATAATTTCACAGCCTTCCTGTAGAAACCCCTGAGTTTCCTGTAGGATCCTCTGCAGACTTCCTGTAGAAGCCTGCAAACTTGGTTGTTGAGCATCCGAACGTGGTAGACTTCTGGGGACTGACGCTAGAGACCCTTTGGGACCTCCCCTAGCCATCCTGACCTTGCCCATGCTTTGCTTCCATGTGAACCGCTCCTGCACAGTCAAACCCTAATCAAAAAGCACCATCACAATAAATCCAACCACTTAATGACAAAATACAAAAACATGTCTTTTCCAATGCAAATAGCTTAGATCCATGTATTTCAACTCACTGCAAGTAATAGCATCATTGGTAGAAGTTTCATTCACATTTTTGCACTGTAAGAGTCAAGCTAGTTAAATTAGGGTTTATTAGGGTTTCTATGCTTTGTTGGCTTTCAATCTCCTTTTTGCAAAGTAGGTTAGCTTCCTTCAAGATAGCTTTCGTCCATCACTCATAAAGCTTCTTCTGAGAGCATATAGAAGTTGGCTTGAGCCCTAGCGGACTTGTGCCAGCTGACCAAGTGACAGCTGCGACAAGAGCTAGTACTTGTGCATACAGCACCGTCGCTTCCAAGTTTGTACGAACTACCGGGTTGATAAAATTAGAGATAGGAAGCTCCAGGAGTTGTAGCATTATTGCTACAATACTGGAGCCCACCATCTTTTTGGCGTCGTTGCCGGGGAAGCGTCAGAGTATTAGTAATTGTTGCTTTTCTTCCATTTTCTTACTCTTACCTTCTGCTCAGTAGTTTACTTCATTTCCATTCTGCAAAAGTAGCATAGATTAGCATTTCCTGCTTTCATAGATTAGCATTTCCTGCTTTCATAGATTAGCATTTCCTGCTTTCATAGATTAGCATTTCCTTTCTGCAAGCGTAGACTAGCATTTCCATTCTTGCAACTTCGTTTGAGCAAAGTAGATTAGTTCTTTCCTGCTTTCAGTTTAATTCTGCATCTTTCATAGGTAGTTGTAGATCAGTCTGTTTCAGTTTTGCAGGTACCAAAGAAAAAAGCAAAAGCAATCAAAAGAAAAAGAAGGTCTTTTCCATTTCATGCCTCGTAGGAACCGAGATAGATCAGGCAAATTCCTACCAAACACCCCCACCACATCACTGAGTCACCCTTCTCTCCTCTTTGGTGACAGTGACCCAGAAGAACCTATAGGTGAACATCCTGAGATATCCAAAGATCCTATAGTAGAAGAAGAGTTAGAGAACACTCCATTTGAAGCTATGGCTGACAATAGAAGAGAAGATGAGAGAATAGAAGGTGCCTTCCCCATCCGAGAGACCAATGGAGAAATGAAAATGAAGAACATTAGCCCCTCCGCCTTACCTCACTTCCATGGGCTGACTACTGAAGATCCGGATACCTTCCTGTTTGAGTTTGTTGTCCTTTGTAGAACCTATGACTATACTGAAGATGAGCAAAAGCTGAAACTTTTCCCTTCCACTCTTAAGGATGCAGCATTACACTGGTTTATGGGCTTACCTGGGAATAGTATCACCACTTGGGCTCAGATGCAGCAAGATTTCAATACCAAGTACCGGGATTACTGTAGGTCCAAGGAAACAAAGGGGGAAATCTTTCGGATGACCATGGGAAATGATGAGTCCTTAGAGGATTATGAGGAGAGGTTCCAACTAAGCTATAAGCGGGCCAGGTGCACACTTGACCCTGAATCCCTCAAGTTGGTCCTACTCCGAGGAGTCCCTGAAGACCTCTTAGATACCCTTCACATGTTAGCTGGGGGGGACATTTACCAACTGCCTTATGAGGACATCAAGACTGTGTTTAGAAACCACTCCAGGGCAGCTCGGAAATGAGGTAGAGGAAACCTCCTCTCCACTAGTGTCCCTTTCTCCAAACATGAGCTTGCCAATCAATTAGAAGATCTTAAGAGTGAGGTGAGATAGACCATTGCCATGCAGCTTGACACATTCAGGATTCAGCAAAAGAAAGAAGAAGCTGAGAGAGCCTTGGCTGTCTTCTGCCCTAGGTGCACAAGGAGACACCCTAAGAACGAATGTCCATTGCATTCTGTGGAAGTGTGTTTTGTTTGTGAGGAGGACCATCCCACAAATCAGTATCCAACCTTACCTGGGTTTAAAGCCATGTACCAAGGGACAGAAGCTCCCATTGAACCTCTCTATTACCTCAACCAAAGGAGGCCACAAGGATCTAGACCTTATCAGCAGGGGATGCAAGGGGCATCTCAAGCTTATTACAACCCCAACCAGTCGACTCCTATGCCTTCCTGGGGTCCCCCTGCTCATCCTTCATGGTCCATGCCTCCTCCATGGTCTTACCCACCTCAGTACCCCACTCAACCTACTTCTCATTCATATCACTCACATGCCCAGCCACAGCCTCAATGGAATGCACCTCAGTCGGGGTGGAGGCCCCAATACAACACTCCTCCTGCCATCTTGCCTCCACCACCAGTTCAACCTCAGCCATTACCTCCTGCTCCTCCAAGGCAACCTCAAATGCCTGCTCAACCGAACCCGAACCCCAACAATAGACAGGCCCAGCAGGTATACACTGGGGAAACCTCATGCCCTACCTATGCTGTGGAGATCCAGGAGATCAATCTTCTATCTGGAAAGACTCTACCAGATCGCCAACCTCCTCCCCCAGAGAATGAGGAAGATAAACAGGAAAGTGAACCAAAGGCTATTCCACCCTTTCCTGAGAGACTAACAGCTACCACACAACCCAACCCAGAGGAAGAGGAGCTTCTGGGTGAGCTCAAGCAGTTGTGTGTAAAAATACCACTTCTCCAAGCCATCAAGGATGTGCCAATATACAACAAACTGGTTAAGGAGAAGTGTTTCAAACACCCAGGCAAACGAAAGAAAGATGCTTCAACTATCAATGTCATAGGACAACTGTCTGACCTTATGCTAGGACAAGTCATCTGCCCAAAGTACCTAGATCCTGGAAGTCCTGTAGTAGATGTCCACATCAATGGCACCATTATACCTCACACCTTGATTGATCTGGGGGCTGCCATTAATGTGATGACCAGGGACACTATGCTTAAACTCAATCTTCAGGGTTCCTTGAGGAAGACCTCGACAGTACTGCAATTAGCAGATCGCTCCACCGTGACTCCCGAAGGGATTGTGGAGGATGTCTTGGTCTCTATTGATTCTTGGGAATACCCTGCAGACTTCCTGGTTCTGCAACCAAAGGCAAAGCTTACTGGATATCCTCTCATTTTGGGAAGGCCTTGGTTAGCTACTGCAGATGCTTACATAAGTTGTCGTGCAGGGAACATGACCATCAAAAATGGTCCCATGTCCAAGCAACTAGTCCTATACCCTCCTGCCCAACCCTCCTTAGAGCATGACTTACCACTCTGGTTGGAAGAAGGAGAGGAAGACGAGGTGTACTCAGCACCTCTGTGCACCTTAGATACCACTAGAAGAGACCCTCCAACTGAGGATGACTTGATCGAGACCTTGATCCAGAATCCACCTTCCAGTGCACTACCCTTAGAGAAACTGGTGGAGGACGCCCAAGCTAGCACCTTAGTGGATCTTTGTACAACCAACCCTGTTACTCCCAGAATCAAGAATGTGGAGTTCGGCCCTGAGAAAATATTGAAGATCAACTCCTCCCTATCTCCTTCCCAGGAAAAGGAGCTGTGTAGTCTGTTGGCCAACCACCTAGATGCTTTTGCTTGGAGCTATAAGGAAATGAAAGGAGTCCATCCTTCGGTCTGTACCCATCATATATACATCAAAGAGGATTGTAAACCGGTAAGGCAACCTCAGAGGAGAATGAATCCAGCCCTTAAGGACATTGTCAAGGAAGAATTGCAAAAACTGTTGGATGCCGGGTTCATCTACCCCATCTCAGATAGTGAATGGGTGTCCCCTCTAGTGTTGGTTCCCAAGAAAAATGGGAAATGGAGAATCTGTGTGGACTACCGAGAACTGAACAAAGCCACCAAGAAAGACCATTTCCCTCTACCTTTCATAGATCAAGTGTTGGATGGACTGGCAGGAAAGAAGTTCTTCGCTTTCCTGGATGGCTTTAGTGGGTACAACCAAATCCAAATCAGCCCGGAAGACCAAGATAAGACCACCTTCACTTGTCCTTGGGGTACCTTTGCCTACCGAGTCCTTCGCTTTGGGCTATGCAATGCTCCTGCTACCTTCCAGAGAGCTGTCTTGAGCATCTTCTCGAAGCTGGTCCATGACGCAGTAGAAATATATATGGATGACTTTACTCCTTATGGGGCCAACTTCCAGGAAGCATTGTCCAACCTGGGAAAAGTCCTAACCAAATGCACCGAGATGAACTTGTCCCTTAGTCCTGAAAAATGTGAATTCCTAATGACTGAAGGGACCGTGCTAGGCCATACCATTTCTTGCCAAGGGTTGCAGGTGGATCCTAACAAAATTGCTCTCATCAAGAGGGTTCCACCTCCTCAAAAGGTAAGGGATGTCTGGAGTTTCTTGGGATTAGCAGGATACTACCGAAGATTCATTAAATATTTCAGCAAGCTAGCCTCGCCATTGTTTGGTCTGTTGGCAAAAGACGTGGAGTTTAAATGGACTGACGATTATCAGAGGGCCTTAAATGAATTGAAGGATAAGTTGGTGTCAGCCCCAATCCTGAGAGGTCCAAACTGGGCCCTACCTTTCCACATCCACACTGATGCCTCGAACAAAGCCATAGGTGTAGCTTTAGGACAAGTTGAGAAAAAACTTCCATATTCCATTTACTTTGTTAGCAAAAACTTGTCCAAAGCTGAGCTGAATTACACTGTAACCGAGAAAGAATTCTTGGCTGTGGTCCATGCACTAAACAAGTTTTGGCATTATATTACTGGTTACCAGACCTTTGTACATACTGACCATGCTGCAATTAGATATTTAATGAATAAACCAGATGTGAATGCTCGTATTATTAGATGGTTACTTTTATTGCAACAATTTGATTTGACCATTGTTGACAAGCCAGGTAGGGAAAACTTTTTATCGAGATTGGATTTGTCTGCAGATGCGAATGGAACAGTGGATGACCAGATGCCCGATGAACATCTGTTTGCTATTTCAGTACTCTCTCCATGGTTTGCTGATATAGCAAACTACCTTGTTTCAGCACAGTTCCCTCCGCACCTATCTTCCAGAGAGAAGAGCAGAATCATCAGAAAAAGTGCCTCATTTACTTGGATCAGGGGCAATCTGTTCAAGCTTGGCCCCGATCAGATCTTAAGGCGTTGTGTAAGGGAGGAGGAAGTCTTTGATATCCTCCTCACTTGTCATGATGGGCCTTGTGGAGGACATTTTGCAGCAAAGAGAACTGCCTTCAAAATCCTGCAGGCAGGCTACTATTGGCCCACACTCCATCAAGATGTCAGAAGATATTTCAGTCAGTGTGACCAATGCCAAAGAATGGGGAAACCGACCCAAAGGGATGAGATGCCTCTCCAACCTCAAGTGACTCTTGAGCCATTTGAGAAGTGGGGCATGGACTTTGTGGGCCCAATCAACCCCCCTGCGAGGCAAAGGTCTTACATCATTGTGTGTACTGACTATTTAACAAAGTGGGCAGAGACCAAAGCAATCAAAGCAGCAACAGAAGAAAAGGTGGCCGAGTTCCTCAGAGAAAACATCTTCTATAAGTTTGGCTATCCAAGAGAGCTGGTCACCGATCAAGGGAGCCAGTTCACCTCCAACCTGGTTGAAGATCTACTAGCTCATCACAAGATCAAGCATAGGACTTCCACCCCTTACCACCCTCAAGCAAATGGGCAGGTGGAAGTCACCAATAGAGCATTAGAAGGGATCTTGACTAAGGTGGTGAGCAGCAGCAGAAAGGACTGGGCAGATCGCCTGGTTGAAGCCACATGGGCTTACAACACCACTTGGAAGACCACCACCGGCTTCACACCATATGAGCTGGTCTATGGGAAGAAAGCTTTGCTGTCCATTGAGTTTGAATACAACACCTTGAGGATGGCAGCTCAGCTGGACCTAGATCTCAGCCATGCACAACAAGAAAGGCTATTGCAGCTGAATGGCCTGGATGAGCACCGAATGCAGGCCCTCCTTCACTCAGAAGTGGTGCAACTTCAGAGAAAGGTGTGGCATGACCAACATCTCCATGACAAGCAATTTCAGCCGGGAGATTGGGCTTTATTGTATGATTCCAGATACAAAGATTTCAAGGGGAAGCTGAGAACCAGATGGCTAGGACCATATGCAGTGGAAAGATGCCATGACAATGGATCTGTCCTTATTCGAACCATTGATGAGGAAGCCATTCCCATGCTTGTCAATGGGCATCGGTTGAAGATCTACAGGAGACCTCTCTCAAGACAAGAGTTCATCAAAACTATGGAGAAATCTGTATTGGTCATAGAGAAGGGTTCTGCCTCTGCTTTTGGCATACCCTGAAGGACATATAAAAAAAAAAAAAAAAAAAAGGAAAAAAAAAAAGATCCTTGGGTGAAAACCTCTCTGAGGCGCCCAAGGCAAGTAGTAGGGGTGAAAACCTCATTGAGGCGCCCCTATTGTCTTTCAAAAAAAAAAAAAGAAGGAAAAGGTTTGAAAAAGATCCTTGAGTGAAAACCTCTCTGAGGTGCTCAGGGCAGATGGCATGGATGAAAACTTCTTTGAGGCGCCCCTGTTATCTTTCAAAAAAAAAAGAAAAACAACAATAAGCAAAATATGGTAAAATTGCATGCAGGCTTTCTACAGGAAGCTCTGTGTTCTACAGGAAACTTCCTGTAGAAGGGTTGAAGATGTTCTATGGAGGAGAGGAAACCCTCCAACTCAAAGCCAAGGGTCCGTATCATGCTGTCAAAGGACCTCACCAGCACCTCCTCCAAGGATATCCATGTTTTTTCAAGGTATGTGCAATTTTATCATGGTTTGAATCTTCTACAGGATGATGCAGTCTTTCTACAGGAAGACGCGGATTTTCTACAGGAAAGTGCACACTTTCTACAGGAAGCTCTGTGTTCTACAGGAAACTTCCTGTAGAAGTTTGGGACGGCCCAGAATTCATTGTAAAAGGAGATCTAGCGGTTACGGATTGGTTTGGACGCATGCAAGCCTCTATTGGCACCCATGCACAACGCTGTTACCTTGCTCCACCATCCTCGTCGACATGCAACCAAGTCCCCTGCACCAACAAAGCAGATCAATGAGTTCTCGCGGGAAAAGCCATTTTCAAAGTTAAACAAAAGATGAGACCTCATACCACAGGCATCAGAAGCTCCGGGAGCGTGATCGAAAGGCCAGATCCTCCGTCGTGCAGCATGCACCCAAGGAGGAAGAGCTGTTACGAGACACCCCGCGGGAATCCTGTAACAGTTCAACCTGCTGGAGTGGATACCGTTCACAGCACCGCCATCTCCAATGAAACGCGGGCGCACGCAACCACAGCATCTCCTCCATCGTTGGCAGCCTGTAACCATGAGCCTCCGGGTCTGTGTAAGTTCGCATGCAGCAGGTAGATCCACTCACCATCGTCCAAAAACTGGGGAAAATCGTGTGCAGCCACGCAGGTAAGTGTCTCGACCCTTCCTTCCATCAAATCGCATGAATTTTACTTTGATTTGTTTGCACAGCATAAAAGTGAATGGTTGAGCAGCCGTATGGCCAGTCGACTGGCCACGTCGGCTAGTTATGGTATAGTTGGATGTTTGGGTGGCGGCCACGACAAAGAGAACGAGCAGCACGCACGTGAGAACACTCTCGTCGAAAGCAATGAGTTTAACAGAAAAGGCGGCGGCAGATCTGTGGGAATGGATGCGGCAGCAAGTGAATACGCAGGCGAATGATTGATGACGTCGCCCAACGGTCCGGCGGGGACAGCTCATCCCCCGCGCCACGGATTGCGCCGATTCAAAATCTAATCGGCTAGATTTTGCGCATGCATTTATCAACCACCACTTCAAACTTGAGTGGCTATTCTGATCTCCTCTGCACTTTGATACGCCGAGATTTTGGCTACCAGAACGCCGGTGAAGCACACCTCGAGCGCAGTCCAATTACAGTCCTCCCCGAAATTTGCGCACTGCTCCTACAGGAACACAGTTCTACAGGAACGCAGTCTCTACAGGAACGCAGTCTTCTACAGGGAAGCGGGTGCCTCACGAAAAAGGTGGCCAATTAAAGAGGTAACCCTGAACTCTTCATGCAACTGGTTAGTAAGAGTGGCAAGATCATCGTCCACAGTCTGGTCATAAAGATATCGGTGAAATTGTTGTTTGCTATGCCTATACTGTCGTTCTACAGGATGTCAGTATAATTAGACTGTGTTGAATTTTGTGGATTATGTGCATGCTCTGTCTCAATAGACCAAGTCTCTTTCGTGTTTGCCACCTTTAGTCAAAACAACCGTGTTCATCATGCCGGGTGGGTTTATAAGACGGGAACCCACTGATTCAACCAAATTAAGGGAAAACCAGGAGGTGGTAGAGCTCTTTACACGAGCACAGTGGATGTCTTTTTGTGATAAGCTGCAGGGTTACGATGATGAAGTGGCCGAAGAATTCTTGCAGGCTCTGAGGCCGAAATCCCAGACACTGGCCACAGTGAACTTCAGAGGCCTCAGCCTCAAGCTCACTCCGCAACATATCAGTCGGATCACAGAACTTCCTATGGGTTTGCCATGGGATAAGGACGAAAGAAAGCTGAGCCAGCAAGCAAAGAAAGAATTCTTTCCACCTGAGGAAGAATTCTCGGAGGACAAAAACGGGGTGCGAAGAACGAGTCTATTGCCACCATGGAATGAAGTCAGTTTGCAAATCATGAAATATATCACTTGTGAAGGCCGTTTTAGCATCGTGTATGCATATCACTTTCGGTTGCTCACTGAATTGAGGCACCAGATTGATCTTCCTGTAGAACAAAAACTGAGCATCCCCTATTTCCTATTGCAGTCTCTAATGGAGTGTGCCACAAAGCTAAGAGAGGGCATACCAGATCAGATAGCCCACCATGGGTTAATCAAGCTTCTTGTGGAGGATGCGCTGCATTCATATAAGGTTCCCCTCTCATGGGAATCCTTCCGTAATTTGACCAAAGATGGAGACATTAAGATGTTGATCGAAGAAACGGGTTCCTCCAGCAGTGAGGAACAAGAAGCAGTGGCCGAGGGACAGAGAGGAAAAGGCCAGAAGACCCCTACCACGGTGCAGAAGAAGGAACAAAGGAAGAAGCACGAGGAAAAGGAGGACGAAGAAAAAGGTGGCACACCTATCCTGTCAGCAAGAGAAAAGAGGCTGAAGAGCAGAATGGACAAAGCTGAGGTGGTCCACGTCAGCCCAAGTACCTCAACAGTACCTGCAACCAAAGAAAAAAGCAAAACTCAGGCAGGTAAGCAAGAAAAGATGGAGACACCTGTGCCTACAGGAAAGCAGAAACAGGCTTCTACAGGAAGCCCGAAAACAGAGATAAAGGCTTCTACAGGAAGCCCGAAATTGCAAAAACAGGCTTCTACAGGAAGCCCCGAAAAGGTAAAACCCAAAGAGAAGAAGGTGGATATTCTGGCATGAGAGGCAGCAGCTGTATTAGCTGGCCTCAGCACGCCACCTAAGCCAAAAGACAAGAGGAAGAGGGAGACCCCTCTGTACTTTAAAGCTCGAAGAAGTGTTAGGATAAAGACGGGCAAGCCACAGCCTCAATCCAGCAGCCCGATTGTCATCGAAGATACACCTGCTTCTCCCAAGGAAAAATCACCCTCCAGGATCACAGTCACCTACGAGAAGGGGAGTCCCAAGAAAAATACATGGCAAGAAAATTTAGAAAAAACTCAGCTACAGGAAGCTGAAAATGTTCTACAGGATACTCTGGCCCGGCTACAGGAAACGGAAAAGAGGGAAGGAGAAGGACCCTCATCACCAAGGGAGGGTGAGGCAGAACCGCCTGAAGAGATAGAAAGAGAACATATACCAGAACCTAGCCCTTCGCCCAATCTGAATTCATATTACACCTTTTTAGAGGCGGGCAAAATCATACCGCAGAAATTTACTGTGCCTCTATTTTTTGCACTAGAAGAGGAAAGAGTCCGTTCCCACACATGGATGCAGATCGCCAAATCAAAGGGTGTGGCGGACATAGGCCCTTTACAAGAGCAACTCAAGGAAGTCAGGAGTGAATTCACCATGGCTAAACATGTGGCTAGTTGCCAACATGCGCTTCTACAGGAAGAAAATCAGAAGCTGAGGTTGCAGCTACAAGAACTAAGGGCAGAAGCAGGAACATCCTCCAAGGACATCACAAAGGAATAGCCAAGCAAAAAGGAGCTGACCACCAGTCTTGAAGAGCCAATGACACTTCTACAGGAAGCAGAACAGCAGACAAAAATTGAAGTGCAAGCCCTAAAAGAACAACTGCAACAAAAGGAAGCACAATTGGCCTGCATGGCCAGTTGGGCCATGGAGGCAATTCAGTGTAGACCACCTGCAAAATCCTATGGATTGTTCTTAAAAGATCAATGGCTGCAGTTCCAAATAAACACCTTGGCACAAAGAGGTCTTTCACATATCCAAAACCCACAACAATTTTCTGACTTGTGCAGTACTAGTTCGTCAGAAGACAAAGCCAAGTTAGCAGAGTTTTACCTCCACAATTTGGCTTTGCCTAATGAAGTCTCCTGGGATCCCAATATTGCCTTGGGTGATATGCAATTGATGGCGTTCGCCTCATGGTTAAACCATGAGGATCAGAGAGCAGCTGAAGCAAAATCGGTCATGAACCGAGAAGTGAGCGAGCCACTGTTCATTAGGCCAGAACTAGAGGATCCGGTGGCACTCATCTCCACCCACCAACAGTTGGCTACGGATCCCACAGCTTCCTTGAGATTTATGGACCAACAGGCCCAAGCCATAGCTCACTTTGAAGACATGGAAAGGTTGTTGGGAGAAAGTGCTGCCCAGGCATGTGCACACAGATGGAATACCCTGGCCCACAGCTTGAAAATCCGAGAGTACCATACCCCCATCCGGATGAGGGAAGCTTTGGCAAGGGTTGACCTTTACAAGAAATCCATGCAAAGCCTCCAGGCCAGCTGGATTGGCCTTAAACTTAGCCCACCACTACTGCTAGGATTGACTGAAGGCAATACAAAGGAGGATGACAGTCAACAATGGGAAGAGGTGAACAGGAAAGCAGGGTTTCATATCCACAGAGAGGACACTACCACAGAGCCTTGGGATGCAAGGGAAGCAGTGAAAGCAATGAAGGATGAGGACTTGGACTAAGTTGCTCAAGGATGAGCAAATAGTTTAGCTGGGGGGTGATGATGAGCCCCAATTTTTGGTATAATTCGGGCTCATTTGGCCTACTTGCTTTGCTCAAACCATTCATCTTTTATTGCTTATGCATGCATTTCTTAGTTTATTCGTGTTGTTTGTAGGAAGAAGGGTAGACATTTTATCTACGTGACTAATGCATGATGCTTTCAGATTTTTGGCATTAAAAGGGAGAAAAAGACCACGAGAAAGGAGACAGTGAGGTGGCACTGCTGGTTTTTAGGAGAGGATGTCCACAGTCTTGGGGACCTTCCTCGTGATTCCCACCATAGCTCCGAGCTCCAACCAATCTCCCCACCGAGCTTAGAGGCAGCCAACTGTTCTACAGGAACAGCAGTTACAACTGTTCTACAGGATCACCAGTTTAACCTTCAGTTGGACAGCCGAGCTCCACAAATCAAGGAAACCTGTTGGATCATCATTTTGCATAAATACTGAGGCCGTAGCCTTGGATAGGAGCTTTTTGAACTTTTGCATTACTCTTGTAATTTTGAAGTACGAGCTACAGCTCGGTGTTAGTTCTTGTTGTAAGCCAGTTTTGGCATGACATCAGATTTTTGGTTATGAATAAAGAAGGCAGATTTTGATCTCATTCTGAATCTCTAAGGGAGCTATAGCTCTCAGGTTAGGGCCCAACCTGAGAGAAATAGATCTCCTCTGTGTTGTAATGTTATTTGCCTTTCGTTCCAGCACTTCGTTCTTTACTTTGACATGCAATTCGAATTTACAGTTTGCTGATTTAGTTTTATGAGATTGCATAGGATTAGTTTATGGTGAATTTGCTTTCAGTTGCTTAGATTAGAAGAGGATAGTTATCAGTCATTGGAGCTCCAGAAAAAGGTTGTTAGAGATCACTGCCATCTCTGCTTAGGGATTGGGGTGAAATCTACATCAACCACCAAAAAGAAACGCAGTTCTTTCCACTTCCATGCAAGCTGCAACATAGTTATTTTCATTGAAGATCCATCCATGCACTGTTGATATTGAACCATACTTCTTTATTCCGCTTCCATGCACGAGTTTCCTTCACGATTTACATTGTTGTTCACTGAGTTTATAGCACAAGTAGCTTAGGTTAATGAACTTTCGTTTTGGTGACATTCATAAGCAATTTGTTTCATTTACACTGCTCTACATCATTCCACTTCCTTCCTCTGCTTGTCAACCACACCTCAAGTCACCTTCTCGACCTCTGTCCAGCTCGTTTACCTTCCAGCTCTCCCATTACTCACGTAACTCATTTACTTGACCTTTCATTGATCCCATCCTTTCGGCCATCAACCTACAGCATGCACTCTTTCTCCATCTGACTTCTCTGCTCCTGAGCCATCACCAGGTCCATCTCCATCTCACCTATCCTCCCACACCACTCCATCACTTCACCATCTCCCAAAACTCCCACGGCCGGCCATCCTGTAGAATTTCACAGCCTTCCTGTAGAAACCCCTGAGTTTCCTGTAGGATCCCCTGCAGACTTCCTGTAGAAGCCTGCAAACTCGGTTGCTGAGCATCCGAACGTGGTAGACTTCTGGGGACTGATGCTAGAGACCCTCTGGGACCTCCCCTAGCCATCCTGACCTTGCCCATGCTTTCCTTCCATGTGAACCGCTCCTGCACAGTCAAACCCTAATCAAAAAGCACCATCACAATAAATCCAACCACTTAATGACAAAATACAAAAACATGTCTTTTCCAATGCAAATAGCTTAGATCCATGTATTTCAACTCACTGCAAGTAATAGCATCATTGGTAGAAGTTTCATTCACATTTTTGCACTGTAAGAGTCAAGCTAGTTAAATTAGGGTTTATTAGGGTTTCTATGCTTTGTTGGCTTTCAATCTCCCTTTTGCAAAGTAGGTTAGCTTCCTTCAAGATAGCTTTCGTCCATCACTCATAAAGCTTCTTCTGAGATCATATAGAAGTTGGCTTGAGCCCTAGCGGACTTGTGCCAGCTGACCAAGTGACAGCTGCGACAAGAGCTAGTACTTGTGCATACAGCACCGTCGCTTCCAAGTTTGTACGAACTACCGGGTTGATAAAATTAGAGATAGGAAGCTCCAGGAGTTGTAGCATTATTGCTACAATACTGGAGCCCACCAAATTCCTTAAGTCAACACATAATCTGATTTCTCCTGTTTTCTTCCTGGTAGGCACTAAATTAGATACCCACTCTGAAAATATGATTGAAGCAATTATCCCTGCATCATGCATTCGTCTGATTTCTTTTTCAATTTAAGGAAGCAGTACAGGGTTGATTCTTCTGAGCTTTTGTTTGAATGGTTTTTCATTTTCCTTGAGGGGTATTGTATGCTGAATCATAGAGGTATCATAAGATTTCAAGTCTTCATAGCTCCAGGCAAAAACATCTTGGAATTCTTTGATTAGTTCAACATATTTAAGTTTTTTATCAGGGGGAAAAGATTTGGACAATTTTATCATTTTCGGTTTTTCTTCAGTTCCTATGTTGTAGTCTTCAATGTCTTCTTTTGGGGATTCCATATGAGGTTTCTTTGGAATGTCATTGAAATCAAAGAGATCTTCCAAAGGATTTAATCCTTTAGGCAAGTGATTGTCTTTCAAATTGATAATTTCATATTCTCCTTCAATAATATCATCAACATTTGTTCCTTTAGGATCCTGTATTTCTTTTTTGGTAAATTGTGTTGGATGAAGCATTTGATTTGCGTTTTCTGCTAAAATGTCTGATTCTATCTGATTTGTTGGGTCAAATTCACTGACTGTATCTACATCTACGTTAGTGCTAGAAAATTCTTTTTCTGGGGTCAAAAAATTGTTGATCTGTTTATCACTGTCAAACGCTTGCCAGTTCTTCACATTATCAGGTATGGCTGGTATGTGTCTAATTTCTGTTATGAATTGATGATTTGGTTTGAATGGTAATTTACAGGTGCTGGCAAACATTGCTAGGCTATGATCTTGCAAGTTATGTTTTCTCAGGATTTTGGCAAGCTGAGTTTCAAAAAATGTGTTGAGGATCTCTATGGTTGTTCCTCTGTATTCTCTCAATCTAGGGTCATTTGTCAAGAACTTCTCTTTTATCTATTGAATGATTAAATCAGAATCTCTGAGGACTGACACTCTAGTCGCTCCCAATTTTTTGACCAGTTTAAGACCTAGCAACAGAGCCTCATATTCAGCCATATTATTAGTGCATCTAAATTTCAACCTGTAGGCATGGCCTTCAGCATGATTGTTTTCAAGATTATGCACCCAGACTCCTGCTCTGGCCCCTAATTTGTTCACAGAACCATCAAATTCTAAGTACCAAAGGATTTTATGTTCAGGATTTGTATCTGGTGTTTCAGGGATCTATTCAATAGGGAGATCTAGTTTTTTAGTTTCTTTTGGTTTATCTGATGTTTCATGACATTCAGAAATTTCTTGGATTCGGACACTAGACTTCTCATTTGCAATTTTTTCTGTTTTATCTATTAAACCTTTCACTTCATGTGGGTGATCAATTTTAGCATTATATAGGATAAAAGAATCCATATCTGAATGTACCAAGTAGATAAGGAAATTTTGAGGTTTCTCTTGACTACTTACTAAATACTTCATTAAGGTTTCTTTGTATAGTCTTTTGCGTTGACCAAACACTGAAATAGTAGCGTAAGACATGTCTAACTGTAGAGATCCTTGAAGCTTTTCACCCCAAGATCTAGACAATAACATACCATACTTTGGTGGAATATCATCTACTACTATGTCCATTAAGATGGTTTTGGCAGGATATTGGACTAGTGACACAGATAACTCTTTGATTAAACCCAAACATTTGACCTGACTTGAATCAAAAGAGAAAAGATCTTTGTATGGCCTGGTGATGTCAAGGTCAAGTTTCTCCATTACAGAGTTAGGCATTAAGTTATGAGAAGTGCCAGAATCAAACATGGCATTATGAAGTATTTTCTCATGTATGTTTAAACCCACATAGAAAGGAGGAATTTCTCCCTCTGCTATTTGTCCACTTACTTCAGGGCCAAATATCAATTCTGGCTGGTCATCAAAAACATTTACTAAATCTTCATTCACGGAAATTTTGAGTGATCTACTGATTTGACTTCTCTAGACATCATGTTTAGCTAATTCTGATAATGGAATAACTATCTTTAGTTTTCCTACTTCTGTCTAAAGATTGAAAGTTTTCTCGGTCTGAATTCTTATATTTCGGACAGCTTATTTTCTGCATTTTTCTTTTCTTCAGGAGTGGATTTATGGGCTGAATTTTTTTCTAAATCAAGTTCTAGAGGTTCTTCTTCTTTCTCTTTAGCATGAATAGTAGTGGGAGGTTGTCTATTAGGTGGCTGATTGTCCCATATATCTTCAACAATTGGTTTAACGGGGTTAGGATCTATTCTAGAAAAAATATGTACAGGGGGGTTACTAACCTTACCTCTGGTAGGCTGCTTGGTATCTTTCTGTTTACTTTTTTTAGGGACATCTATTCTTTTGCTCCTCAAATTGTATTGTTTGTGGACTTCATAAATGGTTGTATCATATCCCTCCCTAAAGTCAAATGATTCACCTAACTGAGTTTGGAATTGTTTCACAATGTCATCTTCTTGATCCTCTTGGGTCAAGAAAACTTGTTGTTCATTGTTGAGTCCCATAAAATTAATTTGAGTGTCTCCTATTGGTTCATCAGAAATTGAGGCTTGAGCATAATTTTCTTGAAATGGGGACCTAATGTTTTGGTCAGGCCCTGTCTTTCCAGTGTTAGGATTTTGATTTTTCCTGAAATTTAGATTTCTCCCAGTATTGCTTGGTTGACCATCCAAGGGGATTTTCTCTCAATTGTTTCCACTCTATCTCCAAGTCTATCCATTCCCTTAATGATAACATCTAGTTTCTGCTCAAAGGCAGAAGGTTCTTCTTTGAAAGGTGTCCTCCTTTCAGCTCTGGCTCTAGATCGTTTAGATATCAGGTTGGCCTCAACACTGACAGTTATACTATGCATTTCTTCTAAGTTTCGAGGAGCTCTTTCCCTAAGTTGGTATGCCATATCAGAATCAAATGCATCGGGGAATTTTATCAAGGCCAAATCTGGAGGAGGTCTGAGATTTTGAAGGATAGCATTGTAGATATTATTGAATCTAGCACAAAAATCGTGGACAGTTTCTTGTGTGCCTCTTCTTAGGTTCTCATATTCTGATAAAATGTGGAGAGGATATTTCTTCTTTTCCCATCTGTTCAAGAAGGTTTGATAAAGAGCTTGCGGGTCATTGATACTGTTTGCAGGGAGGGCTCTAAACCAGGTTCTAACATCTCCCGTTAAACTTTGAACAAATACTTTCATTCTAACATCATCATCATCAATCTCATAACTTTCAAAATAGTCTGTCATTTTCTCGGTATTTTGTTGAGCTGTGTAAGTGCCAGTACCGTCAAAAGAAGGGATTTTACTTTGATAATCTTGAGGCATAGCCCTTGGATTGGCAGGCAAGTTTAGGGGAGTATATCAATTTGCCATGATTGCAAAAATAAGTGTGACAACTGGAAGAGTATGGACAACAGTAGGAACGTGTGTTGTATATGGAGTGAAAAAGGCAGTTTGAGGGGCTGATGGTGAACTTGGAGAAGCTGTAGTAATCACAGAAAGGTTTGGTGTTTTTCCAGAGGTAAGCTCAGATTGAATGGAGTTCTGCAAATGTTTGTCAAGGTGTGAACTAGGAGAATTTCCTTAGCTCTCTTGTCTTCTAAGAATCCTAGGAATCAGATTAGGATTTTCAAACACAGGTGGGGGATTAGGATTGATATTTGATCTGGTGTAATGAATCCTTTCTAGAGCCAGTTTCTAGGTATGTTTTTGGTTTTTTCTTGGAATAGTTTTGATAATACAACTTTAACAGTCTCTTCTAAGAAGTTTTAGATGTGGGAGTTTTAAACTTTCCTAAAGATTTATTTAAAAAAAGGAACTGATCAAGTATTTGAAACCAAATTTTCAAACCATAAACTAGACCGAAGATAGACTGAAGCAACATTAATTTACTTTTGCAATTGCAAAGCAAAAGCAATTTCAAAGGCTACCTGACTAACTTCAGGCTTCATCTATAGCTTATGAAATAAACAATAGTAACAAACAATTATTCAGTTCCCCAATGGAGTCACCAATGATATTATCACTCAGGTTGTTCCCAAAAGTTGTAATAAAGGGAATACGGCCGAGGTAACCACAAACCAATCTTTTAGATACAAAATCTATCCAATCTGTATCCAGAGAGGGCTCTCTATTTATGATTTTGCTTTGTTTTTAAAGGTGTTAGGCTAGTTATGAAGTTCGAGGGTTTTGTTTTGAGTTTGGGTGGTGAGATTCAATAGAACAGTGAGGTGAAACAGAATAGTTCAATGCATTAGGCGTGATGGAGTCAAAGAAGATGCATTTCTGGATTTGGTTTCTCAACAGAGGATGGCTTCACAAAGCAAGGTAGTCAAACAGTGAACAAATGAAAGAGTTGAAGCAAATGGAATGGGCTCAAATGGGTGAAGGGAAGTTGAGAATCCTTCAACATATTGAAAGAGGGAAAATGGATGATCACTAATAAGGAGCAGTTAAAAATTCCTTAGCAAATACTCAACATGGGAGAATCAGGAAATATGAGAAATTAAGAATTCACTGTTTATGCTAATTCTGAAGAAAACACAGAGAATAATAAATACTAAAAACAGAGTGCAGTTAAGCAAATTCTGAATTAACCTTTTTCTTTACCATTCAGATTATGAAACACAGGTGATATAATAAACATGAAAACTATAAAACACAAGATATAAGGGACTTATTGATCCGGAGGTTGATTCAAGAATTCTGTGACAAGTCCTCTGCTTCAATTCTTCATCCAGTAGGTCAAACAACAGTTGATTCTAACAGCTCTTTATTCCAAAGTATCTGAGTTACAACAAAGTCTAGGAAATCCACACACACCCAACCTCTTCAAAACTCTAATGAAGGGGGTATTTATACAACAAAATATGTACAACCTATATCTCATAACAGTTGTGAGATAATATCTAGTTTTAACCTAAAATAATTTACAAGTAACATAGAAGCGGCTCGAGAAAGATAACTGATGTTGTGCTGGACGCAGGCCTTTAGGGTTTGACTTTCAGCTGTCTTTTAGTAAATCTGCGCTGACTATGTGTCTTAAATGGGCTCTTTAATTTCTAATCTGCCGCTTTTAATTCTGCCCTGATACACTTTAATGCTCGAACTGATAATCTTTGACTTGTTTTTTATGCTCTTTAATGCTGAACTGACCCCTGCTCACCGCTACCTGATATTTTGCCTAAAATTTCCCTTTTTCCAAGGACAACAACACGGCTATGGATATCTCCTTGGCTACTATGTCGAGTTCTGTGGAGATTTGCTAAGAAACCACGGTGAATGATGCATTGATAGCCAATTTGTTTGGAGAAAGCTGGAAAAGGTACCTGTGTTTTCAAAGGAACACTACACGTTGTAGTTTGAATGGCCGTGAGCCCGTCAGTGTAGCCCTTTCTGGTCGAAGGCGGTCTAAACCTGGAACACTTGATTTTGGTTCCTTTTAAGCTTGGAGTGCGATATACAGAAAAACATAGGAAAAAATGATATTTTTACCCTTTATTTGACAAAATGAATTTTGGCAAGAATTTTTGGTTCGAGGACGGATGACGTCAGCGAAGGGTACGGGACAAATGACATGGCAGTGACGTCAGCAAAAGGTGATGTGGCAGGGTGACATCAACGGGGGGGCGATAAATGGTTTTGCCCGCACCACTTTTGGGCTTGGGCGGTTTCGGGCGAAGGGCGAGCGATCGCAGCGGGAGGGCGACGTGTGGCAGAGGTACGGCGCCAAAACCACCATTTCCCTGGGAGTTAAAGCTCAGCCAAAAGGTGGTTGTGAAATGATTATCAATTGTTGGATGATGGAGCGGTGATCGGACTGTGGACGCTCATTGGAGATGGCGGAGGGTTAATGCGCAGGACTGGCATAATAAACAATGGTTTTTAATAGTATCGGGGCGGATTTGATTGGTCTGCGGGGTTAGGTTGTTAATTAACCCAGGCGGTTAATTAACTCCTTATGAGCACGGCAGAAGGTTCTTAATAAGCTCCAGATGAACTTATCAATCCACATTCATATAGTGACTATGGTTATAACTAACTGGGGGCAGGAATATTAAAACATCGGGGTTTTTGTTATATATACACAATACATGATAGGGAAATGTTTACATGGGAGTTATATAATAAAAGTTAATTGTTAATATGAAAAGATGTAAAATGAAAGCGCCAAGTTAAAAATCAATTTGTCTTTTGTGGTTTAACTTAGGCTTTAAAGTGGAAAAGGTTTTATGAATGAGAAATATGGCTATTTCCGTAAGTAAAACAGATTTTTACTTAGGCAATCACTTTGAAACGGAATGAGTGGTTTCAAGGATATTAAGCAGATCTTAATACCTTTGGGGGAGTTAGTGAATGATTAGGGGAAAATATGAAGGGGAACCAGTTATGAAAACCTTGCCTCGCTTGAGCTGCAACAAAATATCTGCCTTGCACATGTGATAGAGGTAAGATTAACACTTTGAGAGACAAAATCAATCACAAGTATCCTTCTGCAACATCAATCTACCTACCCAGCCTACTTTACCTAACATTTTTTCTTCTTCACTTGGGTGCACTTGGACTAGCAAACCCTCATCAACTTTTATTTTATTTTCATGGTAAGCCTACCTAAGTCTGCACTTATTTCTTCCAAGGGCTTAGATTAAACTGTTGAGCTCCTTTGCTTCTCTACCTATCTACTTATCTGCCAAGATTGAACAGTTTGGTCAGAATTTATTCTCTATCTCTAAAACAAGAAATTCAAATATGAACTGGCCAAGATTAAGTTGTTTGACCATTCATCAATTGTGGCAAAAGTCAACAAGCTGCACACAATGCTTTATTTGTAAAAAATGAAATAGTAGTGGCATTTGGACTTGCACACTTTCCTGGTCTCTCTTTATTTGGGGTTCATTTCTTTCATTTTTTCTTTTGATCATTTTATTCTTTTTACCCTTTGATTTTTCTTTTAGGGTATACCCTCTTTACATTTTTTAATTTTTTGATAATATGGAAGCCTTTACAGCAAGGAAAGGATGAACAAATTACAGAGCTCAACCAGTCAATCATGAAATATGACACCTATTGGTATAGGAGTATAACAATGGCTCCACTTGGGGATGACTTTCCCTGGTGGAAAGTCAAGAACAACAGGTCAGATGGCCTTCTGAATAACTTTGACTGTGTTCTGAAATCTTCCTTTGCTTGTTGCTTTATTGTATATATGACAGCATACTTGTGAAGCTTAGGGCCTTCTCTTCAGGCTTCAATTGCAGCAAGTTACTATCCCATTCAAAACTGTGACATTATCAAGGATATAGTATGTACATGTTAGAGTCAGAATTCATCAAAAAACTGGATATAAGTAATGTTTCAGCATTCGACCATTCACTGGTCCTTCTTCAGTTTCTGTACCATCCAGGCTCTTTGGAAAGTAAGTATTGTTCCCTTGCAATGCCTAGATGATAAATGGCCCTTTCCACAGGAAGTCAAACTTCCCATGTCTTCCTTTGTCTTCTCTTCTGGAATCCCACCTTAGAACTTTGTTTCCAATGTAGAAGTGTTCAGCTTTGGTCCTCTTATCAAATATTTTCTTGAGTTTTTCTTGTAACACTTGGGATCTTTGGTGCACTTCTTCTCTGGTCTGCTGCAATTGGATGGTCTAATTTATTCTTCTCTGAATGTCATTTGGTTCCACCTAAGCTTCTTGCAGCAACTTCATCATAGTAACTCCTAAAGATGAAGGGAACACAGCCTCCATGCCATAAAATAACTCATAAGGGCTAGTTCCAATTGATCTCTTTGTGGTAAGTCTATTTGCCCATAGTGCATTTGTGAGTTTCTTGTGCCAGTTTTTCTTGTTCTCTTCCAACAATCTCTTAATAATATTGTTCAGACTTTTATTGGAAGACTTAGCTAGACCAATATCTTGAGGGTAATAGACTGTGGAATGGCCTAAAGTGATATGGTATTTTCTGCAGAAATTTATCAATTTCTTGGATTTGGAGGCAGCAGCATTGTCGGTTGTGATCTTTTCAGGACAGCCAAATCTAGACAAGATGCTGGTTTCTAGGAATCTTTTAATCACTGTATCATTGGCTTGTTTGGAAGGAATGGCTCCTATCCATTTGGTGAAATAGTCTATGCCAGTAAGGATCCATTTATGTTGGCCAAAAGAGGGAGGATGGATTTCTCCAATGAAGTCCAAACCCCATTGTTGAAAGGGTTTTTCAATGGAAATTGGTCTCAAGGGTAAGGGTAACAGTTTCCTTTTGCCTTCAAAAATTTGGCATTTGTGGCAAGCAATGACAAACTTCTTTACATCAGCGAACAAGGTTGGCCAGTAAAATCCAGCCCTTAGGATTTTGTCTACAGTTGATTTCCAGTAGAGGTGTCCACCATAGTCCCCTGCATGAAATTCTTTGAGAACTTTGTCAGCTTCTTCTTTTATCAAACAATTCAATAGAATACATTCATGATTTTTCCAAAAAAGAGCACCATCTAAAATATAGAATTTTGAAGCTTTCATCTTTAAAAACCTTTTCTTTGTTCTGGATAACCCTGTAGGAGCCTGCAGGTTTAATAATACATGAATTATGTCAGCATACCAAGGTGATTCTAAGAAGGCCTGGCTGATTTTTGGAGTCGCCATCTCCTATTTGTTATCCATTTCATTCATATCCAGGGCTTGAAAGTTTGTTTCAGTCATGAGTTTAGATAATCCATATCCTTTTATCAGCTTTGTAGGTTTTATTTCAATGTCATACTCCAATATTTTAGCTATCCATTTTCCTCGTTTGCCTTCAATTCCATCCTGAGTCAGGATATCTTTGACAACAACATTTGGTACATAATCTATTATATGTGAGTACAGTATATAAACTCTGAAGTCTTGAATAGATTTGACAAGTGCATAAGCCTGTTTTTCCATGATTTTGTAATTCAGAGGTGCATCTCTAAGTGCTTCACTAAAATATTCTATGGGTTTCTCACATCCTTGATCATCTTTTTGCAGTAAAACAGTTGCTATGGTGTGTTCTGATGCAAATGAGAAAATTATGAAATCTCTGTCGAACTTTGGACTTGTAAGGACTGGGGTTCTGGTCAAAGCCATTTTGATTTCTTCAAATGCTTGTTTGGCTTCTGCTGTCCATTTAACCTTTGAATCCTTTTTTAACATGTTGTTCAACAATCAAATCAATTCAGCCAGATCAGATATGAATCTTCTCAAAAAGTTAATCTTCCCTAGGAAAGCTTGAAGTTCTTTGACATTTCTGGGGTGGGGTATTTGCAAAATAGCTTCTATCCTAGCAGGATCAATTCTAATGCTATCTTTGGAGATGATGTGGCCTAATAGTTTGCCTTCTTCTATACAAAACAAGGATCTTTTAGGATTCAGTGAAATACCATACTCTCTGAATTTTAAAAACACTTGTCTGAGATGATCTAAATGTTGCTGGTTTGATTTGGAAAACACAGTGAGGTCATCGAGATATACAACCAGAAAATAGTAAATTTCTTTGGCAAAAGCTATTTCCATTGCTCGTTGAAAGGTTGCCCCTGCATTCTTTAATCAGAATGGCATTTTAACATATTTAAATGTACCCCATGGTGTTGTAAAAGTAGTTTTTTCTTGGTCACAAAGATGAACTAGAATCTGATTAAAACCTGAAAACCCATCCAAAAGTGAAATCCTAGAAGCACCTACTACTCTTTGTAAGATATGCTCCATCTTGGGTACGTTAGTGTCAGTCTTTCCAGCCTTCCTCCAGTGATCAAATATGCTCTTACAAAGTGATTTTGAAGTGTCAAGGTCAAATTTTGTCATTTCAGTGAGTCTTCAAGCAAAATTTGGTCACTAGGCATTAGGTCTAGGGTTTGCTTTCACTCCTTCTAAAATTGCCCAAATGCCAATCTATGTCACTATTCAGCTGAGTCTATCATCATTCATAGGGTTGTCATTATCATGTCAGTGTCTAATGAGTCATTTTACACCTTGTTCATGCTTCAGTTGCGCCTAGGTAAGGTCATTTCCCTCTCCTAGGGTTTTGAAGGCAATTTCTCTTGGATGGTTAAATCATTAGTAAAACTTGTATCCAAATGTTCATACACCTTCCCCTATAATTAATGTACCTTATTAAACACTTCCCATCTCTGAGATCCCGCAAATTCCTCATTTTCGCACAAACCCTAGTTTCTTGCTACAACCTGGCAATTTTCTAGGTTGGGCATGTGTTTTTCCCTTTTGGACCCCTTCCCCTCACTCAATCTCTGAGATTCCACTTTCCCCTACTTCCTAACATCCCTCCATACTTCCAAAAATTTCCCCAAGAATTTAGAAGCCCCCTATCCCCTTCATTTCGCTTCATTTCGACAAAATTCCTTGTTTCACACATCGGGATATGTTTCACTCAAAAGATGTTTTAGAGAAATCAAAGATGAATTTTGGAAAAATGAGAGACTTTTTTGTCCACAACATGCCAAAGAAGAAAAACCTCCTTCACTTTTTGCACAGGTGTCATGGTTTTAGAGAAATGTCAAAAATACAATCGCCAGATCCAAGGAGGTTGGCCAAGGCACTAAAACGACGGAAAAGGCCCGATCCACTCCAAATTTTGGCCAAAGCCTCTTTGACTGAGCATGGTACTTGATTGGAGACTCCCAGCCCAAATTTCAAGAAATTTGGAGAAAATTTTGTCAATTGTGAAATTTTTGTATTGAAAACAGGTTTTTGCCCTCAACGCGTAGCGCGCCGCGCGCTACCCTGAAGATGGGCAAGTCCATTTCTCAAAAACTCAGCATTTTTGGATTTTTCATGCAAAAATACACTTTCTCAGCAATTTCCAAGAGATTTCATCAAGTTTTGAGCCTCCAGAAGGTCAAAAAACATGCAAAAAATGACTTTCTGCCACGTTTTTGACACACAGGAAGCAGTCTTGGGAGATTGCAATTTTGAAGGGGCAAATGGTCACTACATTCAGAAAGTCTACTTGGGTTGGAAAGTAGACATCCAAATCTTTCCAACAAGTCCACTTTTGCCTCATTTGGACTCCGAGAAGTGCCTCAAAATCAAGCCCAAAGGCGCACTACGCGTTGAGATTCAGGGCGCTACGCATCAGGCTATTTTCACAGAAATGCACCTACAGCTCAGCAAAACGCAGTTTTGACTAGGTTTGACTTTTTGGAGTGGATTTTGATTCTCCTTGATGTAGATGATGTAATTTTATGATACTTTGACACTTATTTATCTCTTCTAGAAGATTCATTCATGAAATAGGCAAAAATTTAATGAATGAATTGGTTTCCTAGTTTATAGAGGCAAGTTGTTTTGACTGCCTAGATTTTAGTGCTTTGTTTAGAATTGGTTGAAACAGCTCCTAGGATGATGAGATCGACCCCTAGAGACAAGGGAAGAGGTTGGCTTGCCTATATTATGTATTTTCTCAATCATTTTTAGGGGTTGGAGTGGTTGGACTCTTGAGGGAGAAAGCTTCTATTGTATTACTCATTGTATCTCTGCAATTTTTGGCAAAGGAAGACCAGGGTTTTGCAGTCCTTTTTGGGATTCCTGTGGTTACATGTATTGATGGTGTGTTTCTCTTTGTACTTGTAAGTTTTTTATGTGAATCATATTCTTACTTTTCCTTCTGCAAATTAGGCAAATGAAGTGTTAAGGTAGAATTCATGGTTGCTATGCTCTGCCTTTAAGTTTGCTTAATATCAATGTTTTCATCTGTTTAAGGAGAATTCAAGGTGTTTACTTGCTCTCCTTAGCTCCTCACCAGTCATTCTTGCCCATCTGACTCTTTCAAAGGCATCAATACAGTCTCCTACCTTGCCCCAAAGAACCCCCTGCAAAAACTGTGTCCAATCCCCGCACCCAAAATTGCCTTTCCCCAACTTTCCACCGAAACCCTAAAAATCGCAAATCAAACCTTTTTATCAGTTTACTAGCCTAAAATCAGTGTTCTTTATTGGTTATCTCTACCCGTTGAAGATCTTTGTCGAGATAGACTGGAGAGAGCCCTCTCCTACCCCGTAGGGCTAGCTACAAGGCTAAGTGGTTTGATGTTGCCTTGGAGTTTGCCTTTCTCAGCCTGAGGTGAAATTTCAAGAGCTAACAGGGTAAAGGGTAGTTGTCCTTCAAATAAACCTTGTTTAAATTCCTTAAGTCAACACATAATCTGATTCCTCATGTTTTCTTCCCGTAGGGACTAAATTAGATACCCACTCTAAAAATCTGATTGGAGCAATTATCCCTGCATCATGCATCCGTCTGATTTCTTTTTCAATTAAAGTAAGTAGTACAAGGTTGATTCTCTTGAGATTTTGTTTGAATGGTTTTTTATTTTCCTTGAGGGGTATTGTATGCTGAATCACAGAGGTATCATAAGATTTCAAGTCTTCATAGCTCCAGGCAAAAACATCCCGGAATTCTTTGATCAGGTCAGCATACTTAAGTTCTTGATGGGAAAAGATTTGGACAATTTTATCATTTTCGGTTTTTCTTCAGTTCCTATGTTGTAGTCTTCAATGTCTGCTTTTGGAGGTTCCATCTGAGGTTTCTTTGGAATGTCATTGAAATAAAAGAGATCTTCCAAAGGAGTTAATCCTTTAGGCAAGTGATTGTCTTTCAAATTGATAATTTCAAATTCTCCTTCAATAATATCATCAACATCTGTTCCTTTAAGATCCTATATTTCTTTTTTGGTAAATTGTGTTGGATGAAGCATTTGAGTTGCGTTTTCTGCTAAAATATCTGATTCTATCTGATTTGTTGGATCAAATTCACTTACTGTATCTACATCTACGTTAGTGCCGGAAAATTCTTTTTCTAGGGTCAAAAAATTGTTGATCTGTTTATCACTGTCAAACACTTTCCAGTTCTTCACAATACCAGGTAGGGCTAGTCTGTGTCTAATTTCTGCTGTGAATTGATGATTTGGTTCAAATGGTAATTTACAAGTGCTGGCAAACATTGCTAGGCTGTGAGCTTGCAAGTTATGTTTTCTTGGGATTTTAGCAAGCTGAGTTTCAAAAAATGTATTGAGGATCTCTATGGTTGTTCCTCTGTACTCTCTCAATCTGGGATCATTTGTCAAGAACTTCCCTTTTATCTATTGAATGATTAAATCAGAATCTCCCAAGACTGACACTCTAGTTACTCCCAATTTTTTGACCATTCTAAGACCTAGCAGCAGAGCCTCATATTCAGCGATATTACTAGTGCATCTAAAGTTCAACCTGTAGGCATGGCCTTCAGCATGATTGTTTTCAAGATTATGTACCCAGACTCCTGCTCCTACCCCTAATTTGTTCACATAACCATCAAATTCTAAGTACCAAAGGATTTTATGTTCAGGATTTGCATCTGGTGTTTCAGGGATCTGTTCAATAGGGAGATATGGTTTTTTAGTTTCTTCTGGTTTATCTGATGTTTCATGATGTTCAGAAATTTCTTGGATTCAGACACTAGACTTCTCATTTGCAATTTTTTCTGTTTTATCTGCTAAAACTTTCACTTCATGTGGGGGATCAATTTCAGGATTGTATAGGATAAAAGAATCCATATCTGAATGTACTGAGTAGATAGGGAAATTTTGAGGTTTCTCTTGACTACTTACTACATACTTCATTAAGGTTTCTCTATACAGTCTTTTGGGTTGACCAAACGCTGAAATAGTAGCATAAGACATGTCTAACTGTAGAGATCCTAGAAGCTTTGCACCCCAAGATCTAGACAATAACATACCATACTTTGGTGGAATATCAGCTACTACTATGTCCATTAAGATGGTTTTGGCAGGATATTGGACTAGTGACACACATAAATCTTTGATTAAACCCAAACATCTGACCTGACTTGAATCAAAAGAGAAACGATCTTTGTATGCCCTGGTGATGTCAAGGTCAAGTTTCTCCATTACAGATTTAGGCATTAAGTTATGAGAAGCGCAAGAATCAAACATGGCATTACGAAGTATTTTCTCATGTATGTTTAAACCCACATAGAAAGGAGGAATTTCTCTCTCTATTGTTTTTCCACTTACTTCAGGGCCAAATATCAATTCTGGCTGGTCATCAAAAACATTTACTGAATCTTCATTCACAGAAATTTTGAGTGATCTGCTAATTTGACTTCTGTAGACATCATGTTTAGCTAATTCTGATAATCGAAAAGCTATATTTAGTTTTCCTACTTCTTTCTCAAGATTGAAGGTTTTCTCGGTCTGAATTCTTATATTTCGGACAAATGAATTTTCTGCGTTTTTCTTTTCTTCAGGAGTGGGTTTATGGGCTGAAATTTTTTCTAAATCAAGTTATAGAGGTTCTTCTTGTTTCTCTTTAGCATTAATAGCAGTGGGAGGTTGTCTGTTAGGTGGCTGATTGTCCGATATATCTTCAACAATTGGTTTATCGGGCTTAGGGTCTGTTCTAGAAAAAATATGTACAAGGAGGTTACGAACCTTACCTTTGTTAGGTTGCTTGGTATCTTTTTGTTTACTTGTTTCAAGGATATCTATCCTTCTGCTCCTCAGATTGTATTGTTTTTGGACTTCATAAATGGCTTATCATATCCCTCTCTAAAGTCAAATGATTCACCTGACTGAGTTTGGAATTGTTTCACGATGTCAGCTTCTTGATCCTCTTGGGTCAAGAAAACTTGTTGTTCATTGTTGAGTCCCATCAAATTAATTTGAGTGTCTTCTATTGGTTCATCAGAAGTTGAGGCTTCAACATAATTTTCTTGAAATGGGGGCCTAATATTTTGGTCAGGCCCTGTCTTTCCAGTGTTAGGATTTTGATTTTTCCTGAAATTTAGATTTCTCCCAGTATTGCTTGGTTGACCATCCCAAGGGGATTTTCTCTCAATTTTTTCCACTCTATCTCCAAGTCTATCCATTCCTTTAATGATAGCATCTAGTTTCTGCTCAAAGGCAAAAGGTTCTTCTTTGAAAGGTGTCTTCCTTTCAGCTCTGGCTCTAGATCGTTTAGATATCAGGTTGGCCTCAACACTGACAGCTATACTATGCATTTCTTCTAAGTTTCAAGGAGCTCTTTCCCTAAGTTGGTATGCCATATTAGAATCAAATGCATCAGGGAATTTGATCAAGGCCAAATCTGGAGGAGGTCTGAGATTTTGAGGGATAGCATTGTAGATATTATTGAATCTGGCACAATAATCTTGGACAGTTTCTTGTGTGCATCTTGTTAGGTTCTCATATTCTGATAAAATGTGGAGAGGATCTTTCTTATTTTCCCATTTGTTCAAGAAGGTCTGATAAAGAGCTTGCGGGTCATTGATACTGTTTGCAGGGAGGGCTCTAAACCAGGTTCTGACATCTCCAGTTAAACTTTGAACAAATACTTTCATTCTAACATCATCATCATCAATCTCATAACTTTCAAAATAGTCAGTCATTTTCTTGATATGTTGTTGAGCTGTGTAAGTGCCAGTACCATCAAAATAAGGGATTTTACTTTGATAATCTTGAGGTATAGCCCTTGGATTGGCAGGCAAGTTTAGCGGAGTATATTGATTTGCCATGATTGCAGAAATAAGTGTGACGACTGGAAGAGTAGGGACAATGGTAGGAATGTGTGTTGTAGATGGAGGAGTGAAAAATGCAGTTTGAGGGGCTGATGGTGAACTTGGAGAAGCTGTAGTAATCACATAAAGGTTTGGTGTTTTTCCATAGGTAAGCTTCGATTGAATGGAGTTCTGCAAATGTTTGTCAAGGTGTGAACTAGTAGAATTTCCTTGGCTCTCTTGTCTTCTAAGAATCCTAGGAATCATATTAAGATTTTCAAACACAGGTGTGGGATTAGGATCAGGATTTGATCTGGTGTAGTGAATCCTTTCTAAAGCCAGTTTCTAGGTATGTTTTTGGTTTTTTCTTAGAATAGTTTTGATAATACAACTTTAACAGTCTCTTCTAGGAAGTTTTAGATGTGGGAGTTTTAAACTTTCCTAAATATTTATTTTAAAAAATGAACTGATCAAGTATTTGAAACCAACTGTTCAATCCATAAACTAGACCGGAGATAGACTGAAGCAACATTCATTTACTTCTGCAATTGCAAAGCAAAAGTAGTTTCAAAGGCTACCTGGCTAACTTCAGGCTCCATATGTAGCTTATGAAATAAACAATAGTAACAAACAATTATTCAATTCCCTAGTGGAGTCACCAATGATGTTATCACTCAGGTTGTTCTCAAGAGTTGTAAGAAAGAGAATATGGCCGAGGTAACCACAGACCAATCTTTTAGATACAGAATCTAGCCAATCTGTATCCAGAGAGGGCTCTCTCTTTATGATTTAGCTTTGTTTTTAAAGGTCTTAGGCTAGTTATGAAGTTCAAGGGTTTTGCACTACAACAAAACAGGCAATTTGCGCCAAATTTAGCACCAGATTTTAGTGCATTTTTTTCTCAATTGGGATGAGCAGCCTAGTGCTAAATCTGGCTCTATTGTACAATTTTTAAAGCATCCTTTTTTGCACCAAAATTTTGCATCTTTTTTACGCCAAATTTTCCATCATTTTTTGCATCATATTTTGCACCAAGATTTCATTTGGTTTTACAATAGGTTTTGCTTCTAGTTTTGTGCCATTTTTTTCATCTATTTTTGCATCATTTTTTGCTTCCTCTTTTGTGGCATTCTTTGCTTCTAGTTTTGTGTCGTAATTTGCATCGAGTTTTACACCATCTTTGGCATCTGATTTAGTGCATTTTTTTACATCCAATTTGTGCCAATTTTTGCATCTGGTCTTATGCCATTTTTTGCTTCTAATTTTGTACTTATTTTTACATCTATTATTGTGCCAATTTTTCTACCTTTTTTTACACCATTTTTTCCATCCAATTTTGCACCATATGCTGAATCTGATTTAGTGCCAAATTTTGCATGCATTTTTGCACCATTTTTTGCATCCACTTTTGCATTTTATTTATATCCCCTTTTGGCATCCTATTTTGCATCTAATTTTGCATCATTTGTTGCATCCAATTTAGCATCATGTTTAACACCATTTCTTATATCCAATTTTTCATCCTTTTGAGCATCAAAATTTGCATCATATGTTGAACCATATGTTGCATCCACCTTTGCATCCCATTTTGTGTCTATTGTTACGTTCAATTTTGAGCCATTTTTTTCGTCCACTTTTTCATTTGTTTTTGCACCAAGTTTTGAATGATTTGTTGCACCTCATTTTACATCCAATGTTGCATCTCAATTTGCATCCAAATTTGAGCCATTTTTATGCCCATTTCTACACCATTTTTTCTTCTTTTGTGTCCAGTTTTGCACCATTTTTTATGTCCAAATTTGCATCCTTTTTGGCATCCATTTTTGCATCCTTTTTTTGCCACATTTTGTGTCCACATTTGCATCTCATTTTGCACCTAGATTTTAGTTTGAATTTTCATCTAATTATGCATTATTTTTGACATCCTTGGTTTCACCCTTTTTTAATCCCATTTTTCATCTTGTTTTGTGTCTTTTCTTACATCCTTTTTGCACCCAATTTTGCATCCTAATTTTACACCATTCTTTGCATACTCATTTTGGTGTCCATTTTTGCATCGTTGTTTGCACCCAATTTGGTATCCTTTCATATGCCCTATTTCGTTCCCCTCTTTGTCTAGTGTTGCACCCTTTTTTAATTTTACTTTAAAACCCTTTTTGTGACATTGTTTGCATCTTGTTTTGATGGCTAGTTTAACATCCAATTCTACTCCCAATTTTGCATCCATGGTTAAATCCACTTTTAGCTTCTTATTTAGAGTTTTACTTTTATTTCCATTTATGACCCCTTCTATGGGTTCATTTTACTAATTTCATTTACATAGTGAAATATATTAAAGTTTCTAAATATCATTTTGCTGTAGGATTTAATGCACGATTAGATGAACATAAAACCCTCTCAGTTTATCCCGGAAACCTAGGAAAAACTAATTAAGAGAAAGGTTGTTCTAAGGCTCAGGGTTCTTAGTAGATCAAGATGTAGAATATATATTAAGAAAAAGAGAAGGAATTCTTGTGAGTCCTCGCATGCAGGTCTTCTTGGAGTTTTTAGTATAGCTAAGAAGCGCTCCTAGCTAGCTCCAAAGCTTGGTCCTACACATAAGAGAGAGAATAAAGCAACCTTCACAACATAATATCTTGATAATCGAAACTATCAAAAACATATAAATATTATTGAATAAATAAATATAAACCAAAATCCCATACATTCATTAGTTAAACAGAATAAGTAAAGAATGAATAGAAACATAAGGAAGGAAGAACAACAGTAGCACCTCCCCCAACTCCTAACTCCAAAACTCTCCCTCTCTAGATAGATCTCAGCATGACAATAAAAGAATTCCCATCATTTTTTCAATGGTCAAGCCTCCAATATATAGGAAAGTGAAGGCTATGAATATTTCCCAAATTCTTCATTAGTTCAATTTGGGCAAATTCTGATGGGTGAATAATGTTTCCTCATATAAAAATGGCTTTTTCCACTTTTTAAATGCTTTTGTGCTTATAAAAAAGCTTCCCCATGCTTTATGTCTCTTTCCCACTTTTGTATGCTTTTATTTTTTAGGAAAAAGCTAAAGATGAGGATAAAGAGATCATATTAGTGTCAAATTCAAATTCTAGTTTTCTTATGTTTTAGTTTTTTTTTAATATATATTTAGTTTTAGTATTTTTCTATTTTCTAAAAATATATATTTCGTTTTTGTTATTTTTTTCTATAAGAAAATTTATATTTTGTTTTTATAAAAATGGATTTTAAATATTCCATTCATGCTAAATTTGTGATTTTACAATAGGAGTTTAAATTATATATAAAAAAGTAACTTAATGCCATGTGTTGTGTCACTGAGATGGGTATTATACATCTCTTCCTTGCTAAGTTATAGAATGTGCTTGGGTTTTCTTAATGCAATAAAACTAATTATGTTCTTCTTTATATCTTGAAATGCTCATCTTGAACCTAATAAAACAGTAAAGTTAAAATAGGTTTGCCTTTGTCCTTTGTAGATCTTTGTCCCCATTAATCTTGGTCTTCATAGATTAATTGTCTTATGGTGGCCTTGAGTGGTCACTTCCATTAGTTGCATGCTTTATAGTTTTTTGTTAGTGACATTTTTTAGGCTTGATAATATGTTAATTAATTTATCAAAATGTGTTATTTTCCATATTATTGTTAAATATTAATATTACATATGTTGGTCTTTAGCATGGTTTAGAAAAATATTCCCAAAAGGTTTATAGATTGTATTTTATAATGCAATGATTCATTGCTTGATGAAATTGTTTTGGATATTTTTTTTAATGATTGATTGATTGATGAAATTGTTATGGATACTTTTTTTAGTATATTAAACTGTATGTGATAAAGTCAAAAGTCACCTCTTTTTTATATTTTCATTGGGCAATTTCCCTTAAGGCCATCAAGTTCACCATTTGGTCCCAGGTTAAGGAAATATAGGAGTCATCAAGTGGAATTGTCCAAGCACTTAAATCTTGAGACATGTTTTTTTTAGTCACTTTATACTTCCTTTCTGTGTAAATTCTCGATGAAAATAGTCTCATGGAACATGAGGGGCCTCAATAGCAAAGGAAAACAAAGAATCCTAAAAGAAAAATGGTGTGCAAAGCACCCATCAATAATATTGATATAAGAAACAAAAATATTAAGTGAGGTTCTACCTCATATAATTAGCAAATGGGGGAGGAATTTCCAAGTAGTAGTGATTGATGCTTAGAGATACATGGGTGGAATGGTTATTATTTGACATGATCAAGACAACAAGGCTACCAATATGTTTACCTCTTTTCGCATTATGACAATACCGAGGACTACTACCATGTATCCAATGTCTATGACTCCAATATCACAAATTGAAAACCTCTATTTCTCAATTCTATTTCTAGCACAAGTAATTTATACTCCCCATCTCCATGGATTATTGGGAGTGACTTCAATATTATCAAGTGTCTCGAGGGAAAGAACTGATGAATCACAATGTTTAACAAGATATTTTGTAGGCTATACCATTAAAGTCATAAAGTGGTCTCCATTAAAGTTGTCAAGCAATGAGTCTCCAAACCACACATGTGGATCAATGAGATGTAATACATGTGTGTGTGGTGACTAACTTAATACATTGTTCTAATAACTCCACAAACTTATGTATTTCACTCTGTCACATAAATTGACAGTAGTGTGACATAAGTAAACCAAGAGTAGACATGAAACCCTTAGGCAACAAAAAATCCCTAGATCCTCAATTAGGTGCTTAAATGATGAAGTGACAATGCAAGGGGAAAAGAGGACTTCATGATTTAATCATCACAAACATGTGATCAAGTGTGACTAGCAGTGTATATATTCATATAATTTCCAAAGAGGGAGTGAATACATGAGATACCATCCATTGGGCCTTATTTTTCTTTCTTTTTGTTTTTCTTATTTATAGGACTTAGGGAATAAGGTTTTCATAAGTTTGGCACAACTCATAGATATAAGATTTACATGAATTTTCACTTCAACCTTAGAGTTTAGACTTATATAAATCAGTATAGTGTGTCTTTAATGATTTTGGCTTTCACTTTTTGATTTTATTTCATCACAAATGAGAAAAGGGGAAATATTTTGCCACAAATCTATGAATGCTTAATCATAAAGTCGTCATGTGATGAAAACAAATTAATGATGTTATTCTCTATGAAAATGATGGGTATTCTTGAGAAAACCTTATGCTTGTGGATGTCTCCTCTCTGGTTGAGAGGGAGTGAGGGTAGACACCATATTATCCATGTGTCATGTACTATGGCCCAGTCTAACAGTCGTAAGCCTAGTAAAGGCACTAGTAGGAAGAATAGTGGATTGGATAAACAGATGGGACAAATATTATTTGAGAATTTGAACTTTGACTAGGACTAACCGCCATAAGTCAAGTACATTAATCCAAGATAAGAATAGTTAGAAGGATTGACATTTCCTATTGTCAAATATTATGATAGTGGATTAGGAAATGATCATGTGAGGACATACCTAGTGAACATCCTAGTGGGGTAAGTGCCTAGAGAGGCAGTGGTGTTCAAATTTATGCCTCCCAACATTGTGCTCTGATCTAATGGAGAGATAAACTTGTTAGTCAAGGCCTTGCTATTTTGACAATGTTGGCTATGATGATTTAAATCATCATTGATGCTTATCAATCCAGATCCCTTCTTATATGAATATTTCAACTTGAGAGTACTTTTTTGTCTCATTATGAGTACCTCCCTAGTTTAGAGGGATGGTCATCATCTTCATTATCACCATCATCACCACCATCACCATCATCATTATTGTCATCATTTAATTATCGTCATAATCACCATTCATGTCTTCATCATCATCATCATCATCGTCGTCGTCATCATGATTATGGACATTGTCGTCAATTGTTCATAATTATAGGTATCGTAAGAAATATCATCAACCCAAAAAATGTTACGAGTGCTCGAAAAGTGTTGTTAGGACACATGATATATGCAAGAGAAATAACAACTTTATTTTTTAAAGATGATCGGTGATCATCATCATCACTACCATTATCATCGTCATTATAATTTTCATCATCCCCATCATCATAGCTAATATAATTTTTATCATAATTGTTGTCATATTCATCACGAGCATCATAATCATCATTCATGCCATTATTGTTGTTGATGATGACCAAAATGAAAATAATGATAATGATGATGAGATGATGATGACTTGGAAGACGAAGACAAAGATAATTATTATGATTATTACCATGACAACATTTAAAAATTGGGAAGAATGGCCAAGGTCATTAGCATCGTCATCATCATTGTCATTGTAACCCCCATCGTCTTTATCATCATTGTCATTATCATAACAATCAAAATTCATGTCATCGTCATAATCTTCATTATCATCATTGTTATAATTATTGACAGTCATCAGTTGTTCATAATTTTCAAATGTCATAAGAAATATCATCAATGCAAAAAATATGATGTGTGTTTGAAATGGGATGCAAAAGTGAATGAAAAAAATGGAGTTAAAAATAGATGTAAAATTGGATGAAGAGTGGACACAACATAAGTAGATGCAAAACAAGACAGATAAATTGACACAAAAGTGGATGAAAAATTATATGCAATAGTTGATGCAAACTTGAACACAAAATAGGATTCAAACATGGATGAAAAAGTGGAAGAAAACATGGGAACAATAGTAGGCTAAAACTTAGCATGAATTGTGGGGAAACAAATGTGGATACAACAATGAATGTAAAAAAAAAGACACAAACTTGAATGCAAAAAGGAGGAAAACTGGGATGCAAAAAGGGATGTAAACATGGGCCAAACATGGATGCAATAGTGGACAAAAAATTAGTTGCAAAATTGGACGATTCAAAATGGGATGCAAAAAACATAAACAATATTTGATGCGAACTTGGACAGAAAAGAGGATGCAAATGTGGATGCAATAGTGGAAGAAAATGTTGGTTGCAACAATAGGCATAACATATGGCACAAATCATAGCACAGCAAAAGTGGATGAGAAAGTGAATGTAATAATAGACAGACAAAAAAATATGCAAACTTAGATGCAAGACAAGATGCTATAAGGGATGTAAAAGTGGATGTAAACACGGGTGCAAAAAGAGAAACAAAATTGGAAGCAAAATATGGATGCAATGGAAGTACATGAAAATGAGATGCAAAACCCAACACAAAAGTGGATGCAAAAATAGATGCAATATTTTATGCAAAAGAGGATGCGAAGATGGATGCAAAATTGGAAGCAAACGTGGGTACAACAGTAAGTACAAAACATGGAACAAATTGTGTTACAACAAAAGAGGATGTAATGATAGATGCAAAAAAAGAAGCAAATGAGGATGCAAAATAAGATGCGAAAATGGATGTAAAAGTGGGTGTAAACATGGGTGCAACAGTTGATGTAAAATAGGATGCAAAAGTTTATGCAACAAAATTCGATGCAAAAATAGATGTAATATGAGATACAAAACCTGATGCAAATCTTGACGCAAAAGTGGATATAAAAAGGGATACAAAAATAGATGTAAAATTCGATGAAAACCTAGATGTATATGAGGATGCAATCCTGGATGCAAATTTACAAACAAAAAGGGTGCAAAGGGAGGTGTCAAACTAGGTGCAAATTATGGCACAAGAAAAATGGATGCAATAGTGGGCACAATAATAGATGAAAAAGAGGATGTAAATATGTATTTAAAACAAGATGTAAAATTCAATGCAACAAAAGTAGATGCAAAACTAGACACAAACCTCGATGCAAAACTTGGCACAATGGGGATGCAAAAAATATGCAAAAATGGATGCAAAAAATGATTTAAAAAATGATGCAAAAGAGGATGCAAGAGATGATACAAAAGTTGATGCAAGTGTAGGCGCAAAAAGTGGATGCAATAGAGGATGCAAAAGTTGGTGAAACAAAATTAGGTGCCAAACTTGATGCAAAACATGGTGTAAAGGATGGCACAAACTTGGCATAAAACCTAGCATAAAACTTGGTGTAAAATATGGTGCAAAACCTATTATAATACCTGGTGCTAAACTTGATGTAAGACTTGGTGCAAATTTTGGATCAAGTTTTGCACCATATTTGATAAATGGACAGAAATGGCACCAAAAATGGGCTCTAGATGCAAAAAAGGAAGCAAAAAGGGATGTTAATCATAGGGTTTTGTTGTAGTGTTGTTTTGAGTTTGGGTGGTGAGATTTAATAGAACAGTGAGGTGAAACAGAACAGTTCATTCCATTGGGCATGATGGAGTCAAAGAAGATGGATTTCTGGATTTGGTTTCTCAACAGAGGATGGCTTCACAAAGCAAGGTAGTCAAACAGGGAACAAATGAAAGAGTTGAAGCAGATGGAATGGGCTCAAATGGGTGAAGGGCAGTTAAGAATCCTTCAACATATTGAAAGAGGGAAAATGGATGATTACTGATAAGGAGCAGTTAAGAATTCCTTAGCAAATACTCAACATGAGAGAATCAGGAAATAGGAGCAATTAAGAATTCATTGTTTATGCTAATTCTGAAGAAAACACAGAGAATAATAAAGACTGAAAACATAGTGCAGTTAAGCAAATTCTAAATTAACCTTTTTCTTTACCATTCAGATTATGAAACACAGGTGATATAATAAACATGAAAACTGTAAAACATAAGATATAAGGGACTTATTGATCCGGAGGTTGATTCAAGAATTCTGTGACAAGTCCTCTGCTTCAATTCTTCATCCAGTAGGTCAAACAACAGTTGATTCTAATAGCTCTTTATTCCAAAGTATCTGAGTTACAGCAAAGTCTAGGAAATCCACACACACCCAACCTCTTCAAAACTCTAATGAAGGGGGTATTTATACAACAAAATATGTACAACCTATATCTCATAACAATTGTGAGATAATATCTAGTTTTAACCTAAAATAATTTACAAGTAACATAGAAGCGGCTCGAGAAAGATAATTGATGTTGTGCTGGAGGCAGGCCTTTAGGGTTCGGCTTGTAGCTGTCTTGTAGTAACTCTGCGCCGACTATGTGTCTTAAATGGGCTCTTTAATTTCTAATCTTCCGCTTTTAATTCTGCCCTAATACACTTTAATGCTCGAACTGATACTCTTTGACTTGTTTTCGATGCTCTTTAATGCTGAACTGACCCCTGCTCACCGTTGTCTGATATTTTGCCTAAAATTTCCCTTTTTCCAAGGACAACAGTGCGGCTATGGATATCTCCTTGGCTGGTATGTCGAGTTCTGTGGAGATTTGCTAAGAAACCACGGTGAATGATGCACTGATAGCCGATTTGTTTGGAGAAAGCTGGAAAAGGTACCTGTGTTTTCAGAGGAACACTGCATGTTGTAGTTTGAATGGTCATGAGCCCGTTGGTGTAGCCCTTTCTGGTTGGAAGCGGTTTGAACCTGGAACAGTTGATTTTGGTTGCTTTTACACTTGGAGCGCGATATACAGAAAAACATAGGAAAAAATGATATTTTTACCCTTTATTTGACAAAATGAATTTTGGTGGGAATTTTTGGTCCGAAGGATGGATGACGTCAGCAAAGGGTACGGTACAAAAGATGTTGCAGTGACATCAGCAGAAGGTGATGTGGCAGGTTGACGTTAGCGGGGGGGCGATAAATGGTTTTTCCCACACCAATTTTGGGCTTGGGCGGTTTCGGGCGAAGGGCGAGCAATCGCAGCGGGTGCGTGACGCGTGGCAGAGGTACAGCGCCAAAACCACCATTTCCCTGGGAGTTAAAGCTCGGCCAAAAGGTGGGTTACGAAATGATTATCGGTCATTGGATGATGGAGCGGTGATCAGACGGTGGACGCTCATTGGAGATGGCAGAGGGTTAATGTGCGGGACCGGCATAATAAACAATGGTTTTCAATAGTATCGGGGCAGATTTGATTGGTCTGCGGGGTTAGGTTGTTAATTGACCCAAGCAGTTAATTAACTACTTATGAGTGTGGCAGAAGGTTCTTAATAAGCTCCAGATGAACTTATCAATCCACATTCGTATAGTGCCTATGGTTATAACTAACCGGGGGCGGGAATATTAAAACATCAGGGTTTTTGTTATATATACATAATACGGGATAGGGAAATGTTTACATGGGAGTTATATAATAAAGGTTAATTGTTAATATGAAAAGATGTAAAATGGAAGCGCCACGTTAAAAAGCAATTTTTCTTTTGCAGTTTAACTTAGGCTTTAAAGGGGAAAAGGTTTTATGAATGAGAAATATGGTTATTTCCCTAAGTAAAACAGATTTTTACTTAGGCAATCACTTTGAAACGGAATGAGTGGTTTCAAGGATATTAAGCAGAACTTTGGGGGAATTAGTGAATGATTAGGGGAAAATATGAAGGGGAATCAGTGATGAAAACCTTGCCTCGCTTGAGCTGCAACAAAATATCTGCCCTGCACTTGTGATAGAGGTAAGGTTAACACTTTGAGAGACAAAATCAATCACAAGTATCCTTCTGCAACATCAATCTACCTACCCAACCTACTTTACCTAACATTTTTTCTTCTTCACTTGGGTGCACTTGGACTAGCAAACCCTCATCAACTTTTCTTTTCTTTTCATGGTAAGCCTACCTAAGTCTACACTTATTTCTTCCAAGGGCTCAGATTAAACTGTTGAGCTCCTTTGCTTCTCTACCTATCTACTTATCTGCCAAGATTGAACAGTTTGGTCAGACTTTATTCTCTATCTCTAAAACAGGAAATTCAAATATGAACTGGCCAAGATTAATCTGTTTGGCCATTCATCAATTGTGGCAAAAGTTAACAAGCTGCACACAATGCTTTATTTGTAAAAAATGAAATAGTAGTGGCATTTGGACTTGCACACTTTCCTGGTCTTTCTTTATTTGGGATTCATTTCTTTCATTTTTTCTTTTGACCATTTTATTCTTGTTACCCTTTGATTTTTCTTTTAGGGTATACCCTCTTTACATTTTTTGATTTTTTTATTTTTTGATAATATGGAAACCTTTACAGCAAGGAAAGGATGGACATATTAAAAAGCTCAACCAGTCAATCATGAAATATGACACCTATTGGTATAGGAGTATAACAATGTGAACATTTTTTATATGGGAAGCATAATTGGGTAACATTCTCCTTTGGTTCTATAAGGTCAAAAGGAATATTACAGTTCATTCACAATGATGTGTTTGGACCTGTATTGGTTCCATCACTAGGTAAATCTATGTACTATGTATTATTTATAGATGGATTCTTAATGTTGGAATCATGATTTCCATTACACCAAAACCTGTAGGTGTTCATAAACGGACACATCGCCAAAGTTAACAAAGCCGTGAGAGGTGGTCAAGCTCATGTTAGGAAACACATGAGGAGCGTTGGTTTATCCAATGTCCAACAATATCCCCCCAGTGTGATCTAGGTGTGATTTGAACTCGATACCTTTGGCTCTGATACCACTTTCTGGAATCATGATTTCCATTACACCAAAACTCGCAGGTGTTATTAAATGAACGCATCGCTAGAGTTAACGGATCCATGAGACGTGGTTAAGTACATGTCACGAAACAAACGAGAATCATTAGTTTATCCAATGTCCAACACTTAATAATACATATTTATTAAGGTGTTGAGGACAGATAATGGTGGATAATTATGTGTGAATGAATTCAAATACTTTTGTAAGAAGCGCAGTATATCAAGGTAGAAGACTACTCTATACACCTTAGAAAAATGGAAATTCAGAAAGGATGAATAGGATGTCAATAGATAAATCATGGAGCATGCTCAGTGGTGTTAGGTTAAGATAGGAATTTTGGGCTAGGTGTAACTTGGTAAGATTATTACCCTGTTGGGCATGGCATCCCCCCATGGCATGTTTTGGGGCTCAAAGCCCAAGTTTTGGTCAGATGTATTATAAGACTCTACAAATTGTGGGCGCGAAGCGTGAAGTATAGGTTGAGTCATATGGTTGTCTACCCTAAGTTTTGTAATGTAATGTAATGTCATGTCGGCCTACCCATGGACCATGGGATTGTATAAATAGAGCAAGGCTCTAAGTGTAAAGATAGCGAATTGGAGAGATAGATGAGTACGAATGGTTCGAGCATAGAGTGAGAGTCTAAGGTATTGGGTCGTAGTAGTAGGAAGAGGCTCTACAACTGAGTGCACAAAGGCCTAGTAGAGTCCGCAGCTGAGTGTGCGGACCCCTGCAGCTGAGTGCGTAGGGCGGTGTCGAGTCTGTCATCTTGAACGAAGAATAATAAAGAGAAGTTGATTCCAATTTATGTGCATCTGCTTTTGTATTGCCTTCTTTACATTTATACTATCTTGTTTATCGCATGCACTTATATGATTGTTGGATATACTATTAATTATCACTAGTCCTACACAGATCATTTAAGTAATTGGGTAATAGCAGATTAAATACCAAGGAACTTAGGTATAATATGGGTCATGCCCTAGGTATGGTTGTGTGAAAGCAGCATCATAGGTTGCGAGGGACTAATAGAAGTGCATAGCGACGTGCACGCAGGGTCAAACTGTGGACTGCCAGAAGCTCATCAGACATCCCCAGGGTGTGGAAACCTAGTTCTAGCACCCTCCCATACTACTTCGGGTGAGACCTCAGTCCGCACTCCGTGGACTGTTGCAAAAAGGGCTAGTAGTACCAAGATTTGCTTGGCTAAATCACCTCTAACATGGGTCAGGCCCATACAAGCCAACAAATGGTTTTGTTGCTAGGACCGGGATCTGCATAAGGGATGTCTGATGTCGTGCCACTGGAATCCCATAAAGAATGAAATTGAAGAGTGGTTGGACAAGAAGATTCACGAGTTCACGGCGAAGGAAAATAGAAATCCACGAGTATCTAAGGAACAATGGTTGGAGCGCTACTTGTATACGGAAATCCACGAAATTTTCTTTACATCCTTTTCTGTTAGAAAATTATATATTACGGAGCAATGGAACACATAAAATGTTGCAGAAATATAAACACAGAAAACGCACAAAACAAGAGAGACACAGATATACGTGGTTCACCTAGTTTGGGCTACGTCCACCCCGAACAGCCAGTCCTTCCTTTCTATTATCCAGCAAAATGAAGAGACACAACCTACAGCAAATCTGCTGTAATATCCTCTGTTTTCTCTCATAGTCTCACCTCTCTATTTCTCGCTCACAGAATACACATCTATCACACAGCCTCAAATACAATACCCTCATACAAAGAGAGGGGTTGCCTTCTAGGGCAAAAAACCCTAAACTAAACATAAGTTCTACCGTCAGATCATCCGCCTAATGAACAGCCCAGATTGACTAGAAATTACTATACTTTTACAAGGAAATTTTACAACTGTTTTTAGCTTCGGGGGCGCTACCCCCGAAACCCCCCACCAGGGGGGGGCTCCCAAAGGTCGCAGCTGCCCCCCCTGGACCCCCCCTGCAGCGAACATTTTACGGGCGGCGTTGCCGCCCCCATTTCGAACTGGGGTCCTATGTGGCGATACCTTTGAATATAGAAGATAATCAGGCTCCACACCCAACAATCTCCCACTTGGAGACTGATTGTAGCAACTCCACCGCTGCTCCATTTGCTGGACAATGACTCCTCTTTGGACCTGGCTGTTTCTCATCTTCATCGTCATCCTTGAAGACCAACTGAAACTGAGCATATTCTCAGTTTCTCCCTAGTTACAACTTTTGTTAGCATATCTGCAGGATTCTGGCTAGTGTGTATCTTTTCCAGCTTCAACTCTCCATCTTCCAACACTGATCGTATGAAATGATACTTGAGCTGTATGTGTTTAGTCCTGGAATGAAACTCTGAGTTCTTTGCAAGATGAATGGCACTTTGGCTATCACTGTATAACGTGCCCATATCATGCTCCTTACCCAATTCACCCATAAACCTTTGTAACCAAATCATTTCTTTACTAGCCTCTGTAGCAGCAACATACTCTGCTTCTGTTGTTGAAAGTGCAACAACACTTTGGATTTTTTGAAACCCAACTGACAGCTGTTCCTCCAACAGCAAATACATATCCTGTAGTGCTCCTCCTGTTATCTCTGTCACCTTCCATATCTGCATCAACATATCCTTGTAGGGAGATGTTTGAACCACCAAAGCATAATGCTTGATTTGTGGTACCTTTCAAATATCTGAGAATCCATTTCACTGCCATCCAATGTTCCTTTCCTGGATTGTTCATGTACCTGCTTACAACTCCCACTGCATGTGCAATATCAGGCCTTGTGCAGACCGTTGCATACATTAAGCTTCCAACTGCTGATGCATATGGAACTTTAGACATATAATCCATGTCTTCTTGGGTCTTTGGGCACATTTCCTTGCTAAGTTTGAAATGGCTAGCAAAAGGTGTACTAACTGGTTTTGCATTGTGCATGTTAAATCTTTTCAACACCTTTTGTATGTACTCATTCTGAGACAATGTTAATTTACGATTTTTCCTGTCTCTAGTTATTCTCATACCAAGGATTTGTTTTGCAGCTCCCAAATCCTTCATTGCAAATGAATTTGCCAATTTTCTTTTGAGCACATTTATTTCCTGCATGTTAGATCCTGCAACAAGCATGTCATCTACATACAATAACAATATAATATAGCTACCATCATTTTGCTTTTTCAAATAAACACAATGATCAGAGTGACATCTAGTATAACCTTGTTCAGACATAAACTTGTCAAATTTTAGATACCACTGCCTTGGAGCCTGTTTTAAGCCATACAAGCTCTTCTTCAACCTGCACACTATTTTCTCCTTCCCTTTCACCTCATATCCTTGTGGCTGCTGCATATATATCTCTTCCTCCAAATCCCCATGGAGAAAGGCTGTCTTTACATCTAACTGCTCAAGATGCAAATCTTCAGCTGCTACAAGACTTAAAATAGTTCTGATTGAAGTCATTTTAACAACAGGAGAAAATATTTCATCAAAATCAATACCTTTCTTCTGTGCAAACCCCTTCACCACAAGTCTAGCTTTATACCTCTGTTTTCCTCCATCTTCTTCCTTCAGCCTGTAAACCCATTTATTCTTCAATGTCGTTTTTCCTACAGGCAACCTGACTAAATCCCAAGTCTGGTTATGCATTAAGGACTCCATCTCTTCTTCCATGGCTACCTCCCACTTCTTCCTGCTTTCAACCTGCATTGCTTCTTCATAACATTCGGGTTCACCGGAATCAGTCAGCAATAAATAATATAATGAAGGAGAGTATCGTTCAGGGGGTCTACTTATCCTTGTAGATCTTCTAACACCACTTTCAGGTGTTTCGGGTGCCTGTTGTTGTTGTGGTGGTTGATGTTGTTGTGGTTGTTGATTATTATTATTTTCAGGCACCTTTACTTTTTCAGTGATTTCATCAAAAACTGTGTATTCCTTGTTTTCCTTTTCCTGTTTCTTTTCCTGCAACTGATTCTTATACAAGACCTTTTCATTGAATATTACATCTCTGCTCCTAATGATTTTGTGATTTTCGTAATCATATAAGCGATAACCAAAATCATTAACACCATATCCAATAAAGGTACATTTCTTTGACTTTGCCTCAAGCTTTGTTCTATTTTCTTTATCAATATGGACAAAGGCCTCACAACCAAAAGGCTTTAAAATAGAGTAGTTTACCTTTTTACCTGTCCATGCTTCCTCTGGAACACCACCATCCAAGGAATTTGAAGGCCCTCTGTTTATTAGATAAACAGCAGTATCTACAGCATCTGCCCAAAACTGTAAAGGCAATCCTGCATGCAATCTCATGCACCTTGCACGCTCCATGATTGTTTTGTTCATCCTTTCTGACACACCATTTTCTTGTGGTGTTCTTGGAACTGTCTTCTCTCTGCGAATTCCATGCTCTGAACAGTACCTATCAAACTCTTTGCTGCAATATTCACCTCCATTGTCTGATCTAAGACACTTCAATTTCTTTCCTGTCTCAATCTCAACCAAAGCTTTCCATTTCTTGAAAGTATCAAATACATCAGATTTATTCTTAATACAATAAATCCAAGTTTTTCTAGTTGCATCATCAATAAAAGTAACATAATAACGAGAGCCACCAAGAGATGATACCTGAGCAAGTCCCCATACATCTGTATGCACAAGCTCTAATTTTTCATTCTTCTTTTCTTTCCCAACTCTGAGAAATCTGACTCTCTTCTGTTTTCCATAAATGCAATTCTCACAGAAGTCCAAATCAACATTCTTCAAACCCGGCAAAAAATTCCTTGAGTGAAGAATCTTCATCCCCTTTTCACTCATGTGTCCGAGCCTATGATGCCATAATGCTGCATCTGCTCCTTTGGAAGTTAAAGCATTAACAGAGTTAGAAATACCATTGCATAAATACAATGTACCAACCTTTTCGCCTTTTGCTATTACCAGGGCTCCTTTGGTGACCTTCCAAGCTTTATCTGTGAAAGTTGTCACACAACCTTCACCGCCTAACTGCCCTGTTGAAATCAGATTTTTCTTTAGATCTGGAACATGCCTTACCTCCTTTAATAGCCATTGGTTTCCATTCTGTTGTTTTACAAGAACCTTACCCATTCTAACGATTTTACAGGGTTTATCATCACCCAGACGAACTTGTCCAAAATCTCCTTGAACATAGTCATGAAAGTATTTCTTATCAGGTGTGGCATGGAATGATGCCCCTGAATCTACCACCCAGGAATCAGTAATATTTTCAAAAGAAAGAATCAAAGCATCTTGTAACACCTCACCTGTCACATTTGCTTCATGATTGTTTTCTTGCTGTGCATCTCCTTCTTTTCCTTCCAAGATCTATAGTCTTTCTTTAGGTGTCCTTTCTTTCCACATTTCTAGCACACTATCCCCGATCTGGACTTGGATCTGCCTTTCCTTGATTTACTGCAATATCCTGAGCTCTTTCCTCTTTCCATTTTTCTTCCTCTAGACTCTGCACTCAAAGCATTTCCCGATGTCTCACCGGAGCTTTTCTGTCGCATTTCCTCGCTAAGGATAGCACTGACAACATCATCAAACTTTAAAGTACTAGATCCAGAAACGGAGTTACTAATGGCCATTACCAAACCATTCCAACTTTCTGGTAATGAGCACAAGAATAACAGAGCTCTAACTTCATCATCAAAGTTTACCCCTACAGAACTTAACTGACTTGTAACTATATTGAAATCATTTAAATGGTTTGCAACAGATCCACCTTCCGACATATTCATATTAAATAACCGTTTCATAAGAAATACCTTGTTTGAGGCCGAGGGTTTTTCATATAGTTTCGACAACGTCTACATCAAACCCTCTGTCGTGGTTTCCTTCGAAATTTTGAAGGCAACTGACGCAGCAAGGCACAACCGTATTGTTCCGAGTGCCTTTCTATCGAGAAGGTTCCATTCTTCGTCTTTCATACCCGTCGGCATCTTTGTTTTTCCGCCCAATGGTAGGTATAGATCTTTTTGATACAGATAATCTTCCATCTGCATCTTCCACAGCGAGAAGTTTTGGCCGTTAAATTTCTCGACCCTAAACTTACCATCTTCCGCCATTGCTCCCACTCGAACCAGGAACCCTTCTTTCCTGCGAGTTTATCAGCCAAATAGACCTTCGGCTCTGATACCAGTTGTTAGAAAATTATATATTACGGAGAAATGGAACACATAAAATGTTGCAGAAATATAAACACAGAAAACGCACAAAACAAGAGAGACACAGATATACGTGGTTCACCCAGTTTGGGCTACGTCCACCCCGAACAGCCAGTCCTTCCTTTCTATTATCCAGCAAAATGAAGAGACACAACCTACAGCAAATCCACTGTAATATCCTCTGTTTTCTTTCACAGTCTCACCTCTCTATTTCTCGCTCACAGAATACACATCTATCACACAGCCTCAAATACAATACCCTCATACAAAGAGAGGGGTTGCCTTCTAGGGCAAAAAACCCTAAACTAAACATAAGTTCTACCGTCAGATCATCCGCCTAATGAACAGCCCAGATTGACTAGAAATTACTATACTTTTACAAGGCAATTTTACAAATGTTTTTAGCTTCGGGGGCGCTGCCCCCGAAACCCCCCGCCAGGGGGGGGCTCCCAAAGGTCGCAGCCGCCCCCCCTGGACCCCCCCTGCAGCGAACATTTTATGGGCGGCAACGAACTGGGGTCCTATGTGGCGATACCTTTGAATATAGAAGATAATCAGGCTCCACACCCAACATTTTCTTCTGAGCTGTATGAGTGGAATGCGAAGCTAGTAGATAGTTAGGGAAGGTGTAGGCTCGACAAACTAATCATGTGGACTCCAGAATTAGTGCGAAGACTAGGAGCGTCAGGAGATAAGATGCGTGAGCTATGGACCATTGGCTCGACCGAATTATAGGAGGATTTATCACTGAGTTTGCGGTAGATACGAACGTCAGCTACAGTGAGGCGGAGTAATGTGTCCTCAAAGGAGTGCGAGGTAAGTATATCAAATCTTTGAACACTTGGATTAAGATGCTATTGTGCAAAAAGAGGGTTATGAGAATAAATTAATGTTTGGGGCTATGCGAAGTGGGAAGATCTACAGAAGCGGAGGTAGTGAAGAATTAGAAACCAATCCCTTAATTTCACCCTCGTGGGAAAGTGAGGAAGAGCTCGCGAAAGTTTCTCCGAGAAGCGCGGTTAGTCTGATAAGGCAGTGCATTCCATGTTTACCACCTCCACCCACACCACCTCCTACCTAACCCTCCTTACCTCCATCTCCACCCACCCCACCCCCGCCACCACCACAGTTCAGTATGGCGAGTGCGATCAAACTACCAGTATTCAGAGGAGTAGGGAACGAAGACCCAGACCAATTCTGGTTCGTGGTAAGGGTGGTATGGGAAGAACAAGGAGTTGTGGATGACAATATTAAAAAGGCTATGCTGGTTAGCGCACTGCAGGATCGTGCATTAACATGGTACATCAAGAATTCTAATGATCATCCAAATGCAGGAATCATAGAAATCTAGACCGTGCTGAATAGGGAATTCAGCAAGCCAAAGTCGGAGACACAATCAATTATCGGGTTTAAGGAGATCACGATGCTCCCAGGCGAGACCCCCTGGGACCTAGACCAAACACTGAAGGGTATGATTCATGAAGCCAATATGACATTGACAGATGGAAAGCACCGCACATGGTTTGTAGCATCACTGACACCGCACTTAAGGACGGCGTTGTCACAACAAAAAATGTCCACCCAGGCCAAAGCTTTGGAGATGGCAATGAGATTTCATGAGACCCCTATATAAGACCCTGGGTTGGGAGTCCAACAAATCCATGCGCAACTACAAAATCTATGTTTGGAGATGCAGATTTTGAAACAGGATAGGAAACCTCAGCCAGAGGTGTGCGAGGAAGAATCTTGAAAAACCTCCGCCAAGAGAAAATGGCCCCCTGAGTAGGGGCAGGCTTGGGTGGTGGGCTTATGGTCAAGCCTTAAAGCGCATCCTCAATTGTCCTTTGTCAGATGCGGGTCCATCTGTGTGGTAGGGGCCGCCATCGATTTCTCGTCCAGTTCTAAGTGCCGTACCAAGTACGAAGATGTCTGGTTATCGAAGCCCGTCCAACAAGGCTCTCCTAATTGACAATTATCCATCCATAAATGTTTCTGAAGTTCTGTCTTTAGTTCCTCAATCCGGCCCGGGATCTCTGCTAAAGTTTCTGGCTGGCTATAGAGAATAATCCAACAGGGCAGTTCCCACGGAGGATCCCACCCAGGTTCTCCATCCATGCAAGAAGGTACGCGGAGTGTTAAGTTGTATTTCATCTACGGCACAACTCAAATCTACATATTATGAAGGGGAAGGTAAGGTTGGTTGATTCGGTCCAGATAATAGAAGGTAAATAGCAGTCCCGACTCACTCCAAATACAAAGGCCAGGGGCATGACAAGGACCATTGTCCAATGTTCACGAATTACTTGGCAGGAGGAGGGCCGATGTCGTTAAGAGCTGAGGCAGAGGCATGATCGAGCGCAGCGCCTACATTATGGTGCGTGATCTGTCAAATAGGAGGAAAACACACTATGGATAATTGTCATCTATTTCAAAAGTATAAGCAGATGTCCCAGCAATTGTTTTGTAATTTCTGTAGGTTGGAAGGCCATGATGAACGCACCTACCAAAGCTATGGGCTAATGATGGATCGGACTCTTGCCTATAGGGTGCAAACTAAAACGCAAGCCTTCGACCCAAATGCAGGAATGGCACGCCTTGGGCTTTAGGGGCGCGATCGAGGTTGAGGCAGAATGGGACCAAGAAGGGGTCGCAGGCAACTAATCTGTTACAATTGCCAAGGGCCAGGGAACTATGCCCGCAATTGTACAAACCCAACAAGGACATCATGTTTGTACTGTACTCAGTTTGATCATGAGGCAGAAGGCTGCCCTTCATTGATAGTGAGAATGCGCGAAAAGGGGGTACTCCAGCCCCCTCTGACTCAAAATTTGTAGATGATGAGGTCTGAGCCGCACGAAGAAGACCCGAATGTAAACATGATACTCAGGATTGGTGTGACCTCTGGCGATAATAAAGGGAAACAATCATAAGAAATTGCATGGGTTCGCAAGGCTTCGACAAAGGAACCTGAATTTGATTTAGAATGCGCGAAGGAGACATTCATGGAAGCTAAGAAGAGCTTCACGGAGGCCTCCACTTCAGGTAGTAAGAATCAACTAGAACCAGGGATGGATCCTTTAATTCTCACTACCATTCTAGAGACATGCATAAAACTTTTACGTGACAGCAAGGTAGTAAAAGGACTACAGGAACTTATCACTAGGTGTGAGGGGTCAGGAGAGCCACACGTGGTTAGGAAACTTGGTAAGCATGCATTGCGCACAAGAAGGGAAATGAGGTTGACTGTGCAAATCGACGAGTATGAAATGGATCAGGTATTCCTGGATATGGGATCAGAAACAAATGTTCTACCAAAACAAACATGGGAATGTATGGGAAAACCCGCACTATAGTGTCTCCTATTCAGTTACAAATGGTGAACCAATAGAAGATCTTGCCCATGGGAATATTGCAAGGGGTAACAGTAGATATTGAATGTGCAAGCGCGCAAGCATATTTTGAAGTGATAGAGATTATTGATGATAGTAACCCCTATCCCACGCTACTAGGAATAGATTGGGCCACCGATATGAACAGAGTCATAAATCTAAAGAAGCGCAACATGATCTTTGAGAAAAAGTCACTACGCGTAGTAGTACTGCTAGATCCAGCCAAAGGATCACGATACACTGAACCGGTGCGCGACGACGATAGTGATGACAATCTCGATTGTATTTACAAGATAACTACGTGAGAACAAGGTTCGGTGAATCTAACTGCAGATGGAAGGATTTTGTGGGAGCGTGAAAGCTCCTGCACTTCGGATTCAGATGAAGAGATAGAGCGATGGCAGAATCATCTACACGAAGTAACAACACTTAATTGAAACATGATGGTTAGATCACTGAGTTGCGTGACAACAGAAGCAAGGGATCTGCCGACATATGATGGGTTGACAGCAGTGGATGAATTCCTGAGAAAATTTGAAAGCGCAGTACCAGAACAACAGCGATTCAATGCTCTGAAGTGGGCGCTGCATGCAACGCCCACATGATGGTGGGGTACGCATCAGAGAAGCTTTGAGGATTGGCACGGATGTAGAAGGATGATGTGCCTACGATTTGGGAAACCACAGATGCAGCTAGCAGACAATTATGATGGACACAATGATCCACGTACACACCTCGTGAAATGGACCAAGGTCTATTGGGAAGAGCCACAGCCTGAATGGGTGCATTTGTTTTGTCGTACTCTAGATGTTATACCCATGAATTGGTATACTGAGAAAGAGCTCTGACATGGCACGAGAAAATGGGATATCTTGCGTGAAGGATTCCTGCTAACCTTCATATTTGAAGATCGTTGGTCGGATACTGTTGATGATGCACTACAAGCAGTAAAAGCAGCTATCTTTAAAATACCTCAAGAGACAATGGAGGAACTTTAGCCAGAATGGGCAACACAGCTAAGCTGCACGCTAGAGTGTTACAATGTAAATTTTGAGGAGGATGATGAGGACCCATGAAAAATTAATATTCCAGAAATGGAAGGCTGTTGCGAGGTTCGAGGACCATCAATTGAGGATCCTGGCATCTCGGCAATGAAACCATTTGTTGGCTTTAATGGGCCTGACCCAGGTTCAGAGGTGATTTAGCCAAGAAAATCCCGATACTACTGGCCCTTTCGGTAATAGTCTACAGAGCGCAAACTGAGGTCTCACCCGAAGTAGTATGGGAGGGTGCTAGAAACAGGTTTCCACACCCTTGGGATGTCTGATGAGCTTCTGGTGGTCTGCGGTTTGACCTTGCGTGCATGTCTCTATGCGCTTCTATTAGTCCCTTGCAACCTATGATGTTGCCTTCACGCAGCCATACCCGGAGCGCGACCCATATTATACCTAAGTTCCTTCCTATTTAATCTGTTATTACCCAATTACTTAACTGATTTGTGTAGGACTAGTGATAATTAACAGTATATCCAACAATCATATAAGTGCGCACGATAAACAAAAGAGTATAAATGTAAAGAAGGCAATAAACAAGCAGATGCACAGAAAGTGGAATCAACTTCTCTTTATTATTCATCATTCAAGATTACAGACTTGACACCACCCTGCGCACTCAGCTACAGGGGTCGGCACACTCAGCTGCACACTCTACTAGGCCTTTGAGCTCTTAGCTACAAAGCCTCTTCCTACTACTACAACCCAATACCTTAGACTCTTACTTTATGCCCAAACCATTCATACTCACCTATCTCTCCAATTCGCTATCTTTACACTTAGATCCTTGCTCTATTTATACAATCTTAGGCCGACATGACATTACATTACATTACAATACTTATGGCGGATAGCCCTATGACTCAACCTATACTTCGCGCTCTATGCCCACAATTCGCGGAGTCTTACAATACATCTGACAAAAACTTGGGCTTTGAGCCCCAAAACAGGTTGTGGGGGGATTCCATGCCCAACATACCCTCATTAGTGTTGGATGATAAGAGTCCACATGAGGTATGGATTGGTAAGAAACCTTCTCTTAAACATGTTACAGTATTTAGCTATGACTCTTATGTACACATTCCAAAGGATAATAGGATTAAGCTAGATAAGAAAGATGAAAAGTGTATCTTTATTAGATATAAATATGGTCTAAAAGGATCTAAGCTTTGAAATCTAGAAACTAGAAAGGTAGTGTACAGTTGATATGTAGTATTTGGAGAAGTCAAAGATGGTGTCAAACAAAACTTCCTATTAAGGGAGAAAGAAATGAAGAAGATAGAGTTTGAATTGAAGGATAATGAATCAAAATCCTTAGAAAAGAATAATTGGAAGAAGAAGAACCAAAAACTATGACACTAAGGAGATCAGTTCGAGAAAAAAGGCATTCGGAAAGGTAAATTCAACCTTATGTCAGTTCAAGTTTTTTTTGTTGTTTTTTTCATTGATGATGATCATAGAACTATTAAGGAGGCAGTGGATTCGCAGGATGGGAAACTCTATAAAAATTCCATGGTTGAATAAATCATAGCCTTGGACAAGAATGCGGATTGGGATCTACTGGAGCTGATGGTTGGAATAAATATCATTGGTAGAAAATGGTGTTCAATAATAAACTGAAAGTAGAAGGTAGAGTGGCAAAATACAAAACTTGGTTAGTGGAAAAACGTTGTTCACAAGTAGGGGGAATTGAATTTGGTGATATTTTCTCTCCTATTTCTAAGTTAGCTTCTATTAGATTTATTTTATCTATTTTTTCCACTTTTGGTTTTGAATTATAATAGATGGAAGTGAAGACAACATTCCTTCATGGTGATTTAGAAGAAGAGATCTACATGAAACAACCAGAAGCCTTTGTTGTGAAAGAAAATAAAAAGATGGTATGCAGGCTGAAAAATTCATTGTATGGGTTAAAGCAGTCACTAAGGATATGGTATCAAAATTTTGATACTTATATGTTGGGACTTGGATTCAGAAGAAGCAAAGTGGATCACTTTGTGTATTTCAAATTAGTTGGTGATCATGTTATTTATTTGTTTTATATGTGGATGATACGTTGCTAATTGGATATGACAAGGAAATCATCTAGGAAGTGAAAACTTAGTTATCCTTTAAATTTTATATGAAGGATTTGTGTGCTACAAAATTTATTTTGGGCATAGAAATTAAAAGAAATTTGGAAAATGGGAAACTCTTGTTAAATTAGAGGAAGTATGTCAAGACAATATTACAAATATTTAATATGCATGAATGTAAACCGATAAAGGTGCATATTCTTGTATGTGTGCAATTATCTGCAGATCAGTGTCCTAAGACACAGGACGAGGAAGAAGACATATCCTGTATTCCATATGATAATGCCATTGGAATTTTGATGTATGCAATGATATGTACTAGACCAAACATTGTACATGCAGCAAGAGGATTTTTAAGCAGGTACATGTCAAAGCCGAGGAAGAATCCTTAGACAACAATAAAGAGGGTTTTTAGGTATTTTCATGGGACTATTGGTTGTGGATTGTTCTACTAAGGAATATTTGGATTGGTTAGAGTGTTCGACATAAATGGATTTGTTGATGCAGATTGGTCTAGAGATATGGATCGTAAAATATCTACAAGTGGATATGTGTTTAATCTATTTGGAGGAGTAATCATTTGCATGAGAAAAATAAGGTATATAGTGGTACTCTCAACTATAGAAGTTAAATATATTGTAACCACTCATGCAAGGAATTTTGAAAATCCAGTAAGAAAAGTCTTAATTTTATTTTTGCCTTAATTAAATTGGGGAAATTCGAAATTCCATATCAATAAACAACTTGGAAGAGTTAATTGGTGACATGGAACTTCTCACTCAGTTAAGAACACTCAGTTTGACTTAATGAGTTGAAGTCAAATTTGCTTGAGTTGATTCTTAAAAAATAGGAGTGTAGCTCAGTTAATTATAGTTATGAGCATGAAGTTTAGTTGTGTGAAGTGATTCCTAAATTTAGGAGCCTAGGTTGAGTTAATTTCAGTTGTAGCAATTTAATTGTGTTAAATTAGGTTATGGTCAATTAAACTAGTTCTAACTGATGGAGGAACTGGTGGAAGGTCAAGTTGTGGAAGTGGAACTTCAACCATACTCAGTGATCATCCAGATAATTAATCAATCAATCTAAATTATATCATGCATGTATATAATTTGAGTTACCAAGTTGAGACGAAGATTCCAAGGTAGTTTATTATCAGTTGTAGACTATTCCAATGTGTACAGGTGGTGCATGTGGTCAGAGGAAGGACCTAACAGAATTACGCAATCCAGGTGAGGGAATTTCCTAATTAAAAGGGGCCTAATTTCCTCAAGTAACACTACAAGGAAATAGGAGCTTGGAGAGCTTGAAAATTGGTTAAGTGTTGGCTAGAGGCAGTCAGTCAAGAAGAGATATAGACTATACACTTGTAGGTCGTGCTCAGGCTTGAGCAAGCATATGTATTCATATTTATTCTTTGATTAATGAAATACAGATAGGAAAGGGTTTTGAGCAGGTGCTTTCCCCTAGATAATTTTTTCATGTTTGTTGTTTCCCTTTGCATGTCTATGATTTGTGTTCTAGATTGTGAATTGATTTCTGTAGAGTAGTAGAGTAGCTTCGCGTCTTATGATATAGTATATTTCATGAGAAGTTTCAAATCTACACATTAATTTATACATGGTATGTTAGCAGGATTCACATTAGAACTAGTCCTTGAAGTCCTCATGTATAGTGATCATTAAAGAACTAATGAGTTTCTAGGAGGCAGAGTTATGGAGCCCTAGTTAATGGCATATACAAAAGACGTTATGTGAAAACTTCTTAATGGAGCTAGAAGGCTTCTAGTGGGAAGATCAATGAGACAATATTTAGTGACAGAAAAGGAGATTTGATCATGGATATTGGTATTTTGAGGAGCAGCGATATTTCCCACAAGGAGATCGAAACTCAAAGGGAGTCTAGTTTCAGAGGGAGCATCCCTATGGAAGCTAGTACTTCAAGATCTAGGGAGATCATACTCATTATTGTAGTGGTTGCAACATAGTGTTGAAGTAACAATAGAGTAGTAGAAACAACAGTATGAATAGATCATACTTCTCCATGCATGAAACTATACCTCTAGGAGTGAGGTGGGGCGATGTAGATCCTTAGTCCCAGAGTTGTAAAAATTTGGGCAAGGTCCATTAAGGTGTTCTCCTCATGTATCAATAGCTTGCTACAGGGGCCCACAATATTCAGTAGTATGAGGATTAGTTTCAGTCATATACTGAGGATTGTTGACAATAGAGCAGGAGGCTTAGTAGCAGAGTCAGCAACAACATAGTTTTCCCAATAGACAGTTGCAGACACAGTTGATTCAGTTTTTTTTTATGCTTCTCAGTTGCAGATGTTGCAGTAGCAATAGTGAGAGGTGTTGCATGTAGTACATTCCAAAGGTGTTGGATCGGGGTAGTTGAGAATCCCTTTCTTGTTGAGAGGCAGTGTTGAAAATGTAGCAAGAAAAGTCTCAATTTGATTTTTACCTTAATTAAATTGAGGAATTTTGAAATTCCATATCAATAGACAAATTGGAGGAGTTAGTTGAGATGACATGGAGCTTGTCACTCAATTAAGAACACTAAATTCGATTTAATGGGTTGAAGTTCAATTTGCTTGAGTTGATCCCTAAAAAACAGGAGTCTAGCTCAGTTAATTTGAGTTAGGGGCATGGATTTCAGTTTTGTGTAGTGATTCCAAAATTTTAGGAGCCTAGTTGAGTTAGGTTTAGTTGTAGCAATTTAATTCAGTTAGATTGAGTTATGGTCAGTTAAACTAGTTCTAACTAATGGAGGAACTAGTGGAAGGTCACGTTGTGCAAGTGGAACTTCAACCACACTTAGTGATTATCTAGATAACTGATCAATCGACCTAAAATAGCCATGCATGCAGAGAATTTGAGTTACCCAGTTGAGATGGAGATTCCAAGGCAGTGTACTATCAGTTGTAGACTATTCCAATGTGTACAGGCGGTGCATGTAGTCAGAGGAAGGACCTAAAGGAATTATGCAATCCAGATGAGGGAATTTCCTAATTAATAAGGGCCTAATTTCCTCAAGGAACAACGCAAGGAAATCGAGCTTGGAGGGCTTGAAAATTGGCTAAGTGTTGGCCAATAGTCATTCAGTCAAAAAGAGAGAGAGATTATACACTTGCAGGTTGTGCTCAGGCTTGAGAATGCATATGTATTCATATCTATTATTTGATTAATGAAATGCAGATAGGAAGGGGTTTTGAGCAGTTGCTTTCCCCTAGATAAATATTTTTGCATGTGTGGTGTTTCCTTTTGCATGTCTATGATTTTTTTTCTAGATTGTGAATTGATTTCCACAGAGTAGTAGAGTAGCTTTGAGTCTTGTGATATAGTAAATTTCATGAGCAGTTTTGAATCTACACATTAATTTCTATAAGGAAGCATTATGGTTGCATAGATTTTATTCAATTATTGGGTTGGTCTAGTGAGTTGTGAGGATATATTATGACATTAGAGAGAAATCTTCCTAGCAAAAAATCCAACATTCCATTCTAAGATAAAGCATATTGATGTCTAGTATCACTTTGTGAGAGATATGGTTGAAGAAAAGAAGATTGTGCTGGTTAAGGTGGAAACTTTAAAGAATGTTTCAAATTTATTAGAAAAATATGTGATCACTAAGAAGTTCGCTTGGCATGGAGAAACTGTGGGCATCATTTCCCTAATCAATGATCATGTACTCTTGCAACCCTTATGTGAAAACAAAACAAAGAGTGGGAGAATATTGAGTATGAGTTATTATTTTTGCACGACTATCCCCATGCATTATACATTGTTGTTGGAAATAATGATCACTACTGAGAGGAGGGGGGTGAATCAGTAGTGATGGCCTTTTTATAAATTTTCACCAATTTAAACTTTTTCCACAAACTCAATTATTCATGCACATCCACAACATTATTTCATCAAAACATATAAGTATTGATAAACACAAATCATAACAATAATGAGAAATAACCATGAGAGGCACAAGCATGCACACATAAGAACACAATTATTTCTGGTGGAAACCCTTTCGGGGGAAAACCACCTTGTTGTTGTTGCACTTCTCAATTCTTATATTAATCTAATGAACAAATTTTACATAAATTAGCTTACACCCATAAGCCAGAATTCTTGGCTTCCTCTACAGTATCCTAGCATCTATCAATTCGGAAATATGTTTCTCTTGCGGATCTATAGACTACCATCCACTGGAAGCTCCCACAACCAATGATCCTTGCCCAACTACCATTGGACTTTCCAACTCCTATTGGATGGATAAAACTATTCCTACTACTAAAATCACCAAATCACTGTGTATTCTAAAGCCTCCATGCCTTCATTTCCTCCATGTGAACCACGTTTCACAATATTTCATATTGGGTTCTCAATTCGTTGTACATGAGAAACCCAACAACTCTAGATTTCTGCACACAAAATTTAAATCATATATCTGACCCAGAGAAGGGAAATTCTTCACCACTTCACACACCAAAACACTTCTTTCAAACACATCTCAAGCTTCCAAATTTCTGCCACAGCCAACACACAAATTTTGAATCTTCTTCAAACTCTATCTCTGATTTCTACTCACAAATATCTGATATATCTCTGCATAAAATATGTTAGCAAAATTTGCATACTTTACTCATTCACAATGTTCTCACAATTCCATACTCACACACTCTCATAAAATCCAACCAAATAAAATCAATACCTTCCTTTAATTATCAATTTGTTTGTATTGAGTATCTTAGTAAATGCTACAGGTTATGGATCACTCCAAAATTCTATTCACACACTTCAAATTTGGTTGAGATAGGATTTTTCACCAAATCGACCACTAACACCACTAGCTCGTTGATATCTTCAACCTTGATCAGCTTCTATAGGCCCCATGAACTTTTCTAACAATATGTTGAAATATTCCAATTAACATCGCCACAACACCAAAATTGGCTGAGCAACACAAGGAATGCAGAGAAAAACTCATGAAAAACCTTAGTCGCTCCAACAGAACTATCTCCATTCCTCTGGAAGTCACATTCACTCTCATGATCCTACCTACATGCGACTAGAGATTTTCAATCGCTCTGATGACTCAACAGGCATTCGACTGGGGCAGAGGATGAAGGAAAACATCTTTCCACATCTCAGAAACTACTTCATCTTCTTCTAGAGCTTTAAAATCCTTTGTAGGACATATGGAAGTCTTCGGAACCTCTACAACACTTCACCAAATCACTTCCACATCACCATCATCATCACAAGTCAAACTAGGTTAACTAGGATGCCAACCAACACCCATATTGAACATCTGATCCATCAAACTTCTCTACAACATCTTTGCCATCAAATATGCAGCTCCAGAACCTGCCAGACATCCTCCAACACCTACACAACCATCTCAAGCATCCACAGACACATGTAGATCTTCTCTAAGCCCAAAGTATAACATCATCAACATGAGAGACCTAATATGGGACATGGAGAGAAATCAACAAGGATCCTCAACTCTAACACTCATAGCAGCTAGTCCATGCTAGTATACATGCCAAGGACCATCCATCACATCTCCAAGTTAGTCCAGGCTAGCAAGCATGCTAAGGACCATCTACACATTAATCATACACAATCCACATATGCACATGCATATCCAACACACTTGCAACCCAAGAAACTAGGTTGAAATCAATTCCAACCAACCAACACATATGCAACACTACAACACATAGCAATGCCAACAATCTCCCCCTTTGGCATTGATTTCAACCCTTGTTGAAGCAATTATCTTATCAAACATCCTCACATTCTCCCCCTTTGACAAAAATGGCAAAGGGCTAAACATGTCAAGGACGAATGCTATATACTCCTCTACATGCAAGGGGATCCATCAACAAAAACATAAACTCCACTCACAATCATATGTAGGTAATGAACAATGGAATTCGGGATAACAAAACTCCCCCATATAAATGAAAAGTATGTGCAATAAACTCCCCATGGACACAAGGTATATCCAAACAACAAAAATGTGTAACAACATATATCTCCCATGGCAACATGATGATAAGTAACAACATAAATAACTGAAACACATGCTTTCTCCCCGAAAGCAACAATATCATAATCCATGTCATAGAAGCAGCAAATCAAGTCACCAACACAAGCAACAGCAATAGCATATGACCAACTAGCAGCAACAACTTTGATTGGCTCGATAGCAACAACAACAACCTTCAACCAACTCTGAAACAATAGAATCAAATACATCATCTCCATAATGTACTATCCAACCACAGAAAAATGCATACATCAACAATAACAATGACTGTCTAGATGTAGCATATCTCTGATGTAGACATGGTAGCAACAAACCATGATGATAGGTCACAACAATATGACCAACCATACTCCACTGTATACAAGCATCTCCATGATTGAATGTAAAATGATGTACATAACTGTCAATTCCTCCTTGCCATATGCAAGAGGCTACTCCACATGGACCAATGACTATGACCAAAGAATATGCAAAAAAGTGCATGGTTTCATGAGTATATTACATGGTTTCAAAATAATTATACAATGACAACACAATCCCATACATGGTTGATTCAGCTCTCATGACTCACTATGCAACATATGCCAATTATGGCTCGAGACTCTATGACTCATATCAAATGATTTACAATAAGAATCTGTGATCTCATGAGCATAATACAAGGCTCCATCAATGAGATATATTGTTGATAAATGACATCGAGTGATGAAGCATCAAAATACATGGCTGAAATATACACTCACTACAATGGCCATACACCATGGCTCACCTCTATCCATGACATAAATGATCAGCAATATGTGCCTTATATGACAATAAGATAATAATAATACATATCATATGAAAATATGTGACAGTCTCTCCAAAACACTAGCCATAAATCATGATCTCAGTGGTAGTAATCAACAGCAGATAAAAATACATAGTGGCCCAACAATAGTATGCATCAACAACATCATGAACCAACAACATATATCGGCATCATGAATCAACAAAATACCAATTGGCTCAATATATCAGCCCTCTGTAGATATGCATGGTAGCAACAATAACCACCATATGGAGCATGATCCTCTATAATACTCAAAAACTGATAGAATCATATCACGATGTAATGACAATAATAACATATCATAAGCAACCATGCTCAGAAAAATACACATCATCTACCATCACTGAAATCATCACCATATGTAGAAACGGCATCAAGATGAAACACATTCATCATATATATAAGCGACATGCACCATCGTCATAATAATCTCCATGGCACCACCACATGCATAAAGTCATCAAACCAAGATGTATAATACATGCCATATGCATGTCAAACCATATAGATAGCATATATGATCAAACATAAACATTTGCAATGGAAGAGCACATAGTATGAGGTGTATAGCCAACTCCTCCAAGGAGCAATAATGCCATCAAAACATTGGAAGCATAAAAATTGATCCCCTTGAACATGTGCCAACTCTCCTCCTGATCACATCTTATCAAGACAACATCAATACAAAAAATCAAGAAATCATAATCAAAGGATAAGCGTTACATCCTAACTACATGCAAAAGTAGGAAGTGCCATATACTCCTCCTAAGCTAATGAGGGACTCACATTCATTTTGCAGTCTAAATGATCTATCATGTAGAAGAAAACTGCAAAATGTGTTTCTCTCTTCTATTCTGAATCTGAAGATGAAGAGTACTCTCTTGATATCTTCTTGCTTCTCACTCTTCCCTTCTACGCATAAACATTTTCCGGTGTCTTAACTCCTTTAGCAATTACCCTCTTTGATCCTTCTTTCCTAATGAAGAAACTTTTGGAGTTGAAGACCACTTCCTTACCTCCATCAACCATTTGGCTCACACTTTGAAAATTGTGCTTAAGACCCTCAATGAGCCATACATCTTCATCGTTGGTTCGTTTTTTAGCAAGGTTGGCCTTGTCACTTCCCAATACTCTTGTTGGTTCACTTCCTTTAAAAATAACATGACCACTTTTTACTTTCTTCAAGAAGTGAAATTTGCTCCTATCTCCTAACATTTTATGTGAACATCCACTATCAATATACCATTTATCATCCTCATCATGAGAACAAAGATCAATATCACATTTTCCTAAGTGTTCTTCCTTTTCCTTCCATAAAACTCATGGTTGGTTTCTTTGTTGTGCATGTCTTTTTGGTTGTTTCTTTTGTATTTATGGTCTCATAGATCTAGGCATTAGGCAATCCTTGACCATGTGTCCAAAGTTGTGACACATATAACATTCTACATGACCAAGATAAGAAGCCAAAGGATCTGATCTTTTGTTCCTCATGCTAGATTTCCAACTTCTCGTACTAGACCTGCAATCAATGGCCTTATGGCCAAAAAGGTTACAAGCATAACATAAACCATTAAACAAACTTGTATACCTGAAGGAAGATCTCATTCTTTGCTATCCAAACTATTGCATGGATGTGTCCAGTTTGTTGCTACAAAAAGCTACTATATGTCCAAACTGATGACAATTAAAACACTCAATCTCATTCATCAAAGGAGCAAATGTATTCATATTTCTCCTTTGAATTCTGTTACTATCAACTCTAGGAGCGTATGATCATCTTGGCATAGAAGATCCTTTCAAATATCTTCTTTGCTACTGGCGATGAATTTGTTGTCTCTTCTCTCCAATATTATTATAGTTGCTTACAATCTTCATTGCAGGTTTATTGAAATCTATTTTATTAATTTTTCCTACATCCGAACTTGCATCTCTTCTTTGAAGAATTGATTTAAATTTGTTCATTAAAATGTTGCTCTTAATTTCTTTAATTTTATTTCTCAACTTATCTACCACACTTTCAAGTGCTTCAACATAATATTTCTTTTCTTTTTGAATCCTCCTGTTGCGTTCTCAAGGTAGAGAGCTCTTCCTTGAGATTTTTCTCCTTCTCACCAAAAATATGCAAAAATTTCTTATGATCTCGACATATAGTTGTTAGTTTATCTACTTGAGCAGCTAATTCTTTTATCACAACCATTGTTGGTTCATATTCAACTTTAATAACAACAGCAGTATACCCAAGGTTTTTCATGAGTTTTTCTCTGCATTCCTTGTGTTGCTCAGCCAGATAATGAGACAACTGGAAGTGGACCACATAAATCACTATGCACAAGTTGTAAAGGGGCTGAGGCATGCCAAGAGGCACGTTTTTCAAAACTATCCCGATGATGTTTCCCGAGTACACATCCGGAACAAACACCACCTCTGCAGGATACCATTGGAAGACTTGTCACCATATTTTCTTTACACAGATTCTAAAGGGAGCGATAGTTTAAGTGACCAAATCGCTCATGCCAAAGTTTGCTCACTTCATCATTATGAACAACAAATACCGAGGGAAGATATCATGACCCAAAGTTGTTAAACTTATACAGCCTTGTAGAATCATCAGCAATGCCAGTAGCTAAAATCTGTCTAGGATCTCATAGGTCCTTAATTACAACATCGTGAGGTGAAAATTCAATGATTTTACCTTCACCTGAATGAGTTATCTAATATACAGATAGAAGGTTGCAGGATAAGGTTGGAACACATAATACATCATTAAATTGACCATTTTCTATATGAACAGTTCCAGTCCCTACAACACTAAGAGATCTATCGTCACCAACATATATATTTTTGGTGTCACAATCATTTAAAGAAGAAAAGATGGCTTTGTTTTTGGCCATGTGATAAGAAGCTCCAGAATCAATGATCCACTCATGAGAATAAGAAGAAGAAGATACATTTAGTGCATATCCAGACAGAGATGTTTGACAACCACATGCAGAAAGTGCTATTCCTGAAGATGAAGTTGAAGTTGAAGAGTGCTCCAAATGGATTTTATGCTTCTTCATTGCTGCTTCCAAGGCTTCCATCTTCTTAAAGCATTTGGATTCTAAGTGGCCACCTCGATTACAAAAGTGGAAATGTCGATCTGTCTTCTTCCCTTTGTTTTTATTTGCCTTATCATTTTGTTTGAAATGATTTTTCATTTTGAGGCTGAAATTGCTTAAGACACTTGTTTAGTTTAGGACTATGCTTTTTAGGATACGGCTTCTTAGGATTCTTTGAATTTATTTGTTGTTGGGTGGCTAAGGCTTTCTTAGAAGAGTTTCCAAGATTAAGAAGACCAAGGTGTAAGAGTTTTTCTTGTTCTCTTATTAAAGAATCACAAAAGGAATCAAAGGAAGGGGACTTGTCGTCTTGTCCTTGAGAAATGAAGGCTTCTCTTGTAGAATGGAAGGTGGAAAAAAACACAGAGTAGGCTAGTCCCAACTTAGTAATAATGGAATAGATAAGGTTACCATCTTCTTTCTTAACCATAACACATTCCAAGAGAAGTCTAAGGGTCTTGAACTTGGATAGGAAATCTTCAATGGAAGAAAAATTATTGGGGTCCAATGTAAGCAACTCATTTTCAAGTTGATGGGCTCTAAGTTCAGTTTTAATTCCAAAAACTTTAGTTATATGTTTCATTGCTTCATTAGGAGTATCAAGTTCGGCAATATGGAATCTAAGGTCTGTAGAAATAGACATCCCTATCAACCCACGTGCTTGATCTTGCCTATTTTCCCATTTGGCTGCCTTATCTTCATCTTTCAGTTTGGTTTCTTGGCCTGAGGCTATTATGTAAAGACCTTTACTTCTAAGTAAATCCACAATGTAGGACCACCATTGGAAGTAGTTGGTGTTGTCAAGAATAACTTGGCACGAACTTTCCATTTTAATAGAAATTGAAGCTGTAGATGCTGAAAATAAGTGTTCCAATGGAAAGATCTCGAAAAAATAGGCTGATTAAAAAAAAACGACTCTAAAAACGACTTCCGGATGAAGAAGTTATGGATTTTTGAAGAAACGTTGTTGAAGATGCTAAAGAAGTGTGGGAATATGCGGAAATTAATGATAATGTTATAAAAAAAAAAAAAAAAAAAAAAAAAATCCGCCCCCTTTCCAAACTTAAACTAATTAGCTCAACAAAAAGAAAGACTTGAACTCAAGACCTCTATTCTCATAAATTAGCTTTGGACCAAGTGAGTTAGATTAAAAGGTTAGTAATTTTTGGAAAAGAGGGGGGGGGGGGGGGGGGGGGTTGGGGGTGTGGGGTTTTGCTTTTTTTTTAGTCACTGAAGCTTTGGGGTGTGTGCTTACTTGAGAAAGCTCTTCTTTGCCTACAAAACAAAAAACACAAAACCCAACGCGGACATACAAAAAAAAGCAAACCTTACAGCTTGAAGTTAGCTTTAGTCAGAAACTAAATATTTTCCTCAATGTTTCTAATTTTCCGAGATCACACTAAGGCGTGGCAGAAAAGAGCATACGCATGGGAAAAATCATTCCTTTCTGTTTTTGATTTCCCTAGATCGCACAAAGTTGTGGGGCAAAGAGCATACGCAGAAATGAAAGGTATAGATTCGGCAGTTAAAAAACAAAGAGCTAAATAAACCGAAATAAACAGAGAGAAAATAACTAAAAACTGCAAATAAACACTGCATACCTGCAGATCTTAAAAATGACGTAGCTAGGGCTATCAAAAACATTTTCGCGTGAAACGAAAGGGGTTCCTCACTGGAACATATGCTCCTAACACAATAGAGTAGTCCTCTCGGCCCGAAAGCAGACAGAAACAGTGGATCTAGGAAATGACAGTTAGATGCAGTTCTACCGGCTTCAAATTTGGATCACCAACGGATGCGGCCCTCAACTTGGCTCTGATACCATGTAGGAATTTACAGGGTAAGTTCCTCAGACAGAACACCAAAGGACACCGCTCGCAAACAGATCACAAATTAATACACCAGTATTGTTGACATGGTTAAAACCCTTAAAGAGGGAAACAATCCATGGCCTGAGCCAACGCAGCCACTTCAGGCAATTTATTAATAAAAGAATGAAAATTTACATAAGATTCTCTAATGAATGGTTACCCTACAAATGACCCTCCATGCTCTTTAAATAGAGATCATGGACCAATCGGGTGTTAAGCCACAGAGCAAGTGTCGGTAATACTGAGGAGAGAATGAACCGTCAGATCACTACATATCGTGACCATTGGATTGTAAGTTACAAAAGTACATAGTAAAGAAACACACTTTACCTAACTCTACACTAAACCAAGTTATACTTGACTATTTCCTATGTGTTGAAATATCCTAACACTCCATGCGACAAGAGCTTTTCAGCTGCTCTGATGACTAAACATGCAGGCGACTGGGGTAGAGGATAAAGGAAAACATCTTTCCTCAGCTCAGAAATTGCTCCATCTTCTTTTAGAGCTTGAAAAGCCTTTGTAGGACCTCTGGAAATCTCTGACACTTTAAAAAAACTTCACCAAATCATTGCCACATCAAAAACTTCACCAAATCATTGCCACATCATTTTCATCATCACAAGTCAAACTAGGTTGACTAAGATGCCAACCAACAACCATACTGAACATTTGAGCCATCAAAATTCTCTACAACATCTTTGTCATCAGTATGTACCTCCATAACCTGTCATACATCCTCCAACACATGCACAACCATCTCAAGCATCCACAAACACATGTATATCATCTCCAAGCCCAAAGTGTAACATCATCAACATGGGAGACCTAATCTGGGACATGGAGACTAATCAACAAGGCTCTTGTACTCTAACTCATGTAGCAGCTAGTCCAATATAGTAGACATGCCAAGGACCATCCATAACATATCCAAGATATTTCAAGCTATAAAACATTCCAAGGAACATCTACACCTCAACCATACACAAGCCACCTATACACATGCATATCCAACACACCTACAACCAAAGGAACTAGGTTGGAATCAATGCCAAGCAACCAACACATCTGCAACACACATCAATTCCAACAAATGTGTCAAGCATATCATTGGGTGAAGCCCCCCTTTCTCAAGGGGTTTGCAAGGGGGTGTTGTCGTAAAAATAAATGGGGAGCATTTTTGCATCCATTTTTGGTAGTTTTTGGCACATAGTTTTTGTGTTTAATGGTTTTGTGGCACATGATGGTTTTTCCTATGGTTTTATAGTTTCAATTAAGGAACTATAGTTGTATTCTATCCATGATAAATGGTTTGGCAGTTTAGGGATTCCACAAATACATATTGCATTGTAATATTGTATAGAATAGTATATTGAACAATATTTCTAATTTTCTCGGTTTAGGTTTCGTGGATAAAATATTTGTGTTAATGTGTTTGTTTTCCATTACATCTTTCTATTTTAATTAAGAATCCCTTGATAGAAATTAATTGTATAGGGTTAAAACCTACATCTGCAAGGATAAAGTATTCAACAATGGGTAATGTTGATTCAAATGAAGGTTCCTAGTGGTGGAAGGAGTTATGAAAATGAAAGCACTTAAAAATAAAAATAAAACATTTGTGTCTCTAAAATAAGGTTTTAAATTAGGAAGTAATAGAAGAAAGAAATGAATCGATATATGTTGAGAGGCACTCTACATCTCAGTATATGAGGGAGATGTTGTCATGTAATGTTATATTAAACAAATTTAAAAAATATATGTCGATTAATTAATGAAAAATAAAGAATAATATTGAATATGTTGGCTCAATTAAAAAATTTAGCAAAAAATATATGTACACAATAATATTATCAATCGCAAAAGTAGATCAATTGTGGACAAAATTCATAAAAACAAAAAGAGTATAAAGTTCATTTAGCAAAGGAGGATCCTCATTGAAATCTTCAATTAAGGTATGTTTGTTCTTCAAAAATTCTTGAACTATATAATATGTAACATATAGTGATGAAATAAAATTAGTTGTCTGTAAATTATTCTTGCCATCACATTGGGACAAAACTCACATATCTATAAAAATTACCAACACCTCACTCCTCATTCCACTTATTTTTAAGAAAGATACACAATAAATATTACATTATATTTTATCTAATAGAAAAAATAATATAAGATTGTTTTCCAAAACGTGAATAATCATAGGTAAACTCTTGTTACTTGTGAAATTTTGTTTGAAATTGGAATACTTATAAAACTAAAATGATGCCTACAAAAATTAGGTAAAGTGACATCATAGTTAAAGCATGTTTGTGTGAGGTACACTTTATCAAACTAAAAGATAATTAGTAATGTATATATATCAGCCTAGATCCATCTTAATCTTGGATCTATCAAGCGTCGAGAGGGATCGGATCTCTCGGGGTGCACACCTCTTTTTTGAGTGCAAAACTTGAGAAAAGGTTTGCACCTCGAGATATTTGATCATTCTAAGCGCTTAATAAATTTGAGGTTAAGATGGAACTAGGTTGGTTATGTGTGTGTGTGTGTGTCTTTATTAATCCCTCTCTCTATCTCACCCCTCAAACATACACTCTCTCTCCATATCTATCCCTCTTCCTCTTCCCCTTCTCTCTCTCTCTCTCTTTCTCTTCTCTCCCTCTCACTCCCCTCTCACTCTTCCCCTTCTCTCTTTCTCCTCTTATATCTCCCTCACTCTCTCTCCATCTCTCCCTTATCACTCCCTCTCTCTCTCCACCTTTCTCCCTTTGTGTCTTTCTTCTTCCCTCCCTCTCTCTCCCCCGCCCCCTTCTCTCTATCTATTGAGTCCTCTCTCTCTTCCTTCCTCTCTCGTTCATTCTCTCCCATCTCCCTATGTCTATCCCCCCATCACTCTCTCTCTTTCTCTAACTCAGTCACTGTCTCCATCTGTCTCTCTCTCTTCTCCTTCTCTCCCTATCTCTCTTCTCCTCTTCTCTCTCTTCCCTCCTCTCTCACCCACTCTCTCCCCATCTCTCCCTTGTGACTCCCTCTCTTTCTCCATCTCTATCTCTCTATATATTTTTTCTTTCCTCCCTCTCTCTCCCCCTCCAACTATGTATCTCTCTCTCTCCCCTCCTCTCCATATTCCTTCATCTCTCTCCCTCTCTCCCCCTCCATCTCTCTCTCCCTCTCTTCCCCCCATCTCTCTCTCTCTCTCTCTCTCTCTCTCTCTCTCTCTCTCTCTCTCTCTCTCTTAAATTTGATGCTATGATATTGTGTTTAAGAAGTATCCAAATTAAAAAAAACTCAATTGGTTGTAAAATATTAAACCTAGATCAACCATGTCAAAGAAAATACAATAATGAAAAACTTAAAACAATCATGCACTATCTTTCCTCTATTATTGTTAGTAAATTTTTGTGCTCTCATTGCTTGGTCCTTAGTTAAGATGAATATATGTTGGTTCTTAGTAATATTATTTATATTTTATATATTTCACATCTTTATTTGTAAAAGTATTATATAAAAGAATTCTCATTTTTAATTTTATTGAAACCTTGATTTAATTTCTACGGGAATCTTTTTAGTAGTTGCCATGATAGAGGGTTTAGATATATCTCAAAAGTAATGACATTTTTTTTCCTTTTAGATTTAATTAAAAAATGTTATAAGATTAAATTAAAATAAATTATTTGTAAAATATTTGATGGTGAAATAGATTATGTTTTTTGGGCATGTGGTTTTGATAAGTCATCGTATTGGCCCATTGTATTGTAACGAAGTCTATTTACATGTTACTAATATCCATGGTAAAGTGGAGGTGAATATCCATGGAAAAGTGGGGGTGAATATCCATGGTTAATAATGGTGTCATATTGTTATAAATTATTTTGATTGTGAAAGAAGTTATGGTTTTTGGGCATGTGGTATTGATAAGCCATGATATTGGCCTATGGTATGACAACAAACGATATTCAGAATTCAATAACAAAATCAAAATATAAAAAATTGGCTTTAACTTTAAAAAAAAATATTAATTGAGCCAACATTGACATTAGATTAAATTTGTTAAATGTTAAATGTTACATTTACCCCTAACATTTACCCCATACTTATTGGGTTGCCCAATAAATTAAGTAAATTGATATGATAGTTAAAATTCTTTTGTGTGAGGTAAAATTTATCCAAGTAAACATTAATAAGTATTTCGTATAATTGATATTATAGTTAAAATGTTTTTATATGAGGTAAATTTCATCCAAGTGAAAATTAGTATGTATTTTAGATATATAAATTATGTAAATTGATATCATAGTTAAAATGATTTTGTGTAATGTAATTATTGTCGAAATAAAAAACAATAAGTATTTCTTTTTGATATATAAATTAATATCATAGAGTATGAGGTAAAGTTTATTGAAATAAAATTTAATAAATATTTGAAGTATGTAAGAAAAAAAAAAAAAAAATATATATATATATATATATATATATATATTCATGATTTCTTCTCAGTTAAATTTTAATAAAGGGAAAGCGTGTGGGCATGCACACACACACATATATATTCATTATAATAATATTCTTAATGGAAACTAATGTTACAATAAATTAGATAAGTTAAAATGCGTTTGTGTGAGGTAAATTTTATCATAATAAAAAACAATAAGTATTTAAGATATATAAAAATTTAATTTATATTTGATAATTTCATTGTGACTTGTATTTAGATTATTATTCTAAATATGAGTGCATAATATGGGTGTATAATTTAACTCACCTCAAACTATTCAAATTTGCAAATTGCAATCTAGTGTAAGAAAAGAGGAAAACATATGAAGAACCATTTAAATGTAATAAAAAGTTACAATAGATAACTTAAACTAGCCTAGCTCTATTTTACATATTATTTTATAGAGCCCATAGAAGGCAAATTTCTCAAGGTGTAAACCTTTTTTAAGTACAAAACTTGAAGAAAAGTTTGCACATCAAGAAATTTGATACCTCTAAAATGCTTGATATAACCTAATTTAAATGAATCTAAATTAGTAAATGTAATATATGCAAATATAAACGTGAAAATATCTTGCACATACTCTCATTATGTTCTTATTCTTAGCCAACGTGGAAAGATCAATAACCTTTGGAAGCTAAAGTCCCATGGATGTATTTAAGAAAATAGTTCAGTAACATGGATTTAAAATAAATTATAACTCTTCCATGTATTATTTGTTGGGGGCTATGGTTGGTGATAAATTACCGCGTATAAAGATAAATTTATCCCTTAAGCAAATTGCATTGAATGGTCAACATTAAATTGGTAGCAAAGCATACTATCCCTCTCCAAACGGATGATGTGTCTATTGTAAATATGATCCTTGGGTTTCTTCAATGGTGCACTCAAGAGAATTTCATATTAAGCAATGTTGAGATGATCTTGTTCATATTAAAGTTTGGGTTTTTTATAATAAAAACAAATCTTAAGTCATGTAAAAATAAATAAGTTGAGTTTCACACTACAATAATTTTCTTCTTACATAGATTTTAGAATGATATATAAAATAGCTTCAAGTTCTTAGCAATTCTTTATAAATTGAATGATAAATTTATCCCTTAAACAAATTGATTGAATGGTCAACATTAAATACATTAAATTGGTAGCAAAGCATACTATCCCTCTCCAAACGGATGATGTGTCTATTGTAAATATGATCCTTGGGTTTATTCAATGGTGAAACTCAAGATAATTTCATATTAAGCAAGGTTGAGATGATCTTGTTCATATTAAACTCTGGTTTCTTTACAATAAAAACAAATCTTAGATCATGTAAAAATAAACAAGTTGAGTTTTACACAATAATAATTTTCTTCTTCACATAGATTATTTTAGAATGATATACAAAATAGCTTCAAGTTCTTAGCAATTCTTTATAAATTGAATGAATGTGTGCAAATGTTCAAACTTTTCAATTCCATATATAAAATAGCTTCAAGTTCTTAGCAATTCTTTATAAATTGAATGAATGTGTGCGAATGTTCAAACTTTTTAATTCCTTACTCATAATGGGTATTCAAATGTTGAAAATTTTCATATAAGACTAGTGGGAAATTTAATTAGAGAGATTATTTTTGACAAATTTAATTAGAGAGATTATTTTTGACATTATTTAATTTCATACATGTATCCAGAATTGAACAAAGAAGCCAATAAACTATCCGAAGAATGTTTATAAGTACCAACAATGTTGGTACAAGTGAAAGAGCATAGACATGGATTTCGAAAAAAATCTCTGCTTTTTTGGCGATCTATAAATTGCTTTTTTAATAGTGATAAAGATGGCACGTGGATGTAATATTGTAAAATTATAATAAAGTATTGAAAACTTGTAAATGATTTATTTTTCCCTAACTTATGTCAGTAGTATTGATCTTTTATGAGTGATCAATCTTTGTTGTATTTGGTAGAATTTTGAGGTTTTATGCTAAAAATAAATTTTCTTTAATAATGTATAGTGTATAGAAAATTAGAATTTTATTTTATTTTTTTCAAATTATGATATTTTTAATAAAAAATAATAAAATAAATTATGATATTTTTAATAAAAAATAATAAAATATATTTGATAATGGATAGTATATATTAATATAAATTTTAGAAGTAGATTACAGAATTTGGAGTAAATTAAAAATAAACTACATTTCAATTTTATTTACTCTTTTTATTTTACATATTTGTATTATATAATTTAGTCATTAACATTGCTAATAAATAATCAATTATTTACAATAACAAATTATATAGTAAATAAACATTGTTAATAGATAATCGATTATTTACAATAACAAATTATATAGTAGGTAAACTTTTTTAAGGAAATGATTTATAAAATATGGTTATCATTTTTAAGTTAATTTGTTTTAGTTCTATTGTTATTCTTTTTATCTAGTTTAAAGATCTGTTTAGGCATCTTGAGTCAATTGTTGATTGGGATTAACAAAGTACCAATAATCTTATTTTCATTTAAGTGTTTAAACGTGAGATAAGAAAAGATATTAACATTTCTATCATCTAATTTTGAATATGATTAAAATATTAATTATTACAACTAATTAGTTATGATTAAGTATTGTGAATTACAAACAAAATGTAATTGAATCATATAACCATTGAATAAAATGTCTCTATAAATTTTATTAACTTTACTCAATATTATATTATTAGATTAAAACATTAAGTAAATTAATCCTATCAATATTATTGATTAATTTAATATCATTATCAAAATCTAGATAGGTATAAAACTAACTTAAAAATAACATTATATAAAAAAAATTAATCTATTCCTTTGTTCAAACACATAATAAACATGGTTTGATAATATTTAATTAAAACATTTTTATTTTTCAGTATTTTATTACTCTATACCATTTAAAATCTATTTATGAAATAAATTACTATTTTCGATTTAACATCTAGTTATGGTATAAATTATAAAATAGTAATTTAGTAAAAGTTTATGCTATTTATTACACAGTTCATTGTGGTAACTTTGCGAATGAAATGATCGCAAGGGATATTGCTGGATTGAATTTGTCACAAAGGATATTATATACAAAAGATGTTGCTACTTATTTCTAAGAAGTAATTAATATAATTTATAATTATTAAATTTTTATTTATTTTAATGGTGCAAATAATCTATACGTATATTATTTAGTTTTCATTATTTATTAGTATAATTACACTAAAAAATTAATGTGGTTGATATAGTTAAAGTTTTTATAGATGTAATGAAAAAATTATTGCAATTCGAAAAATGTTTTACTAATGCATACATTACCTGCATACATTACCTGATTACTTATGTATAAAAAATTATGGGTCAACTCTAATTTGAGAAAAAATGCACACATTCCCTGATTACTTATGTATAAAAAATTATGGGTCAATTCTAACTTGAGAAAAAAGGGAATTACATATCTTATCGTAAAATGGACTATTTTGCTAAATAAAATTTGGGTATATAATAATTTCTCTATCTAATTAGAATATGAACATATTAGAATTGGAATAATCTCAAATCCCTAAAAAATTGGTGGGCGAGGAGCCACATATCACAAACTAAGTGCTACTTAACAAACTCTATAACAAACTACAGTCATTGAGAAACATTAAGACTAAACATGTATTGAGCCTATTCTCTTAAAAATCAATTTAAACTACAACAACTTTGACATTATTTTAATATTACATATAAAACATTTTTATAAAAAATATGGGATTCTTTTCATTTATCGGTCTATTGCTTTCCATTTATCAATTTATAAACCAGTTAATGTAATTTTGATTCGATTATTGTTCAACAACAAAACACATATATCAATCGCCATAAGTGATTTAATTACCATAGTACCTTATCAGACTTTTTTTTTTTTTTTTTTTTGCTTATATTGCCTCAATATATATATATTGCTTTTTCTTCTGAAAAAAAATGATTTAATTACCATTACTTTTATTTGAGCGGTCATAAGTGATTTAATTACCATTATGTCTCACTTCTATTCGAGCCTGTGGTTGAACAGTTGGTAAATTGTACCAGATGGTAAATTGTACCTATTACAACTCAAAGATGAATACATTCTGAACGATTATCTAATTTGGTTTAACAACTTTTTGATTATTTAATTTAATTATTTAAGATTTTTTTATGTAAGAATTTTTTTATTTATTTTTCCCTCATGATTTCCATAATAATCTATGTTAAACTGCTCCATGAAAACATTAATGTTAGTTGTTTATCGCAGTGAACTTACTTATTGAAATGACAATTAAAGAAAATGATAATTTAGGTTGGGCTTATTTAAGCTTATGTAAAGGAATTAATTATTTAGTGTACCCAATAAATATACAACTTCATTGTAATGACCCTAGACGATGTAAATGTGAAATTTTACTATGGTAAAAGACAGTATGGCAGTTGTTGTTTTATGTTTAAAAAAATAAAACTTTGACAAACTATTTTATTAAAGTAATTTAAATATTTTCTTGAAATGCTGGCAGCCTCTAGGAGGTGGATTTCAAAGAAAGAGATCAGTTGTAATAACTGATTGAAACTACCCTCCCAAACAGGAAAAGTCCTGGCTGTAGGGAGGAAGTTCTGTGCTGTGGGGACAGACAGAAGAGATCTTTTCCAAGGAAAAGGAAAAAAGGAAAAATACAAAGGAAAACTGGTTAAGTCTGGTAAGGACCAGATAACCAGGCACAAGGTGCACAGATCTTGTTGAAGGTTTGAGGCCTACAAGATGGCTCGGGGGGAGAATTACGTCTGAGAGATGGATCTCATGGCTGGGTGGAAGAGCAGAATCGAGGTACAGATGACTTGCTTAAGTACCTGTTCATGACTCTGGTGAACCAGGTATGGTCTCAAACTGCAGAGTCTCCGTTGAAATTAAAATGAGGAATGTACAGTAGACTTACAGTGGTCAAATGATAACTGTGTTTCATTCCCGTGATTATTGTCATGCTATTAATATAACTGCATAGATGTAGTTTAATTTAAGGACAGGTTATTAACTGTTAGACATGACCTGAAACTTGCTATACTGTTAACATAGCTACACAGGTGTAGTTTTCAATTAAACAACAGATTATAAAACGATCAACATGATACGAAGCAATCAGAGAGACAGAGGTAGTCTCAAGTAGGAAAAGCTGTTAACGGGACAAGCAGTCCGGAACCCTTGAATACAAACAAACTGTTAATGAAATATGCTAAAATAAGAACAAGATTGGGGACCTCTGAGCCTGAGTAGTAAATACCGGCGGTAGTTCGGAATTAAAACACATCGACAGGCAGAAGTGAATCCATTTATATTTATAAGAATCTGTTGAAAAAGCGAGGAACTAATATACTGTTCCAGTCAAAGAAGGAAATAAACATATTCTGTAAACGTACGAGATGGAGAGCCATACCATAAACTGTTACAAACATTATTAACAAATAGCAACGTTTGCAGTTACAGTCACCGAGGAATCGGTTCATTAAAGAACAATAAAGGAAAACCGAGATATCCAAACAAGAACCCTGTGCATGCTACCATAGAAGTACTCTATACATGCGTATCATTCGACTTTGCTGAAGGAAAGAAATATGGTGTGCTGATTAAAACAAACTGAGAACATCCATAGCAAGCTATTATTGGCAAAAACATATGGAAAATACCAGAACGTTTTTCCTGAAACTGTAACGGAAACTTGAAGTAAATCAAGAGCCCTGCCGTCGTTGAGACGGGCAGCTTACCATAGTTGGAAACAGAAATTCAACAGTAAACAAGGAAAGACCAACCGAGATTTATATTACTATTGTTAAGTATGCAACCCATTTTAATAACATTGCTCAAAGCGCAAGCAACCAGAGGGGGTTCGGACAGAGCCACGTTCCATATATATAAATTAAAACAAAATACCCCGATAGTAAAACCCTAGAAGGGTAATGTTGTGCAAATGTATAACAGAAAACTTCCAAAAATAAAGCCTGGATTCGTAACCCAAGACTGTGCATTAGGGCCAGGTCCTGTGTAATATCATATATCAAGTACAGAGACCCAATGTCTAAATATGCCGAAAGGGGCGATTACACCATAACAAAATTAATCCACAGATAGATGAGACTGAGTACATGGGTTGCCATGGACTATGTATCCCGGTGCTGGACATAGACTCAAGTCAAATAACAAACACATATAAACCGTGAGGGTCCGCTTGGAAATACCTCAGCAATCGAAGCAAGGCCAGCCAGCGTTCGAACAACGGGCTGCCACAATCATAAAATACGAATATATCAAGGTCGAGGAGCTTCTGAGCTCTCACATGCAGGAGAAAAGTGCAATAAGAAGTGTAAACTTACCTGTGGCCGCCGAGAAAGCCGAGGAGTTGAGCTTAAATGCTGTGACACTGTCAGAGGGGTTTGACCAGACCCATCTGCACACCTTTCCAGCAAAGAGAAACAAATTAGGATGAACCGTGAGTGAATAATAGTTTAACTCACTCTGAATGCAAACTTTAAATTAAGAACAGATGGCCATACCTGTGCAGGTGTAATGCTGGGCACTCCACGATCTCCTGAGGTTTGGCAAGGTATGAAGACGACGCTGGAGGTTTCGAACAGGCGTCAGAGCACCAAGTGGAATCGGAAGGACTTGTGAAAAATGAGTTCTGGGCTTGCTCCGGTGGGGTTTTGAGCAGCCCTAAAACCCTTGGCTCTTTCCAGCCCTTCGATCTAAGAATCAGATCCTGACCGTCGAAGTAGAGCGGGACGCTGGAGCGGAGTAACCAAGATACCCGAACCCGAGGTGTCACATGGCCGGGTGGGCAGGTCATGCCACCTGCCAAGGGGTGGACTGAGCTCATAAAGGCAGCAGATGACTTGGCGCCTGCAATGGTTGCGGTCGGACCACCAAACTCCGCGCTGCATTAATACACCGTGTACTGGGGAGGGTCATAGAGTTAAGGGTTTAGATGTGAGTCAAATACGGCCACAAACCCAAACACCATGTAAAATATATATCATGGCAGCGTATAACCAACATATGGTAAGGTGTTGGAACCTGGCCGCATAGATTGACAATGTTATATAGTATAAAGTGTTGATAATGCATCCTTGAGTTCCATATGCGGCAATACTTAATGTTATGAAGTATACAATGCAGTAAATCAACTTGTATGGTAACCATAAAATTTTTTTTTATATATGTATGTTATAGAGGGTGTGACATTCATCCATCTATACTCTGCAAAATTTTATATAGACTCCTGTGCCGTTTCATAGATTTGATCAGCCATAGATATTTCTCCTCCGAGTTTTTCTGCTCACATCAACTAATTTATAAAGGTTCCTTTATAATTACCAGAGTTCATTTATATTTCTATACATTTCCTTTGTTCATGAAAGTAATTTACCATGCAATCATTCCAACAATTCGCATTGTTATAGTTTCTATTATTTGATTGAAATAAATGTCTAATTTTCAGTGATTATAAAACATTGTAGCATTAAGTATTCAATTTTGTTTTTAGTTTTTAATTGTGTTTTTATTAAAAATTCTTGTCGTTTATCCATAGTTTAACGTTGAGAATTTATTTTTTGTTATTTTTTATTATTATTTAAATTTATTTATTTATAATGTGATTGGTAAAGGTTTTATTATGGATTGTTTAGTAACGTCCTAGTCTAACTAGCCAGAGGAATTGCCCAGAAAGTTATGGAAATTCCGGTTATATTTAGAGAAAATCCGGCAAGGATTTTTGTAAAATCAAGTTATAGTTGTTAAACTTCAAAATTTTAGGTGTCCTACACATTTTTGATGGTGTTGAATCTATTTCCACCATCAAAAGAACGATTCAAACACTACTTCTACAAGATTTTTTGAAATTTTTTTGCCATGATTCTGCCACTTTTTGGCCATCGTGGCAATTCCTCCACCTAGGTAGACGACTCTTTAATAACTTCCATTTCTTTTAGTTACTAATTTTTAGTTTTTAGTTTTATTTCCTTTTTTATTTAATTTTCTTATTTTTATTTATTTATTTTTTTCTATTATTCCCATTTTGATGACTTGAAGCATTTTCTTCATATTTTCAATTTAAAGTGTATTAAAAACATATTTTAATAAATCTAATTATAAAAAATCATATATATTAATAAACAAATAAAAAAAATATATTAAAGTGTATATATGTTAATATAAACAATATTGGTTAATCATATTTATTTATTTTGATGATGAAATTTAATAATACAATATTTTATTAGTTTTGTTATTTGTGTTTATTGTTTTTTAATTTAATTAAGTGTTCTGGTGATACCAATTATAACACCTATTAGGTTACCTTATGATACTTCAATATAAACACTTTAAGCGGCAAGTACTAGCTACTATATAGCCCTTGTTATAAATGGATAATAGGGATTTAATCTTCATAGAATATTTTAAAATATTTATAGTAGTATTCACAAATCAAATAGAATATTTTGAAATATTTATAATAGTATTCACAAATCAAAAATTGAAATTTATCTTCAAAATAGTTGTTTTTTTAATTATTTTAATTAAATTGATTAATTAAAAAATAATGACATATGAAATGAGTTATGGATTTTTAAATTGATAAGACATAGTATTGACCCATGATATTGTAACAAAACTTATGTACAAGGTAGGCGATGAAACTATATGGTTAAGAATTTTGTTACATGTTTTTTTTTAAATGTATATATGTTTAAATGATATATTATTTTTTTATTGAGTGGAGGGGCTCATTCATAGTATGTGAGGGATATGTAAGTTTGTCCGTCTATCCATTCCCCTTTAAAATAAAAATAAAAGTTAAAATTTATGTTCTAAATAGAAAAATAATGTTGGCTATAATAAAATAAAAATGAATATGTTGTAAAGAATTAGTGGTAAAAAAAAATGTCTCTAGATCTTAGAATTTGGTTATTGATAAAATATTTTAATACGAATTAATATTTTAATTTGTGTCATAAATGGATGCATATATCATGAACATTTAAGTTTTATGGTTAAAATGTTTATTTGGTCTTATATAACTCTATTTAGCATTCAAAAATACAATTTCAACAATGAAAAATAACACATTGTATTTTACACTAAGGAAGTTTGCATGTGAATAAATTTGATCCCTTTTGGCTCATATTAGATCTCTACTTAAGATGGATCTATTATATCTCTACTTAAGATAGATCTATGTTGGTAATTAATAATAATATTTTGTGGGTGGTAGCACAATTGGCCAAAAGCATGTTGGCAAGCACTTGTGTATCCAAGAGATTGAAAGTTCAATCCCCTCTAACATGTAAAACTTATAATTTAGTTATTTTTTGTGATTTTAAAATTTAGCAATGTGAAATGTGTTATAAAGTAAGTCTTTTAATGGTTACCATGGATTGATACCTATCCACATCTACCAGTCATTTAATTTATATACTTGCCCTAATCATTATTAATAATTAATTTTGAAATATTACATTCACATTTACCAGTCATTTAATTTATATAGTTTCCCTAATAATTATTTATAATTAATTTTGAAATGTTACATTGTGATATATTCCATATTGATATGAGTAATGAATCTTTGCACTTATTTTACTAGGGATTCTCCTAGATTTACCCCACATTATTCATTATTACCTTTAACTAAATCATATGAAGAGATGCATCAATAGTAGGTTGTCACCACCAATGTAGGTTCATCTTAATCACGAATCTAGTCAAATCTCTTGAGGTGTAAACCTCTTTTATAGTGTTAAACTTGAAAAAAGATTTGCACCTGGAGAGATTTGATCATTCTTACTGCTTGATAGATATGTGGTTTAAGGTTGATATATATAGACACAACACACACCATGTGTAATTTTTCTTTGTTTAAATTGTATTTTTAAATACGTAAATGGATTCAATGTCTTAAAATTTTCTTTCACCGAAAACTATACTTTAAAAAAGTTAAAATGTAGAATAGTAAAACCAGTAACCATAAAATTTATTTTTTTTCAATTGCTTTAAAATATATATATAGTTTACATTGAAAATATAGATAGTTTTTTTTAACCATATATAATATATACATATTTTACATTGAAATATTTTAGGTAACATTATTATTGAATATTTTTTGTATAAATCTCATTGCTCACATTTTTTATTTTTATTTTATTGGGTGAGCGCATGGAGGTCGGTCACACTTTTTAGCAAGAGAAGACGCATTTTGGTGAAAAACGATAGCTCGATCGAGTCATTTTAAGCGCTCGATCGAGCAATATTTGAGCCCTCGTGGGAGTTGTTTGAGGCCTTAAACAATGTAACCCGAGGTTATCTAGGAGCTTGATCGAGCCATGTTTTTGAAATTTCCCACTAAGACAACCTAGGCATGGAATTAAAAAAAGGTGGCTAGATTGAGCGTTAAAGCTAGACCAAGCTTTAAAGCTAGATTGAGCCATTGTTTAACCACATTAATGGTTTGATCAAGGGTTTAAGAAACCCTCGATCAAGCTATTTGAATTTTGAAATCAAGCGCTCGATTGAGTGTTTAAAGTGCTTGATCGAGCTTCTAAGTCCTAAAAATCACAATTTTAGCACCCCTTGTGCAGATTTCTTTGCAACCCCATTTTGTACCATAGCAGATTTACAACAAAATTTGTCCTTAAGTGGCGTAGTTGATCATGTTGGATTTGTGAAAGGATCCTATATCCAATGGCATATGAGTTTGACACTTCCGAATACATATGATGTTTTTCATCTAATTTCTTTTAAACATAATGCTTGAAATTTTTTTGCACAATTTCAAAGGGGCTGAATAAATAATAATAACATAAAATATGCTTAACCAAAAAATTTCAAAAAATACCACCATCTTCGTTTACAAGTCCTCTTCAAAATGGTACTCTTGGTTTTTCAATTTATTTAAAGAGTTGAAAAAAAATCTTATGTGAACACATGTTTGTTGAAAATATAATTGAAATATTACTTTGGCAACTTCGAAAAATAATTGCATAAAAAATATATAAATTTTAATATGAAATCTTAGTTCTCTCCATATATATATATATATATATATATATATATATATATATATATATATATATATAGATAGATAGATATATATACTAAGTTATGCTACGTGAACACACACATACCTCTTAAGATGTATGAAAATTTGCAAGGACAAGTATTGCATTTAGTGGAAAATTGAGAGATTATACGACACTAAAAATGTTTGCAAAAAATATCATTAGGACAACTACGTAGTTCTCCACATATTGTAATTTTACTCCAAATCAAAATTTATAATGCTTATATAAATTTTGAGGGGTTCAATTCGATAAACAAGGAAAAGCTTGAAGTTTCATTGCCACATTTGGCCCAAAAGTGTAACCCATCTTCATCCATTCACCCTATTAAATTTATAAAACCAAATGCACAAAAAAACTCATTTTACTTTAGATTAATTACCCATATAAGTACATGAACCATTGGTCTAAGACATAAATACTCTCTTAACCACACAATCACTATGTTGATTGAATATATCAACCACACACCTAAACATGATCTAAGATCTCTCTTAGATGTAACAAACTTCTAAACAAAGCAACAACTCCATCACAAGACAAGGAGAAATTATATTTTCAAGTCCCCCCCTTAATCACTACTTGTCTAGATTCCAATCAGGAAAGTTTAGATGTGATCCTGGTGTTTATAAATATGATTAAAAAGAATATGTTGATGTTTATATAAAGTGACAACCATTTAGTGGAATGCATAGGTACCAACCGTTATAACCAATAGTCTAGTAGGATGACCTTGATGTACATGGTTCAATCGACTATACATGTAGCTATACTTGTAAGTCTTCTCCATCATTATCATTTTGAAATCTTCTAGGCTACTAACTCCATCAAGTTGTCTCATTACCCTTGTAAAGGTGTAGTCAGCAAGTTGGATTCCCAAGTTCCACTCTCAAACTCCCGAATCACGGATCTCCCGAATTCGATTATTGAACAACATTCCACATTGTCACGTAACCTAACAAGAAGACCACTCCCATGTCTTCAACAAATGAGGGATCCTTCTCTAAACCCGCAACTTCTAAACTAACTCGACAACCATCCATGTTGAGTTTTTACCTATACTTGATTCCTTCCATAAATAACTTCAGACCATTAAACCAATTTGTTGAGCTCTTTCACATTGTAAAATAAAAACCAGACTATTATTTAACATAATTTAAAACCAATCCTCCCTTGCAAATGTTGTGAAATGCCAACACGAATTCCTTGTAGAAGTGTGTAGAAGTGTGCCGAGAGATGGTATATTCAAATACAAAATACAAAAAAAATAATGATAGCAAGCTACTTGGGAGACAAAATTTTATCATACCAACATAGCACTCAAAAAGTGAAATCAACCATGGATCTGTCACTTTGGATAAACACAAAATTTAGACCCCATAATGCACATCCAACATGACTCAGGCTCGGCCAACACGGCTCACGTTGGGATAACACAATGCTTGGTTCAGAGTAGTGCTCAGTGTTCAACAATTTTCACACCTTGACACACCTCCACACAACTCAAACTCACGGGGCACAATTCTTATGGTCAAGGAGATTCTGAACAACGATGGTCACGCGATTGAGTGTGGTCGAGCCAAATCAGATCAACGCTTCATTTGTGCCTGAGCTTAGCAAAGCGACACATAACTGCCTATAGTGTTGGTCTTCAAAGTGTCACAGCCAAGAAATGTAGCAACTACACCAACATGCCATCATTCATAGAAGGAGTTATACGTTCTATAAATGCATGATATTTATTACGTTGTAATAAATGCATGATATTCAATGTTTGAGTCAATAGAGGATAGATCGACCACCATATGTTGCGTAGTACCAGGAATCCTAAGCACATCCCCCATAACCATACATGAAATGTCGCATTTTTTCAGTAAGTTTCTCTTTGTTGATTTCCACACAGTCAAATTCAGAGACATCCCAAAGTATCAATGTGTTTAGTGAATATCTTAACCACACATTTAAATAGGATCTAAGATCTCTCTTAGATATAATAGACTTTAAAACAAAATAACAACTTCATTTCAATATATAAACAAAGCAACAACTCCATCACAACACAAGTAGGAATTTCTTAGAGATAAGAAACTTCTAAACAAAGCAACAACTCCATGACAAGACAAGTAGGAATTATAGTTTCCAAGTATTAATATGTCGTTAAATACATTTCAATATTACTTATTCCTACATATTGAAATATTTTATTTATGGCGAATATATTATTATTATTATTATTATTATTAAATGTCATATATTATTAATTTTATATTCTCTCTTTATATATGAAGTTGGTATGGAAGGAAATTACTTAACGTATTGTAAAAAATCTTATGTTCAAAAATGAAAATATAAGATTTTTTTTACTTTTAATTATTTGATTTCTCTATAAAGTTGGTATAAAATTATGTTACTTTATATGAACATACAGATATTTTATTTGTGGTTTAGCGAAAGTAAAATATATTTATCATATTTCCTTAATATTGGGGTTGTAATATCAACAACCAACCAACCAAGTCAAGTTATTAATTAGCAAAGTGAAATTCTAAGTATTGGTGTTTTATAATGGTTTTAATTAAAAATAACTAAAACATGTATATTTATTTATTTATTTTATTATAGGCAACATTCTTTTTTTATTTAGAGATTTTTTTGTTTTTAATTTTAAATATATAGGTGCCAACTCCACATTGAGCACAGATGGAATCACATACCGCCCTCACATTGAGTTGTAGAATGTGTCTCTCGACACAATTACAACGACACTTAAGGCGGATCATTCGTTATGACATACCATCGTGTCAGCAAGTGTAGTTATGGTTATTGTATAAGATATCATTTAACCGAATCTTACCTAATTGGAATTAACACCCTCTAACTATGAGGGCTATAAAATGTTGAGGTCTTATCGAATTGGAATTAATAACCTCTAACAATGAGGACTATAAAATGTTGAGATCTTATCGAATTGGAATTAATATCCTCTAACAACAAAGGCTATAAAATGTTGAAGTTTTCCATTACACCAAAACTTGTATGTATTAGTAAACTTTCAAACCCTTAACATTATTTTGAGTGAGGAAAATGGAAAATTATTCGTATATTTTAAAGTCGTGATTTGTCCATATAATCAATTCCCAATAAAATGAATATGACAATCACTCTAACTCTAACTCTAACTCCCCTCCTCAAACATAACTCGAAAAATCCATATTAAATTTTTTTATTATACCAAAACTCATAAACATTACTAAACTTCCAAACATTTCCATTAAAATTTTTTGTTATACCAAAACTCACAAACATTACTAAACTTCCGAACATTTCCCATTACCTTGATCGGACAATTAATCCCTGTTTATCCCAAAATAGCAGTTAATCCATATAATTGATTGTGCAGCAATTACTCCGACAGAGTACTATTGATTTCGATTTATGCATAAAAACATTTCACCTAAAATCTGATGACAACGCACGGGTGTTACATTCATATGATAACTGCATGGTCATGAGTTATTACCGACATTGTTCTACGGTTTTCATGAATTACCCGAAAGTGCCAGTATCTCGAATTAATTGTGATTTAAATTGTTGCTATACTTACATTTGTAATTTAATTTTTAAGGCACTTGAAGGTACAATTATTTTGGATTAGTATTTATTTGATGTGCAGATCATTGTTCCTTTTGCATTTAAACTAATGCCCTATGGTTCATCCAATTTGAACCATAATTATGGTTCATCCAATTTAAACTAGTGCCCTATGGTTCATCCAATTTGAAATATAATTATGAAGAGGGACTTGTTTCAGAAAAACTACTATTAAGTAAAAACATTTTTGTGTTAAAACTAATTTAGGTGAATTAATTAAATTATATCAGTCACATGTTTTTAGTTAAAACGAAAAATCCTCATATTTTTCGTTAAAACGAAAAATAAACAAAAAAAAAAAAAAAAAACCTTCATTGATTTCGGTGTCGAAGTAATATGCACTTTAAAAAATGATTACAAGAGTATCTGGGACTAACAAGACATGTATGTATCGTTTTGGTTAGTAAAATCAAACATTATGATGAACATACTTGTATCCATGTTTCTATTTTATATTATCACTCATCTATATAATATTATCACCAATCTATATATTCATTCTTGTAATGGTTATTTCCACAAGTAACAATTTAGAGAATATTTTGATTACTATATTTATATTACTTAATTCATTTAAGATTTAAATTTGAATTAAGAGATTACATAAATTAAGAGATGACACATTTTTTGTTTTTTATTTCTCCAACAATGGTGCCTTGAAACAATTGCATGATCATAAATTTAGAAAAGAAAAGATAGTCACATTTCCAAGGTTAAATTCTAAGGGTGATGTTGAAGTAGTAAGGATTCTTGTTTTGAATATTTTATTAGTCAAAATTTTTAAAATGCAATGTAGATTTTGTAGGGGTTAATTTTCCATTAAAAAAGAATATACATTCTCATAATGTAAATATAAATTTTAGCCCACACATAATTTTCAATTACAATCCTACAGTGAGATAAGAAAAATGTTGCATATGCTTTATATAATGAAAATAACGTATTTGGTGTTACCACATACAATTATAATAATCTACATTTTTTAGTACATTTCCAAGTATATAATTAAACAAAATAAATAATTTTCATATTACATTTAATAATTTTTCATTCTCTACATTCATAATTCAATGTTTTGAAATGGAAATATTATACCATAAGTTATAATTGATCCATAATATATCTTCTTCAAACTTGTTAGAAAAGATTGTGTTGAAAGTGAATCTCATGTCAATTGAATCCTTGTAAGCTTGATTGAACTTTGCTAACTCATTGATGAACCTCCATGTCTACTTCTTCGGTACTCTCTTTCTTCACACACCAAAATTGCAATGGGGTTGTAGAAGAATATGAATGATAACTAGCAAAGAGAGCCTAGCCAAGCTCAAGACATTCACACTCTAATATAATTCTCTAATCATCAAACTCTCAACAATGCTTAAGCTAATCACTCAATAGGAATTTATGGATTAGGACAACCATCTAGCATTAGGTTGCATAAGCCCCTTCCTTATTTTTTTAAGTTTTCATTTTTTAGGTCTTCATCAACATTTTCATAGTTAGCCATTATTTTTCTCTAAAAGAAAAATTCAAACAAAAAAGTCTACTATTACACACAAGGCGTACTATTTTTTCATGAATTTTTCTATTAGCATTAGTTTTCTCGATACGTATTAACCATAAAACCTTAATTCGAAAAAGTGTTTCACATTTTCGCCCTCTTTTTATAGTAGTTTTTGTCACTATTTTTCCATGCAATTTTTACAACTTCTTAAAGTAAAAAATCCACATTATTCGCCTACCTATGTGTCAAGTTTTTATCTATATGTTCAAGAAATTGATTTTCTTATTTTATTTTAAAAAACCATTTTCTCTTACTCATGACAAGTTTCCTAAATTTTCTCTTAGTTGTCCCTTGATCCCTTTTCACTTTTCATATTTTGGGGCTCATTAGTTTCTTTAACTTCAGTTAACTATCTATGTGTCAAATCGTATCTCTAATCTCCCCTTATTTTTCTCTAAAATCAATTTTAGTTGAGATTTCATTTATACATCTCCTTCACCATAAAAAGTTCTCTTGAAAATAATATTTCTAATTTATTGATAGGTTTATAATAATTTTATGCATACTCATTCTTTAAGTGTTAACACTTTAATCTAGGTATATAATCATTTCCTATTTAAAGTGATGTCTTTCATATAGTTTATATGTTTGTATTAGAATATTTAAATTGTTATATTGTAATTCCTTTAAGTTCTCTTAAGTATTAATTTACTACCATCATTTATTTTCCTAGAACCCTAAAATTGTATTTATTTAACAAAATTGTTATGTAACATTCACTTTCATTTTTATATGTACATTTAGATATTTAATATTTTAATTTAAGTTGCAATTACCTTTCTATTTCCATGATACCAAGAGTTCCAATTCATTTGTTCTCTTAAGGAATTACCTCGCATAATTTTAAGGGTGTCACAACACTTTCCCTTAAGTACTTGTGATTAGTTGAGGAGAATATCAGTGCAACAATGTAGCCATTTGTTAACTCTAGGGTTGTCATTTTTGAGAGACTAATGGCGACTAAAGAATGAGGTGTTCACCTTAATGGGCGCCCCACTTATGTACCTCATGAGTAATTGAGTCCATAGTCCAACCCTCACAGTATTATACAACTTGAAGGTGAAAGCGCTTTGCACTTCCCAACCTAAGGCACAGTTGGAGTGTTAGTCGTGGGTGGAATCAGGGACACTATTCTACCCCTCCAAGGTAATCCAAATTCCCTCGTACAACCCAATTACCCATATATAAGTCATTTAGAAAAAAAAATCATATTTTATATAATATCATCCATTATTCAAGTCATCAATATTTTATAAAATATAATTATCAATAATAATTCAAATTTAAATTCACATTATTCAAAAATCAAACTATAATTCCTGATGAATCTTGTACCTATATGTCATTGTAATCCCCTTCCACACTCAAAAAAATATTACTAATACCTAATCATAAAATTAATCATCATAAAATTTGTACATAAAAAATTATTCTAACATCAAACAAATATAATCCTCTCATCAAATAACATATACCCTCATAATCAATAATATACCTAACAAATTCATGTCTGATATTCTCAAACAAAAATATACTAATCAAAAACATCAACAAATATAATGTAATAATACTCTCATCAAATAACATCTTGCCTCATAATCAATAATATACGTAACAAATCAGATGATCCATTGCTAATATTCTCAAACAAAAATACACTAGTCAAAATATTTATCTTAAAAATCAAGATAAAATAAAAATGGTGTATCTTAGATATAAGATAAAACGAGAGATTGTAAAAAAAACACGCATATACATAAACATTTACAAATTATTTAATAAATTAATTAAGAAAATGTTAAATGCATATATAAAGAATAGTTGTACTTACAAACTCATAAAGAATATCTGTACTTATAAACTTTTAGAAGATGTAAAGATATAAATATTTTGATAGTGAATGCTTAAAAATTCGTTTATTGAATAAATCAATTAAGAAATGGTTAAATGCATATATAAAGAATAGTTGTACTTACAAATTCATAAAGAATATTCGTACGTATAAACTTTTAAATGGTGGAACAAATATAAATATTTTGATAGTGAATTTAATAATTTATTATTAAAAATATAAAGAATATTTAAAAAAATTGTCATAATATTTTGTAAGGTAAATGAGCATGATTTGAGTTTGGATTAATTTAAGATATTGAATTTGATTTATAAGATTTTCTAAAGTTATAATTAGTATGAGTTTGGATTAATTTAAGATATTGAATTTGATTTATAAGATTTTCTAGAGTTATAATTAGTATTATTATCATGTTGTAGAGAGGTATTACGTGTTTGTGATAGCATTGACTATGAATTACTTTGTTATTTGACTAAAAATCATATAGCATTTTGCAAAGTTAACTTTATAAAGAAAAAATATATTTATTTTTTAAAATATCTTATTTTATTTTTCTCTATTTTCATTGGCTATAGTCTTATTTTACAATAATTTCTTTTTGTACCTCAGTTGATATCGCTATCATAACAGTTATGTTCCGACGTTGCAGGTTGTATAGTTTATTAATGAGGCAACATTTAATCATATGACTAGATGCATCTTATATGCACGAAACTTCAACTTTTAACATTTGAATATTCTTATTATGGAGTAGGGGCATTAAATATTATTGGTCTTTTAGAGCCTGACATCATTAGCGTGGTGAACTTTGAAGCATAAATTTATTGGCATCTATTCAGATACATACAGCTGAGACCTATTTTATTATTATGATTAGAAACATTATTTAAAAATATATATATCATTCTTTAATGTTGTTCTATTTAATTCCACTGTATTTTATTAATATGATTAACCACGGTATTTTAAAAAAATGTGAGAATATGCCATTCTAATTTAAATGTAAATGCAAATATAATTATATATTCAATGCAACATTAAATGCATATTTGAATTGGAGAATGCAATCTTTATATAATGTAATTGCTTTCGAGTCAACTAATTTTTAAATAATATTCTTTTGTCCTATGAGGTTGTCTCTGCTTCTTTAACAATGATATGTTACAATATGGAAAATTGGGAAAGCTTTTTTAGTCCACTAAGAGCTGGTGGTATCGTAAACCTAATAATGGAAGTTGGAACCTTGATCCCCAATTGACCTCAACTTGCCATGTCTTCATTTCTTGGCTTGGGGGGTTGGAAAAACAATCCTAAGGTGTGGAAATAAGTATGCAAAAATTTCTCACGCACCAAACAAAATCTTCTTGCTAGGGTGAACATATTATAGTTTTTTAAAGCTATGTTTGCACTGGCATTGAAATCAGGATCAGTCTTGCTCTTTAATTGTATAGATCAAGGCTTCAGCAATCTGTAGAATTTATATTGATCGAATTCTAAACCTTAACACTAACTTGAATTCAATATTTTTACTCTAATTTAGCTATATTTAAACTAAGCGGCAGGACTTGTTACTATGTAGCACTTGTTTGAATTTGTATTAATAATTTTGTTAGAGAGATATTGAATTTGTTTTAATAAATTTGTTAGAGAGATATTGAAATATTATAAAATTTTAATATTAAATAATTTTATTGAATATAATTTAATTATTAATTATTTTGGTTTTTTGGGTTTGTATTTTAGTTAATTTTTTTTTTTCCGAAGGTGGTAAAACCTAATCAACTCAGGTGTCAAACCAACAGTGAGGACAGCCATCTCTGGCTGCTATCCGCGAATGCTGGGTTTGACTCATCACTGTTAAATAGGAAAACCACGCCACCTGGCATAACCCTGCTGGTGGTCCGTAATCGGGAGCAGGCTCTCACTCCTGCCAGATGCCTCTGGGTCTTGGGCTGTTAACCTATTTCCTTACGTCCGAGGAAGACGAGCTCTTAGCCAAGCAGAAGCAGTTTTACGGCATACTCCAGGCCGATTTTAGTTAATTTTACTTGGTTATTTTGTTTAAAAATTAATAGAAATTTAAATTTATAGATTTAAGTTATATAATTTAAATAATTTAAGTGTTTAAAAAAAACACTAAACTCATTTATATATTAAAAATATGTTTTAAATAATAAAAAAAATATAATATTATCAAAAATTATACCACAAAACAAAACATTGGCTGTATCACTCAATAATTGATTCTTTAGGAATTTCGCTCAATAATTTTTTATGTTTGTTTTTTTTTTTTTTATATCATGATTAAACATTGTATCATTTATTGGGATTGCCAGAATATTGTGTTATGTTTGCATTATGATAGGATGGAAAAATACACTCAAAAAAGCCAAACTGCTTTACTTACATCATTCGACATTAAGTTGTGTCAGGTTTAAGATTTATTTGTCGAATGTGATAAAGTGACGTTATATGCATCAAATATATGTAAAAGTGATGATTTTAGGGGTATGTCAATCGAGAAAAAGAAATGTTAGTGTTATGTCAATTTTAAAAATAAATAAAAGTTATTATGATATTGCCATGTCATTATGATGTCATTCATTTAGATAGTGCCCTTTAACACTCCACAAGAAGATGTTCAAAAACACATTATAAATGTAGTAGTGATGATTCAATGCACCATATAATACTATTACTATAAGTTTGACATAATAATAAATTATAAGTATTTTAAATATTTTATTAATTATTAATATTATTTTTAATTAATATATTTTATTTTTAATTTATGGGGTAGTTTAATTAGTGATTGTCGTGTTATGATATAAATAATGAGAGATTTAAGGTTCAAATTATTTTTCTTTGTTTAACCCAAAAAAATATTATTTTATTTTTAATTATTGAACAATACTAAATTTTAGTTGAGGGAATTTAGCTCGAGTGGTATGGCACATGTTTTATGTCCACAACTTTATGGTTTCAATGATTCAGAGACATGTTGTAAGTTAGCCTTTGTGGCATTTATGAAATAGTTGTTCTCCGTGGTGAAATAATGGCAACCGTATATACAAAGTTACTGATTCCATTGAGTGGGGTGTACTCAATCCTGTTAAAAATAATAATAATATTAATTTAATAAATATTATTGTCAATTAGATTTATCTTGGGCGGTTGGGATGAATGATTGAGATCCTCCTCACCTAGATTCAATTTTTGAAAGTGCAAAATGAGCGTTGTTGAAATTGCTTTGAGCCTTGTTGTTGAAAGTGAATAATCCCTCAAGGATTAAAACATGTATACTCCTCATATATAATATAAAAATACTTTTCCCATAAAGAACAAATATATATTAATAGTAATTAATATTATTATTATAATTTACTAATAAATATTAACATTCATTATAAATCACTTCAAAAATTATATCATAATTATAATTAATGGTGTTTGATGTTGTATCATAGTTGATTGAGTTTGCTATAATTATAATTGATGGTGTTTGATGTTGTATCATAGTTGATTGAGTTTGCTACATATAAATCACTTTTCATAACTATAATTGATTGATTTTGTTATAGCATCATAATTGATTGAGTTTTATATATACATATTTAATAGTAATCAAAGAATAATAATTAATATATTAGATATCAAATATTTATGTAATCAAAATAATCAAATTTTAATGGTTTCATAATATTATTCAATTTGTATTTACTGTTGATAATAATAAACACTAATAATTTAATTTTAAGATCATAGTCTAATCAAACATTCAATTTGATATATAAAAGCAATGATCAATTGTAAAGGGCTACTATTTATTTCAAACTAAGGGTATATTTTAATCCAATCTTTTTTTTTATATGAAAAATTGCAAAAGTTCTTATACTTCAATTGAAAATATTAAACTAAGTGCACACTCCAAAATAAATCATTTTCAATAAAATATTTCCTTTCCAATTTAGACAATCCTAAAAGTTAATAAACAAAAATAAAAATCATTAATGGAGGACCATATTTATTTTCTTTTAAGGAATTTCAAAATATTAAAAATGACAATGTAAAGTTGTAGATACAAAGTCATAATCAAACCATTGACACCTAGATTACAAAGGATTCGTTTTGTGTATCAATATGATGATTAATCACTCTCTCTTATATTAATATCTCAAGGATATCACATTCATGCTTAATCTTAGGAGTCATGTTTGTTGTAAATCTTAATAGAAAATAATAAATTATCATAGACCTTGAGGCCTTTATTCAAAGGTATTAATTCTATCAAAACACTGTAAGAGTCATGAGGAGAGACTTCTTGATTTATAGGGCTATAGGAACATACAATTCTAGTATGATTACATCCATTTCTTATTATATTGTAGGCTATGACCTCTATAATTCCTAAGGTCAAATACAAACACAAAGTAAAAATAAATTACTCATTGAGACCACCAAGTATGGTATTCTTAATGAGGACTGTGATTGTTCACTTTATATCTCAAACCATGCATGAAAAAGTATATTTAGAACACAATCTATATTTAATAGATGTCATGATAACATGAATTATGTAACCTTCCCCCTATCTTGTATAAGAAACTCAGTGAAGCATTAAAAATGTTGTTCCAAGCATTCAAGTTGTGAAGGATACATCTCATTACTATTTGGCTTGCATTAAGGCAAAAGGAAATAGATGGAAGGAGCATTCTCAGATATTTGACACTTAAAGTATTGTCACAATAAAAAGAAGAAAGTGAAAGAGTGTGATAGATAAATATGCATAAAATTGGGGAAAAGAGAATGAACATAGTAAGGAATTTATGATACAAAAAATTGAATGAATAGAAAGTCAAAATTCTTATTATTCTAATTCTAATTTTGGATTTTGTAATATTTGCAATGCCCATTTTATGTAGGTTTTAATATATAAAATTAATCAAGAACATACAAGTTATCACTAATCTTTATAGTGCTTTTTATCCCAAAACAAAACCATTAACATAGTCTTGTGTGAAACAAAGAAAAACTATGCATTATGTTTATGATGAGCTTGACCAAACCTATACAATATTAGTGGATTGTTGCAAGATTCACAGTCAAGTAATAATTTTGTGTTTTTTTCCCTAAATATATGTTGTCTTAATGTGGATGTCATGAACTACATACTAAGTGGTTGAGAGACCAATGAATGTTCTCAAATAATAAGAAAATATTAGATAGCAATGTTATAATCATGTTAGATTTGTCAATATGTTATATGATTTTAGAGAGAGGAAATATTATAGAAGCATGAAGAAAGAGAGATGACCTAATTTCTTTGGGTTTTGTCAGTGTTTATTGTTTTCTCTATAAAAATGTTGTTGAACCATGAATTTATAGTCAAACTCGCTATTAAGTTTGTAATGTCATTATAGTTTACACCAATAACTCATGACTAATTGTTTTGGTTTCTTGCAAAGTGAAGAGTGGAATAAAATATAACAAAGGAAACGACATTATAGTAAATGACAGATTTGAACACATTAATATCAACAAGGATAAAAATGCACTTAACATTTGAATTCAATTAGGGATTCAAAAAGATAAGCTGTTCAAACTTCTCTTGGAAGCTTACATTAAGTAACACTTAAATGGTGGATATGCCAATACAACAATATGATTCTTTAGGCATGTATTTTTGATGAAGTTGATGTTGTGGGAGGGTACAACATATTAAGGAATAGATTAGATCCAACAAAAATAGAGATTTTTTTTTAGATGTCAAGGGAAAGTAATGGGCATGGAATCCCAAATATTTCTCATGATTCACATTCATCCTTGTATAATATGGAAGGTACAATGCTCATTGACAATCCAAGAGTTTGAGGTTGAAAAGTTATTGAAAATGTGACTTATTTTTCAAATTTTATACTATTTTTTCCTTCATAAATGATGAGTGATTTTACAAAATTACATTTTTTAAAGACATTTTTTTTAATTACAATTTTAGGATGAGTTTGAACTCCTTGAAAGGGGTAGAGAGTGTTCAATTTTGATCATTGGTAGCAAAAAACATGTATGGATAAATTTATTTGTAAAGTAAAGACCTAAAACAAAGAAAGTAGAAGTCATTTTGAGTTGTTTTTCTCTTATTAATTCATGTGGATTTTTATTTTTGTTAGGCTTGGAAGGTGTTTGTGTTTTAGAAAACACTCAAATGCATAGAAAAGCATACATGAGAATTAGAAGAGGAATTATATAAATGATGAATCATTAAACCTCTACTTGAGAGTGGTGTGTAGTAAAGCATACATGAGATTTAGAAGAGGAATTATTTAAATGATGAATCATTAAACCTTTATTTGAGAGTGGTGGCTAATGTATTAGTTTTATTTTGTTGGGTGGTAATAATTTGTATAACTATGCATGGCATTAAGTCTTTGGCTTAATGGTAATCATCGAAATTTGAATTATTGTTTTTTTAGTGTCTATTTGAACAAAAATGGATTTGTGGTTAGGATATAACATTTTGGCATCTCCAAGATGCATCAAACATGTACAAATATTTGGAAACAAGGAGTATTACATTATTACATTGCTTCCTCTCTCGCCAAGTTGAGAACATATGTAACTGGTGTAATTATATCTTCATATTTTTATGTCAATTATGAATTGAAAAACATATAGATTTAACCTCTATTGAATGAATGATAATAAAAGGGGTCCATCTGTGATCAATGCTTAGCCTGTGAAATGAATTCTTAAATTCCATTATTCTTTAAGAGCATGGATGGTTAGGGAGAGTGGACAACTTCTAGGAAAATGTTTTTGTTGATACCAAGTATAAAAAATTGCTTTTGGTGGAGAGAAATCCAAGAAACCTTTTTGATTGATGACAAGGATTTTGAAAAAAAAAATGGTTGATGCCCATCAAAAAGGAATTCTAACATAAGAAATATCCCATTCATATAGTGAAGGGAAGAGAGATTACATGCATGTTAAGGTTATTAGTCCTAAGAAAAATTCATCTGGGATTAAAAATATAAATGACAAGAAACCAAGGGAGAGCAATAAAATTATAAAAGAAAATAGCAAAAAACCAAAAGATATATATAGAGGGCACAATAAAATTAGTAAATCACATCAAAACTACAAAGACACTAAAGGGAGGGTTGTTACACCAAAATTACCATGTCAAATGGTAGTAAAATTCTAGCAATGCTAACTTAAAAGTATTTTTTTGGTTTAATAATAAGTATTTTTTTGCTACCTTTTTCCTATAACCAAATGTGAGTCATAAGCTTAATATGTTCTTCAACATGAAATATTTTATGAATAGGTAAATATATAAAATTATTTCATAGTTAATAATTGATAATTTGTAAAATTAATTTTTAATAAAAGTTTCCAAATATAATTTATTTTTACAAATTGTTGTTTGTATTTTAAAATTTTATTACTTTTTAAAGATTAATAAAATTATTTTATTTGATAGGGTTGGTAAGGCACTTTATGATGTGAAGGTCATTGGTTTGAAACTCAGTGAGCAAAAATCTAACCATGTTAAGAGTTAGTGTGACCCAAGTTGAATGTGATCCCTTTTTGATAGTTTAAAAAAATATCATAAACATAATCATGAGAAGAATTGAAAAAAAATCCATAAAACCTTCCACACCACTTTTATAACCTTAACAACTATAAATAAATCACCTTTATTTTTATTTTTAATTTCTACCATGAATTAATTTAGTTTACTACAATTAAATACTCGAGAAGAAAAATTATTACTAAGGAAAATGACTACATGATAATCGATGGCCAATAATTTACAGATCTTTAGATTTATGTCCCGAGTTACCCACAGTCAATGAGTTGAAACATGGTCACTTTATGGAGATCATTTTTAAGAAACTTCTCAGCATAAATTAACGCTCCTCATTCAAGGGGATTCAAACCAAACACCTTCCAACATGGAACTAACAAATATGTCACAAGGTGAATCCCATGAAATATTTCTTAGTATATATATATATATATATATATATATATATATATATATATATATATATATATATATATATATATATATATAATTGTTAGTAGAGTGTAGTTGGGCAATTACTCTCCACACCTTGGTTTAAATCCCATTTTCTAAGGTGTTTACTCTTATTACATCAATTTTTAATGAGCTATATATAATGTATTCATGAGTTATTGGATTATCTTTGCACTAAAGAATCTAAGGTTTACCCTAGACACCACCCTTAAAATCAAGAGAAAGGTCCAAGTGATTTACCATGAACACCACCCTCAAAATGAAGGAAAATATATGAGAGATTTTCCATAGAATATATGGCCATATATGAAATTATAGTAAGGAGAATTGCCTACAAAAATAGAGACCTATTCCTAGAATAAATGAGCATAAGAACAATTCACTATTAGATTAATTTAGCCACTCAAATTTTTTTTATAACATGTATAGTTAAAATTTTGTATTAAAATAGGCTAAAATCATTTCTAAAGTAAATGAGAATCAGAAAAAAACAACAAAATTTACAAATCCACTAGTGTATGTGTATATATATATATATATAGATGTATAGATGTATATATTAAAATTTGGAATTAAAAATAAGCTATAATTAAATGGATTAGCATAGTAATACAAAAAGGGTGTTGTCTTTTAGAACAAAAAAAAATCAATATGACTATCATGTAGTATGTATTTAAAGACAAAAGGTTTATATCATCATTTGTAAAGGATTTCAAAAAATTTCTAGTAGTATTAACTCTAAGAAAGGCACCTAAAATCCGAATTGTTTCACACAACATAAGATAAACTAATATTGGTGGAGGACATGCTTGTTTTGCACCTCATCTTGACTAATATTAGTAGGTTGTGATTATTGGTTTTGCAAGTTCATGTCTTTTAGCATTTGATGGACCATTTCTTCTTGTTTAGATTTGCAATGGATAGGGCCCATTGACATTCTAAATTTGGAAGCAATTGATTGAGAACCCTTACTAAGATTACAAATCATACTCCTTGACATTGAACACTCTACTTCCAATGCGTGAATTTTCATTTTTAGCTAGAGGAGTCTTTCCATGATCAATGAATTTTAAGAATTACATTGATGCTCAATGCCATGGACTTGGTTTCTACCAGTAATATGGACATAATGTTGTCATTGATGAAATCCTCATGGCTATGTAATACTTGATGTATTTCATTTATGTCCCTAAGATATTTCTCATGGTTCTCAAGGCAATCCATATCTCAAAACCTCCAAAGAACCCAAGCAAAGTACACACATTTTAATCAAACAAGAATGGAAAGACAAACACTCAATACCAAATTCCAACCAACCCATAAAGAAATATTGAGTTACCTAAATTCATAAGGAAGCAAGTGTAATGTACCCAAATGTAAACACTAGAGTTTCCTAACACAAAGGATAAACTAGACCTTCCTAGGCTCAAGGAAAGCTCGATGTATCCCCCTAATTGATAATTTGTGATCATCTCAAAAAATTAACTACTGTTTCCTAGCATGCTTATGCATAACCAAAGAGTAATAATTCCAAACAATCCTCAAAACAAAATATAAATTATTTGAATTCAAAAAGGTGGGAGTGGGGTGGGAAACCCAATCCCCCTACTATAGGTGCAATGAAATAAGAAATAGACCCCAAATCTAAAATACATAAGAGAAACATTATCTAGATCTTCCCTAGCTCTAAAAATATGTAGGCTCAAAGTATCCCCAAAGCACCAGTCTAAACCCAACATCATGGATGACCAACATCACCAAACCAAACATGAATCCTCATTTTTTCCTATAAATTACTTGACCAGTAGTTAAAATAAAACTACAAATCTCTATTGAGCTTATTGAGCTTATTGATAAATTCCAGTTGTGCTAAAGAAGACAACCATGAAGTAGTCAAATCACGTAATCTCTCTCTAATCTCCACTTCAATGGATACTTCAAACTCCATAACCCTACCTACGACCTAAACTAAGCTCAAAATCATTTCAAAATGCAATTGCAAATTAAGGTAAGCATGTGTGGGGAAGTTGAGAGAGTTATACACATAAAAACCAACCTCTATCTATATGAGCCATTACTCTTACTTTGAAGTGGAAACACATAAGACCTAAACCAATTGGAACATTCTGGCATGCATTTGATGATGGAATTCATGAGATAGCTTGAAAAACATTTTTCCATATTTTCTTAGAATACCTTTGCTCAATCTTGATGTTGTATTCACATGGTCGTTTGGTTGTCGATGTCGATTGAGATCCATTAGGACATAAAAAATTATGGTCGTCAAAATGAGGAACCTTCTTTTGTATTATTGCTATGAGTTGTGTTATCTTGCTATCTAATGAGGTTTTTAAGTTCTTCATTATATAGGTAATTATCATTGAGCCCCCAAATGCTCTCAAGGACTTCACCCTAATTGAATTTATAAATTTGATTCCCTAATTAAATTATTTGTGAGTATTCCTAAGCCCATTCATAATTCAATTCTCAATTCCCAACATGATCCAGAATGATTCATCACACCTAAAACATCATTCAATATAAATATTAACAATAAATTTTAAAATGATTTGGACGTGTAACAATTAGGTCGTACACTTATAGGTTAATTTCCAAATTTAAATATTCAACTCAAATAACTATAACCATCTAGTAGCATGTATCTCAGGCCCTTTAACGCAATGCCATCTCCAACAATTATTTATTAAATCTTTTGATACGGTTCAATCTTCAATTCCACTATCTATAAGTGAGAAACTTACAAGTTATTTAAAAACATATATATTTTTTATTAAGCTTAATAATTACATAAGAAATGTTCTTTTTTATAAAAATAGTGAAATGAAATCTTATTTTCTTGGGCAAATGAAATCTTACTTTTTCTTAAGCATATTTCCATTTTCAATCCCACCACTAATATGTTTGTGTTTTGTTTTTTCTTAATGATTCCACAGGGATGGTAGCCTCACACCATTCCTCTTGAGGTTTGACGCCAGACCCAGAGGATCGAACCCAAGCCTCATGACACAGAGCCATTACTTTTTCTTAAGCAGATTTCCATTTTCAATCCCACCACTAATACGTTTGTGTTTTGTTTTTTTTTTAATGGTTCCATAGGGGTGGTAGCGTGACACCATTCCTCTTGACCTTTGAAGCCACACCCAAAGGATCGAACCCATGCCTCGTGACACAGAGCCATTACTTTTTCTTAGGCAGATTTCCATTTTCAATCCCACCACTAATATGTTTGTGTTTCGATTTTTTTAATGGTTCCATAGAGGTGGTAGCCTCACACCATTACTCTTGAGCTTTGAAGCCAGACCCAAAAGATTGAACCCATGCCTCATGACACAGAGCCATTACTTTTTCTTAAGCAAATTTCCATTTTCAATCTTACCACTAATATGTTTGTGTTTTGCTTTTTGAATGGTTCCATAGGGGTGGTAACCTCACACCATTCCTCTTGAGCTTTGAAACCTAATCCTTCCCAAAGGATCGAACCCATGCCTCGTGACACAGAGCGAGTAAAGTAGCGAGGAGATCTAACCAATCACTACCCACCAAGGCTATCCCACCACTAATATGTTGAAAATTTTACAATTTTTAAAATATATATTTTATTAAATTTAATAATTCATACAGAAATGTTTTACCGTTTTTAAAATACATATTTTACTAAATTTAGTAATTGCGTACAGAAATGTTCCATTCTTGTGAATATAGTGAAGTGAAATCTTACCTTAATTATAATAGAAAGCGATGCCTAAAATTCCATTCAAGGAGGTAGGGAGATTGGGAAGATCAGGTTTTGAATGGAAGATGGATGTCGTTGTTGGCGAGTTCTATCTCTGAGTTCTATCTCTGTACCTAATGTTTTTTTCTCATTCAAAAATTGTACTTGAATATCAATCCTTAGGATTTGATCTTTGATGCACTGTGAATGTCCTTCACAATTGAAAAAAACAAGCTTTCACCTACCCTTTGCTTCCACGTGGGTTACAATAATTTTTGAAGTTCATAAGAGATTGAGAAGCCAACAAATCACCAGAGAAAGTACCGGTACTCAAACGTGTTTCCTTTCAGACAAACGTGCTGGATGGGATATTTACAGAAAACGTGCTGGTGGTTCATATGTTAGCCATCATCAAAGCTTGAATCAAAGCTTTTCATGCTCATAAGATTTGATATCCTCAATAACAAGGTTAATCATTATAATATTATTATGATTGGTTAACAATGTTCCCTCCTATATATTAGGATGATAATGTGTTCATGAATCATGTAACAAAATATAACAAAATATTTCCTTCTGTTATTGTGAAATGAATGAGAGTCACAATGACATAATGATGGCAAGGGCTTTTCACTTGGGTTAGAATCTTTTGATTGGTTTCATTTGATTTTGTCATTGTATATTTGATAGGTTGTTACTTTACCTTTTTTTTCTTATTATTTTAACTTTTGGTTTATATATATATGATATTGTTAAATTTTGTATATATTTAATTGGTTTGGTTTAAATTTGTTATGTTTTAAAGTTTTTGTTTGGAAAATGGCTAAACAAAATTTAACAAAATCTTAATTTTTGTTATTTAAAATAGGTTGTTGACTAGATATATGGATTGAGCACCTTGAAGAACGCCAAGGGCATTCTGATTTTGGAAAGTTTACAACTCAAATTTGTGATTGGAAGACATCCTTGCTGGATTCTAAGCAAATTAGACTAGAAATTATGCTAGAAATTTTGCTAAAATTAAAGCAAAAAATATACTAGAAAATATTCCAGAACATCGAAAAAATAAACTATGGCTTTTTAATTAAAAATAATTTTTAAATGATTAGATTAATTTTAAATTTTATATATTTCATTTTATTTTAATTAATTAGATTAAATTCATTTTGAAATTTTAATTATTTCAAATTTATTTAAAAATGTTGTTTTTTTACCTATTTTTACTAAATTTAGTTTTCTATATAATTAAGTCAACTTTGGATCTTAAATTAACTTATTTTAGATTTTTAGCCACTTCAAATGTAAGGGAATATTTTTGACGAGATCTAGTTTATCAAACTCCCTATAATAAAAAATAATATTACCCAGTATTAGGGAATGTTTTTAGAAAATCTAATTTATCAAAGTCCCTGTAATGAAAAAAATAATGTTACCCAAAAACTAACCTATCAAAGAGTAATTTTCCCATAATAATAAGAAAACGCATATTGTATGGTCTAAATCAATTATTCCTCAGTGAAAATTTGTTGATCATTTTATATGAAAACGCACCTTCTCCAGAAAACATCACTCTGAGCGTTTAGCTTCTTGTATGCCTATTTAATTTGTTCCTTTCCTCTTTGTAATGGGTTCAAATCTTATTCTCTTAGAAATTTTGTAATGGGTTCAAATCTTTCTTGGTTGGATCAATTTGTTTCACTAAGGTGTATTTGGCTTGTCTCTTCTTTTTTATAATTGTCATTCAGTCACTTCAAAGGAGATATTTAATTTTTCATTTTAGGCAAGTAGAGAGATATTTTACTTTAAAATTTAAAAATAATAATAAAAATTAATTATACTTAAATGCTTACGTATTATTTATAATTTTATATCTCACTTAATCAATTTTTAATTTAATTATTGATTTATTTTTTTCTGTTTTCTTTTTTCTTTTTTAATTTTTAATTTTTTAATTTATATTTTTTTTATAACAATTTTCTCATTTGCTACCCAATAAAGTGACTATTCCAATTACTTTTCAGATTTCTCATATCTATCACATTGTCCTTCACTCTAATATCTGATCGTGAATTGACTTGCATTTTGAAGTAATAATGCTTTTAAAATCTTTCCAATAACACTAATACCATATAAAAACATAAAGAAAAATAGTCACCATAGTTATTATAATTGAACTTAGAATTGTTGTTGTTCATTCCATGTGATAAATGTTTATGTGTAATTCTAATTCAACTTTGAAAGGGTGTTGTTTGTGTGGAAATGTAATAAATATATTAAGTTTGAAGTTTTGTTGTGTGGAGAGAGTAAATATTTTTTCCACTGGAAAAATCGTAATCTTTCATTATAATTGAAAAATTACATGTAGTAGATGCCTTTCAGTGTATGTTGTACTTGCCCTTAGCCAATTCTGTGAGCCATAATAAAAAATGGTGCTCAATTTTTGTCCAAAAAAATGCATGTATCATTCTTCACCACGCAAGGTGTTCGGTTTTTTGTCTGATAAAAATATAAACATAGCTGTTATCTACAATAATTAACATACACCATGCATGGGGATGTCCTTTCTGTATGGTCTGGAGATAAAAACAAAATAAACACTGAAAATAAATATATACATATGTATAGTCTGTGCATGATTCACCAAAAAAACGAAAAACTCAAAAATTAGGGACTCTCTGCCCTATGATAAGTCTGATCATTGTATGGCCTGCGATAATATCGGTACTCATTTGTACCCCGTTTTTCCTGTATCATCTAGACTCCTCAGAGAAGTATCGTGGCCTCCTTGGAAATCCGATCAGCACTACAGTTATGTTCCTTGTAAATATGTTGACAAGAAATAGAATTAAACTGTGCTTTGAACATGTTTACTTCATCCAGAATATTATTGAGAGTATGTGCATGACAAACAGTAATATTATTGAACCAGTTAATAATGATTTTTGAGTCTCCATAAATGTTTAGATCCATGCAATCATGACCAAGTGAAAAATGCAGCAGATGGCAAAGAGTGATAAGTTCTGCGAAATTATTTGTCCCATGTCCAAGCCCCATCTTGACTTTAAAATAGTGTTGATCAGAGAGATATAGAATGAAACCGCCGCCACATCCTTGGTTCTGTGCAACACCATCAAAGTAGGCCCAGGGAGTGTTTTTATCAATGGGAGCAGGGGCATGTGGTCTCCTAGACCGAGGTCTGGAGGGCTCAGGCAGATCATGAAAGGCATATATAATGTGGGTTGAGATATGCATCCATCTAGCTGCTCTGTCATCAAATATAATCTGGTTCAGAGCCAACTAGATATGCCAGCATATTAGTAGGGGAAGGCATAATTGTTTTGTACCTCGATGCAGATTGCACCAATGTTCCCATGCTCAGAAAATATTTTCACCCTCCCATTTTCTAGACAAATGAATCGAGGAGGAGACAATCTGCCAGAGATTGCTCAGAGATTCACAATGAAGAAATAAGTGTTTTGTCGATTCAGAAGATTTTTTGCATAATACACACCAGTGAGGGCCTTGGAAAGAGCGATGTGATAGAGATTCCCCCGTGGGGACCTTGTTCCTAAGAACACACCAAAAGAACAGTCTTGTTCTCGGGGGAGAACCAAGCTTCTAGATGCTCTTCCACCACTCTGGTGTCTGCTCAGGATGTTTGTGCGAAATGAGACTGAGGTAGCCAGCCTTTGGGGAATAAATTCCATTCTCTGCCAGGCACCAAACAAGTTTGTTAGGTCCCTCCTTAATCCGGATGTGAGATTCACACTGAGCATTTATATATTCTTGCCACTTCCGATGCCATTGAGGAGGAATATCAAGTTGTTGGGCAGATTTCCATCCTTGTGAGAAAATGGTGGTGCTACTTTGATCAGCTATGTGTGCAAAGACCTTTATATCATTTGAATTAAGCTGTTGAACGAGTTCTCTCGGTAGCTGAAATCTTCCTCCCCCCCCAGTCCAGGGATCCAATCCTATGCGAGCTTTTGATCCATCATTTATTCTCCAAACAAGATTGTTTCAGATGCTTGGTAAGGAATGCAGAAGAGCCTTCCAAACTAATGATATACATGTTGTTGTCTAGCTAGGCATGTGAACCCAATCCATGATTGGGAGAGGCCAAATGTACTTGTAATAGGAGGCAGAGGTCCATAGATTCTACCCTGTCAATAATATCCAGCCCATTTTTGCAGCTAGGGCTTGTGCAAAAAGAGCTAGGTCTTTTAGGCCCCAACCTCCCCATTTTTTGGGCAAAGCAATCTTGGTCCAACTGACCCAAGCAAAGATCTTTTTGTCTTGATGACCATTCCAAAGGTATCTGCTACAAATCTGTTGAAGGCGGGTGAGGATATTCCTGGGAATCCATGCCAATGCCATCTAGAAAATAGGAGTGGCCTCGAGAACAGATTTAATGAGCACCAATCTGCTTGCTTTGGATAAGTATCTATGACACCAATTTGAGAGCTTTTTTTCCAACTTGGTTACCAGCCAAACCCAGTCTACTATTTTTTGATCGAGTGGCTTGATCCAAAATCCCAGGTATTTGAATCCACGATCAAGGGGGTAGATACAATAAGGAAAGTGGTGTTGAGAAAACCAAGACTCATGGATGGAAGTATGGGCTAAAGTAATGGTGGATTTCCCTTGATTAGCCTGCATGTCAGTAGCCTTCAAGAAGAGGGAAAGGACTTTTGAGAAGGTGACTGAGTCTCTAATGCTTCCATCTTGAAAAATGAGTACATCGTCCACAAAAAGGAGATGTGTAAGATAGCAGAAGTCATTTATCTTGAGGCCACAGAGTCTGCCATCTCTTTTAGCTTGTGCAAGTAATCTGCTGAGCCCATCCATGATAATCAGAAAGAGTAAGGGGGAGAGGGGGCAGCCTTGTCTGAGTCCTCTCTCAACATGAAAAAAATGGGAGGCAGATCCATTGATGAGGACACTGAAAGTTGGAGTGGAGATGCATGCCATAATCCAGGTGATGAAAGCATGGGGGAAGCCAAGATGGATAAGCAGCATCTTGATGTAGAGCCAACTAACCCGATCAAAATCTTTTGCCAGGTCGATCTTTAGGATGATTCCTTTTAGATTTTTGGTCCGGATCGAATGTATAGCCTCTTGGGCCGTACCTATGGCTTCGTGAATCTATCGATGCTCAAGGAAAGCAAATTGTTCAGGGGCTATATGGCGAGAGAGGATGGGCCTGATACGATTTGCAATGATTTTGGCAATGATCTTATACAGGCAATTGCAAATGGAGATGGGCCTAAAATCATCGAAGGAGGATGGGGAATCTGATTTTGGAATAAGGGCAATGAAAGTGGTATTGACAACATTGTATATGGTGCCAGAGGTTTTGCACTCTTCCACAACTTTTAACAAATCATCCCCCAAGAGTTCATAGAAAGCAAGATAAAATTCGATCGACCATCCATCCGGTCCAGGAATTTTGTCTTTTTTGAACCATTTCACAGTCCCTTCGAGCTCACCAAGAGTAACAGGGGAGTTTAGTTCTTCTGCCTCATCTTCAATTACAAAACGATGGAAATGACCAGCAACATTGATGATGTCAGCAAGATTAGACCTAGGTGGGGATTTGAAGAGTTGCTTGAAGTGAGAGGTGCCAAGCTGGGAGAGTTTGTTGAAGGTGTCTGTTACACCCCCATCAAGTGGGGGTAAGTTCCAAATGGTGTTGGAAACTTTTCTACCTTTAGCATAATTTTGGAAAAACTTTGTGTTATCATCTCCCGCTTTTAACTAGATAGCCCTACTCTTGAGTCGCCATGATTCCTCTCTCTCCTTCAGAATCCTTACCTTTTGGTTTTCAAGCTCAATCAGGTGAGATTTTTCATTTGCAGATGTAAACCCCAGGTTGCGGTCATCTGACAGTGCACATAATTCTGACTCAATCTGAGTTAAGGTGAGGTCCTCCCTCTGATTTTTCTCTTTAGCCGAGGTGATGGAGAGGTGCTTGAGTTGGGCCAGTTTATGACAGAAACCCTTTGTTAAAGATTCATGTCTCGCAATAGGATTGGTTTTCCAAAAATCCGAGACCAGATTGATGAATCCAGGGTCCTGTAGCCAAACATGATTAAATTTGAAGGGAGCTTTGGGTTTGGGATGGGGTCCAAGGATTTCAAGATATATGGGGGAGTGATCCGAGATACCCCCGGAACCCACCCATTGTCTGTAGAGATGCAGCAGATTTAAGAGGGGGACCTTTATTAGAAAATGATCTAACCTCCTGGAAAGAGCTGCTTCTCCCACCCTTATATTTCTCCAAGTGGGGAGTGGCTTATTCATGGGAACATCTGCAAAATTGTGTTGTTCCAAAAGGTTCATCATGAATCCTGATAAAGTGTCCACTTGAGCTTGAGATCGCCAAGATTCCTCAAATCCTATGGAGAAATTGAGATCACCCCCGAGAATTATGTGGTCTGGAGATACGAGCGAGAGATTGAGCAGGTGCTACCAAAAGATCTCTCTTTGTTGACATGGACCATATATATTGATAACCCTAAGGTTTAGTCCGAGCTCCACTGAGAAGATATCCAATCTTATAAACCCAGATCCTCCCCGGGATGCTAACACTTTGATGGTGCGAGGATTGTGCCCTATGGCTAAACCCCTCGATCGCCCCATAGCATCTATGGCGAAAAATTGCCATCCAAGTTTGAGGGAGGCTAGTGTTCTGGAGATAATTTCAGCCTCACCCAGGGATTCTTGTAGCATGATGATATCAATAGGTTCAACTTCAAATAATCTGCGCAGGGCTAGTTTTTTGGAGGCACTAGCCATGCCCCTACAGTTAAATGAGAGGCACTTCATGGGGGAACCCTACCCAAGGTATTCAGTGCTCTAAGAAACCTTTCCAAAGTGGATTGTCTACCAAAGGCAACCTTTGCCCCAACCCTTTGAATGGCTATTGAAAGATGAGATTTCCTCGAGCGGGATGAATGTATGATAGAACCAAGAAGGGAAAGTCCCAATCCTGAGAGGAGAGACGGATGACCATCAATGTGAGAATGGGAGTGAAGGTTGTAATTATGGGGTGGATTCATCCCATCTGAGGATAGATAGGATGAGATGGTTGGCAAGGGAGGTATGGATGGAATAGTGGTGGCGATGGTGGGAGGTGTAGGTGTAAGAGTACAATGAACCACAGAAGTATTGATGGCAGATGAATCAAGAGGAGAGCTGCATGAAAAAGAGAAAGGGTGATAGGACAAAGGAATACCCGAAGTTTTTGCGGCCTCGGCAGCTACATGAGCTCTTGTTAAGGGAGGCGATGGCATTCTACAATCTCCTACTACAGTCCTTAGAGTGCTGTTACGAACAGGTGCCAGAGGCGCTGATACAGGAGTGCGATTCTGAGTAGATGCAGCAGGCCCCATTGATGTAGGTGGTGCACTCGGAGGATCCTCTGATTTTTTGATTAGTGGGCAATCCTTGAAGATGTGCCCCACTTTGTGACATCTTCTACATCGAAATGGGACTCCTTCGTAGTCCAGGATCTACACCCGAGTGTATTTCCCCCATTGTAGAGTGATTTTTTCTTCCAGACCTTCACGCGTGTTCAAGTGGACCAGAATGCAAGCTAGGGTTCGATTCTTAGATTGAACAAAGGTCTTAAAATGGTCCAGGTATGTGCCAAGGGCATTCCCAATTCTGACGAAAACCTCCTCACACCAGTACTGCAAAGGGAGTCCAGGCAAGCGAACCCATAGAGGTCCTGCCCCAATCTACTCCCACCCTGGGTCGAAAAGAGGGCTCCATATCTTGAGAAGAACCGGTGCCATCTCAATATGCCAATACCTAGCCAGGACCAAGTCTGTATAATTTCCTTTGGCGAAATTAAGTGTGAATCAGCCCCTAGGAAGTACCTGCACCTTTGGTAGATCTTTGAGCATGCTCCCCCAAATTCTCGCACCCACAGGGTTAGTTTGTCCGCTGAGTATGCCCTGCCTCGGACATGTCCAATCAGCGCTGTACTTGCCATATAAACGGCTTCCCCAATAGCAGTACCTTCGCCAAATCAAATGGTGATGTCCTTTGTAGTAGCCTTCACACACTTAGTTTTTCGCTTCCCTGTTCGCGGCGCAGATGGATGATCCGATAGCGGGTCTGGTGAGACAACCCCGTCTTGAGGCAGATGGGTCACTAATTTGACCTTTACTGCAGGCATTTCAAAACAACCCGACGAAGAATTTGCAGAGATGGGAGGGTTTTGGCCGCAAGATGCTAGGGTTTCCTCAAGCTGTGCCGGAAACAAAGTCGAGCTCGATGGACGGAGGTGGTTTACCGGAGGGTTCGACTCAAAAGAGGGTGAGGGCGACGAAATTGCAGTGAGTATGTGTAGGGTTCCCGGAGATAAAGGAGGGAAATCAAGAGCAGGGGAATCAATAGATAATGACCCGAAGACGAGCGAAGATGCATTGTGTCCAGGGAAAGAGACCACCGGAGCAGTACAAGACGGAATAGTAACGGACAGAACAGGTGAACTTCAGATAGGAGGATTAGGGTTAGGGTTACCAAAAATCACACAGTCGGGAAAAGGGTTCTCGGTGTAATCAAGCTCCTCAATTTCCATGACATCGCCCATGCTGGAAACAGGTAACCGTTGACAGATGGAGACAGCGGCAAAGGAAACAGAGGAATGAAACTGTCGGTCGTCCGGGTCATGGAGAGAGTAAATATGTTTAAGTTGGAAGTAGTATTGTTTATTTTCACTAATAAATATTTATATTTATAAATATGTTTATTTTGGAATATGGTTTTCAGAATTTTAATTTAATTATCAATAATTAGTATATAAATGGTAAAGACTTTCATTGAATATCCACATAATATTTTTAGTAGTAGTGAGGATAGAGAGTAGAGAGTTATGTCAAATTAGTTATGCCATTTTTTTTCAATTTAATTATAAAAGAAATGTCATGTCAAGGTGTATCAAATTTTGGTTTTATGGTATTGAACTCTTATTCCTTATTATTTCTTTACTAACACAAGCATATAAATTAAATGGTTATTAAAGTTTGATATGCTTCAGGCTATGATAGGCATCAAAACACTTATCTCATTCTCTTACATGGCTAATATATATATATATATATATATATATATATATATATATATACTAAATTACAACTTTATTTTAAAATATTATTAATTATTAAAAAAAATGTGAATACATGAGTTATATATGTGTGTGTGTGTGCAACATGATATTTAATTGTGGAGATTCACTCCAACTTTACCATGGAGATTCTTAATTTGTAAATAGGCTTTGTGACAATGTTGTAAGCCAGTATCATTGGCTTATCATTACCAGGTAACCAAAAAACCATAACTAATTTTACAATCAAAATACTTTATCTATATTTTATTTTAATAACGTTTTTTTTTTATGGAATTGAAAAGCCAAACGGCATAACTATTTTTGAAAAAAATCTTACCCCTCACTCATAACTACTAGTAAAAATATTGAGTGGATATTTTATAAAAGTTAAATCGCTACCATCCACCTATTATTATTAATAACTAAATTAAAATTTTAGAAACTCTATTCAAAATAAAAATATAATAATATTTCATAATAGATTTATAATTTAATTTATTCTTGTAATTCTTTTTAATCTTGACAATGTAAATGTTTCATGAAATAAATATCTTTGTACTTATAACTATTTAATTTAGATAATTATCCTAATTATATATAAATTTAACTTTATTTAAAAATAATTAAAATAAGTATTTTTATATTTATTATCATTTAATTTATATAGTTATGCTAATTATATATATGTCATATCCCTATCGTAATTAACTCAACGTAAATTAAACTGTTATGAAATAAGTTACAAATCAGTTATAAAACTGATTCTTGATATTTGTAAAACGGATTGAGGGAAATCAAGAAGCGGATCTTGGTAAAAGGAAACACTTCTTGGATGGTGGCAAAAAGTAAAATTGGGGGCAACTCGATGCTATCGCCGCGGAGTGAATGGTCAATCCACTGTATTTCTGGGTGATTTTTCCACCCAAGTTGCGGCGTCCATAAAGTTTTCATAGTTTGCACAGTTCATTATTTTGCCGCTTGATTCTGCCAATGGTTACGATCTTGTCGCCTTTCAAGTCTTTGAAAGGTTTGAAATGCTTAACGATATGGGTAGTTCACTGTTGGGAGAAAGCAGTGACTCTGGACTAAGGTCTTGAGGACTGAATCTGAGTTTTAGAAATTTCAAAATCCTGTAGTTTCACGTCTATTGATCTTGTTGCAACAACTATAATGGTTAGTGGTTTAAACATATAAATTACGGAAGGTTCTTACCCTCAGCATGGTTGCCACTTGAGGGATTATTTCCGTCGAGGTTTCAAATGGAAAACTTGCAGGTTTCGATATCCAGCCTTCCAGGCTCTTCTTTAACCTTCCTTGCCATTTGGCAGACTCCAAATAGTCAAGTCGCACAGCTATATATGTATATAGCTGCCCCAAAATTACAGAGAGCCAATCTTGATATAACTTGTATCATATCTGCTCTGTTATTCGTATAGGCAGGGTAGCTCTTCGCTGCAGCCGAGCTATCACCATTGTCATGTTTCGTGTTCAAATCTCTGGGCCATTGTTCAATCATGTTAGCCGCACTCAGAAAACGCTGCCGAGAGCCGGAGACTCTGCCAGACTCCTCTGACGTCCGGGAGTCTAAACGCTCTTTCAATGGCATTGTGAAGAAATGGATCTGTTTCAGCAGTTGCCATTGTTAGACAAAACCGTAGCAGAGAATCAACAACTACTGTTTCAGGCTGCACTGCCTTCACTGTTGGACGCTCAATCCCATGAAGAGATAAGTAGCTATGCCAAATCTTGGAAAATATAGGAGTTTGTGTTTATTTTGACATAGAAGTAGCGATTTTGGGTAAGGATAACCCATATTCAAACAAAAGATTATAGCATTTATGGAAAAGAAAATTCATATAAAGAGATAGTGGTTAAGTTGGATTTTATTGGAAAGGGAAATATGCTTTATTGCATTGGATACTAGTTAGTTTAGAAGTTTCTTGTGGAAAGTTTATGCATTGCATGCATAATAGAAATTGCTAATTATTCTAACCTTCTTGAAGAAAAACTTATGTTTTATATCCACAAATATAGTGTCTTTTTAGGAAAAGAGAGGATTCTTCATGCATGGAAATAATAACTTATTAAGAGACTTTTTGAAAAACAAAGATAGAGATTCTTTCCTTAAAAGACACACATGAATAGTGTTCATGCAAGAGCAAGAGTCCTTACTTGTATCATTAAAAGATTATGTGCATTGCATATACTAAAGAAGGGCTATTAGGATAATCAAATGGATGCTCAAAGAACAGTCATTGTGTTATGGAGATGTGTTCTTTGTATGTTAGCAAAACTATGTTAATTTCTTGAAAATAACTATGTGAAAGGAACGCATGTGCAAGGGCGCAGAACATTATCACCTGGTATGTAAACATAATCATTGTGTTATATGTTTTTAAAAGAAAATATGGACTTGCAAAACTAATGGTTAGATCTCTTAGAGAGAGATATGTACCAGTGTGAATAAGCATTGTGAAAAGTAGAACAAGAATTTACTTGAATGGATGTACTAGTTAGTTAGTATGTTAAGCTTGCTCATGCAGATGAGTAGATGTTAAAAGATCACTTTTAGAGGTTGTTTAATGAATTATTAATAATGTATCTAATATTGTTGCCAAAGCTTGTTGACAACTACATTGACAGGAAACGATGGCGATTGATGCCAAAGGGAAAGTGATGTTTAACATTATGGCAGGAAAAGGATTATTGGTCCATGCAGATGAGTTCAAGTTGCAGGATTGTCCATTACTAGAACATTCATGCCACAAAGAATGTTGTATGTGGCGGTATGTAAGTAAAAGATTATATGAGAACTGTATTAGCTTCTAGCTAGTTATGTGATAACTTAATGATAACTCATTGTAATGATTTTATAACAATGGTTAAGGGATGGAATCCCTTATAAGCCATTGAGTGAGGGGTGAAATCCCTCACGAGCGTTTAATAATAAGATTAAACGTTTGCTGGTTTTCACCCTACGGGGTTTCCAGGGTATATCCGTGTTCAATGGTGTGATTGATGTGATTGTCTTTTGTGTCCGTTGATAATGATGGGTCCTTGATGATGATGGCTCTTTATTTGATGTGACAACCATAATGTCTTAGTACATGATTATCTAATGTGGTTAAGGATATCAAGAAATGGATGCATGGATTGCATGAGACAGTTTATGTTATTACAGTGATGGTTAAAGGTTATGCAATGGTTATGAAACTTACTGTCTTTGATGGCAATTTACTTGATGCACTAATGAATATTATATTTAATGGTTAATGATGAATTGTGGAGTTGTGAATTGGTTAATTACTTGTGGTAATTTGTATGAAAAATTCTAACTCCCTACCTTTTACATGCAAGGTTACCGGGGTATGTGACAAGTGGTATCAGAGCTAAAGGTTGCAGCCGCCTTTGGGAATTGGTAAGCGGGAAATAAATTGAGGTACGCCATCAGTAGGCATTAACTCAGGTATGAGTTTAATCATTCACATATTCAATTATGTAGTACACTACTTTTGGCATGATAGGTGTGATTCATGTTTATAACTGCTTTAAGTAGTAAGTAATAAGTTGTTGCATAACTACGTTCATAACGTTAGATTCCTGATGAGGATAAAAGACAATGAAACTTTTGTCGCACTTACGAACAATATTAAACACTCATTACACGTAAGAACAATATTGAACAGTCATTAAGGAAAGTGACAACGAACTCCCAGCTTTTGATTTGCAAATATGGTAATAACAATGATACATTCATTAAACAAAATTGAAGTTACAATGAACGAAACTTAATGAGCCAATTCATGAATATAAATTAGGGGAACATCCTTGAATAGGATGAAAAATTGTTTTAAAAAGGACATTAGAAGAACCCCTATAGATATTGAAATATGCTAGGAGTCAAGTAGTGAGACTTGATTGCAATAACTAATTTTTGATTAAATCTTGTCATGGATGCATGAAGATGATTGGTAGTTGAGATTGGTTAGTGTTGTATGACTAACCCATAGAACTTATATGCATTAATTTAATTGGACTAAGATTGTTACAATTCGTAAACAAGTGAAGGTTGATTGATTTCACATGCATGGAATGTGTGTATGAAGATTTTTACAACCTCTGTGCTATAGTTCCAGTTGTTTATGAGAAGAGTTCTTAATTTTATTCACCATGAGAATGCATGATGAATAGTATATGCTTATGTCTTAATAGATTTAATGATGATTACCCTCTAATTAAGTGAAATCCATTAGCATGGTATGTGTTTATCATTACTTGTTGAGAGATAAAAACCATTGGAGCCTCGATTTAATGATGGTTGAATTTATCTCTACTATGGGAATGATGGATTTCTTATGCATGTTGCATTCCAGTGTGAAGTTAATTGTAGAGGCATGTTCAGTGAGTAACATTTCTAGGACCCATTCATGGTATAATTACATGTGATAATTACTCATAAATAGACTACCTGTGTTAATACATTTGTCAGTAAACTCTAACTACCTTCCCCAACTATAGATGCTTCCAAAGGAAAAGGAAGCAAGGAGAAGGAAGAAGACCGTGCTGTAGGGACAGACGGAGATGGGAAAAGAAATCGCTAAGTCTGGTGATGACCAGATAGCACAAGCTTTGGGTGTCAGAATCTTGCAAAAGACTCTAAGTCTGGGGATGACTAGATAGTGCTCGATGTGCATGTGAGTATTCCCTTGACAATGCTTAAGGAGTTGGAAATTGATAACTATAGTGGGTTGATGTTAATGATTTTCATAATGTCTCCTTGAACTCATTATTCTGAAATGGTCACATAGTAGTGTTATGATAGTTGTTGCATCTAGCATCAAGTGGTAACTCTGGTGCATGTGTGACACTTACGAGATTATGCTTCTAATTGCATAAGTAGAGCAATTGCTTCTGGTAAGGGTGGTTCAATTTGTTAGTTATGCATGTTGAACCAAGGATAAGATAAGTATCTTGCTCACTTTCTTAAAGAACATGTATGAATGTTTTATATGATCTCTTAGTAGAGAAAGTATGTGAATGCATGCAATAAAAGAATGGTTCTTTTATAGATTTTCTTGGTAAAGGAAATGTGTTAAGGCATGCAGTTAAAGATTGATTATTTTGTATGTTTTCTTGGTAAAGGAAATAGGTAGTTCCTCCTAGAAAGACTATATGTGAGTCTTGTGTGAGAAATGTTTGTCTCTTGTCATTTTTCTTGGAATAAAATCCTTGCTAAATATAGCCAAAGTATCTTCTTGAGAAAAAAGGATGAGGTATATAAATGTCCTGAGGACATAGCATGGAAGGTGGCCAAGTTTTCTTGAATTAAAATATGTATCTTTATTTGATAAAGGCTTCTTGGAAAATATATATATATATATATATAGATATATAGATATATATATATATAGATATGCTAATTGCGTTATGATTCTAGTTAGTTTCTAAGTTCTAGTGAAATGATTATGCGTTGCATGCATGATAAAAGATAGCTAAGGATGTGCCTCTAGGCACATAGATATTCATTTCTAACTTCTTGAAGGAAGAGTATATTACATATATACATAAATATAGTCTCATCCTAAGAGTATGCATACTTCATGTATGAAGATGCTGGATTCTATCAGAATTTTCTTGAAAATAAAAATAGAGGTTCTTTCCTTAAAGACACATTAGAATAGTGTTCATACAAGAACCAAAATCCTTACTGGTTTCATGAAAAGAGCTATGTGCATTGAAGTAGAGTAATTGTGTTAGGAGAACACATGTTGCATATTGGTAGCTATTGTGACTTTGGAATTATGACTCTGTGTGTACATAGAGAAAGTGATCATGTTAACTTTCTTGAAGACAATAATTTTTTGAAGAGATTGTCTTGCTAGATAAGTTATGTTGATTTCTTGATTTTGGATGGATGAGTACATCTTGTTCTGTATCTTGATTTTTATGCATAAAGATGGATATATTTAATAATTCCCTGAAAGGGAAGATAGAAGAATGAGGTTAAAATGACTTCCTTTAAGAAAGAGGTATGTGGTTTGTTGTATGAAATGATGGTAGCCTTCTAGTGAAGGGAATAGGTGTTGCATACATTAAAGAAGGGCTTATATGATAAGCAATGGTATGCACAAAGATTAGTCATTATGATATAGAGTTATGATCTTTGTATGTTAGAGAGATTATGTTAAATTACATTAACAATGCATGGTAAACATAAGATAATACTCCATTAATGATGATTTGAATTGGAACAACAGACTATGGCAAAATTGGGAATGCTGAGAGTATTAACTCAACTGTTGTTGACATTTATACATTAATGAATATTTGCATATGCTTTTATACATGACAATATTGTATGCATGAAAATGCTTGGAAATTGAATACGTGTTAACTGATGCATATTTATAACTAACGTTGTTGATGGGATTAAGTAGTGGTAGCTTAATGGAAACAAGAAAATTCATCACGTAAATTGCTGCAATGTGAATTGCAATCATAAATGAGAAAGAATGGTGTTATATGATATGCATGAATTATGTTATTTGGGAAATTTGCATGCATACAACGTGTATGATAGATATGTTTCCCATCAATCTAGATGTTGTGGACCCATGATGAGGGATAAGTGTAAATGCATGGTGTACATGCATGTTTATTTTGTTGATTATAATGATTATATGGTTCATTATGTAAATTACTTTGGGAAAGATTGATAACAGAGAAATTTAACATGCCAGACAGTTGCAGATAGATGTGAAAGGCTAGAATGCCTTGGGTTGATGGCAGTTACCTGCGCGGAGGGGCTGATGGTACTTGTCTGCCCGGATTGTGAAAGGCTGGAATGCCTTGGGTTGATGGCAATTACCTACCCAGAGGGGTTGATGGTACTTGTCTGCCCGGAGTTGGGTTGATGGCAACTACCTGCCCGGAGGGGTTGATGGTACTTGTCTACCCAGATTTCCTCTCCCTGGAATTCTTGAGCTGGTTGGCCAGTGGAATTCCATGTTAGACCTGGTAAGGTCTCTATCAAAGAAACTGTCTGGATGTGAAAATGACTCGGTTTGGTTGTGGAAACCAGTTCCCATGGGTTGGGAATTCTTTAGTCTATTGTGATTTCATGGCTAAAGAAATTAACTAATCAGTTGTATGTGATGTTAAAAATAAATTCTATATATAGTTGTGTGAAATGTGTTATGCACATTTAACAGGAAATGAGTTTAATGTTCAATAAGGAGTTATTGGAAATTTTAATTCCTGTATCATTTTATTAATCTTGTGAAAGTCTTAGTAGGGGCTAAGACCATTTCCAAATGATGCAGTGATTGACAGTTTTGATGATTAGAGAGCTAGGTGCTCTTTTGGTACATCTAGAAGCACTTTGCGGATGTCTTTAGTGAGAATTCGTTCAGTGTGCACGTGAGCAATGATTCATCATTTGATGATTAGTGTTAGTGCTCTTTAAGTACTTGTAAAAGCACTGTGATTTAGAAATCATCTAGCATTGCACAATTGATTGATAGTCAAACGTATTTCATTTGACTCAAAATATAGTGACTAATGTGATTGAATTTGTTAGTCATATATTACAGGAATTACTTACCATGGAGGGTTGAAGAGTTGTCCAACCACTATTAAAATGCTTACATGAAAGTATTCATGATTTTCAAGAATAGATGGTAAGTAATGGTAAGTTGACACAGAGAATTGTTTATTATGAATGAATAAGGGCCAAGTGGTGGCGATTAGAACTTGCATATTTTTGCAGTTATGAATGCTTATGGCTATTGATTTTTCTTATGTTATAACATTACTATTTTGTTTATTATCATTTCTTGGAATGAAATCTTGATTTGAAAGTGGAAGGATCACATTTTGTGTGGTTTAGATGGTAATACCATGAGTAAAATCTCAAGTTCACAAAGAAAGATGAACACCGAGGACGGTGTTCTTGTTAAGGGGGGGAGTATGTCATATCCCTATCGTAATTAACTCAACGTAAATTAAACTGTTATGAAATAAGTTACGAATCAGTTATAAAACTGATTCTTGATATTTGTAAAACGGATTGAGGGAAATCAAGAAACGGATCTTGGTAAAAAGGAAACACTTCTTGGATGGTGGCGAAAAGTAAAATTGGGGGCAACTCGATGCTATCGCCGCGGAGTGAAGGGTCAATCCACTGTATTTCTGGGTGATTTTTCCACCCAAGTTGCGGCGTCCATAATGTTTTCATAGTTTGCACAGTTCATTATTTTGCCGCTTGATTCTGCCAATGGTTACGATCTTGTCGCCTTTCAAGTCTTTGAAAGGTTTGAAATGCTTAACGATATGGGTAGCTTCACTGCTGGGAGAAAGCAGTGACTCTGGACTAAGGTCTTGAGGACTGAATCTGAGTTTTAGAAATTTCAAAATCCTGTAGTTTCACGTCTATTGATCTTGTTGCAACAACTATAATGGTTAGTGGTTTAAACATATAAATTACGGAAGGTTCTTACCCTCAGCATGGTTGCCACTTGAGGGATTATTTCCGCCGAGGTTTCAAATGGAAAACTTGCAGGTTTCGATATCCAGCCTTCCAAGCTCTTCTTTAACCTTCCTTGCCATTTGGCAGACTCCAAATAGTCAAGTCGCACAGCTATATATGTATATAGCTGCCCCAAAATTACAGAGAGCCAATCTTGATATAACTTGTATCATATCTGCTCTGTTATTCGTATAGGCAGGGTAGCTCTTCGCTGCCGCCGAGCTATCACCATTGTCATGTTTCGTGTTCAAATCTCTGGGCCATTGTTCAATCATGTTAGCCGCACACAGAAAACGCTGCCGAGAGCCGGAGACTCTGCCAGACTCCTCTGACGTCCGGGAGTCTAAACGCTCTTTCAATGGCATTGTGAAGAAATGGATCTGTTTCAGCAATTGCCATTGTTAGACAAAACCGTAGCAGAGAATCAACAACTACTGTTTCAAGCTGCACTGCCTTCACTGTTGGATGCTCAATCCCATGAAGAGATAAGTAGCTATGCCAAATCTTGGAAAATATAGGAGTTTGTGTTTATTTTGACATAGAAGTAGCGATTTTGGGTAAGGATAACCCATATTCAAACAAAAGATTATTGCATTTATGGAAAAGAAAATTCATATAAAGATATAGTGGTTAAGTTGGATTTTATTGGAAAGGGAAATATGCTTTATTGCATTGGATACTAGTTAATTTAGAAGTTTCTTGTGGAAAATTTATGCATTGCATGCATAATAGAAATTGCTAATCATTCTAACCTTCTTGAAGAAAAACTTATGTTTTATATCCACAAATATAGTGTCTTTTTAGGAAAAGAGAGGATTCTTCATGCATGGAAATAATAACTTATTAAGAGACTTTTTGAAAAACAAAGATAGAGATTCTTTCCTTAAAAGACACACATGAATAGTGTTCATGCAAGAGCAAGAGTCCTTACTTGTATCATTAAAAGATTATGTGCATTGCATATACTAAAGAAGGGCTGTTAGGATAAGCAAATGGATGCTCAAAGAACAGTCGTTGTGTTATGGAGATGTGTTCTTTGTATGTTAGCAAAACTATGTTAATTTCTTGAAAATAACTATGTGAAAGGAACGCATGTGCAAGGGCGCAGAACATTATCACCTGGTATGTAAACATAATCATTGTGTTATATGTTTTTAAAAGAGAATATGGACTTGCAAAACTAATGGTTAGATCTCTTAGAGAGAGATATATACCAATGTGAATAAGCATTGTGAAAAGTAGAACAAGAATTTACTTGAATGGATGTACTAGTTAGTTAGTATGTTAAGCTTGCTCATGCAGGTGAGTAGATGTTAAAAGATCACTTTTAGAGGTTGTTTAATGAATTATTAATAATGTATCTAATATTGTTGCCAAAGCTTGTTGACAACTACATTGACAAGAAACGATGGCGATTGATGCCAAAGGGAAAGTGATGTTTAACATTATGGCAGGAAAAGGATCATTGGTCCATGCAGATGAGTTCAAGTTGCAGGATTGTCCATTACTAGAACATTCATGCCACAAAGAATGTTGTATGTGGCGGTATGTAAGTAAAAGATTATATTATAACTGTATTAGTTTCTAGCTAGTTATGTGATAACTTAATGATAACTCATTGTAATGATTTTATAACAATGGTTAAGGGATGGAATCCCTTATAAGCCATTGAGTGAGGGGTGAAATCCCTCACGAGCGTTTAATAACAAGATTAAACGTTTGCTGATTTTCACCCTACGGGGTTTCCAGGGTATATCCGTGTTCAATGGTGTGATTGATGTGATTGTCTTTTGTGTCCATTGATAATGATGGGTCCTTGATGATGATGGCTCTTTATTTGATGTGACAACCATAATGTCTTAGTACATGATTATCTAATGTGGTTAAGGATATCAAGAAATGGATGCATGGATTGCATGAGACATTATGTTATTACAGCGATGGTTAAAGGTTATGCAATGGTTATGAAACTTACTGTCTTTGATGGCAATTTACTTGATGCACTAATGAATATTATATTTAATGGTTAATGATGAATTGTGGAGTTGTGAATTGGTTAATTACTTGTGGTAATTTGTATGAAAAATTCTAACTCCCTACCTTTTACATGCGAGGTTACCGGGGTATATGACAATATAAATCTATTTTTTTTTTTAAATGATTTATACCCTATTATAAACATTTATATAAAAATCTAATTCAATTTTAAAACGCTCATTTTTATTTTAAATTATTCAATATAAATAATTATATTGAAATCCAAATCAAATTTCAAATGATGTTGTTCATGTCATTTTATTTATAAGGATATAAAATAACTAAACATTAATGTTCCACCTGAGACAACTTTATTTACAAATGAAATAAAAATAAAATTTGTATTATTGTTATTTATTTATTTTTTAAAAACCATATTTAAATTTTTAGATGTTTCAAAAATTTATATTAATTGTTTTTTTTTTAAGGATTAAACATATTAATGAGTTGTTAGTAACAATATACAAAAATTTATTATTTTCAACTTTTGTATATAATAATTGACTTTTTTTCTTAGTTAGCAAGAGAGATTGTTGGCTTTCTGTATAGACTCACTTAAGGGCGAACAAATTTACTCTATTCTAAAGCATTAACATGTCAATTTAGGAGATTTGAACTTAGGTGAGGGTATAGAAACTATTCCACCCATACTAAACTCAATTGACATTATATAATAATTTTATCTTCGATTATTATTAATTTTTTAAAAATATTTTTATATAATAATCACATTATAAATATAAAATAAAATGAAGTTATCAACTATTCTATATTTTGGAGTTTTTGGCCGGGTAGGAAATAATATTTGTTCAGATGATATTTGTTCGTTATTTAAAATATATTTTTGAATACACAAATGGATTCAAAACTCTCAAAAAAAACCACTCAAATTTTGCAGAGTTTATCAATAGAACTTTTGATTTCAATAATTTGTTATTAGACTTCAAACAAATTCAATCTGGAAAATGTCAAAAAAAACCTTCACAACATAAAACTATTAAACTAAAGAAAATAAAAATAATTTGATTTTAAATAAACAATTTAATTTAATACCTACATCATTGAGGAAAAAAATATATATATATATATGTTCAATTTTATTATTGAGGTGGCTTTATCCAATGAGTCAAATGGAGATTTTAATTTATAAGCATTGAAAGACATGTATGCAAGATGATGTAAGCTGATTAAGAAAGAAAGGGATTGAGTGAAACATGGAAGCCATGTTGACAAAGTTGATCTTATGTACTTGTTAAAAGTGTACTAGTTTTTTCATTAGTCCTCAAGAACTGTCCATTTTATGTTACAATAGTTGTGGACAACACAATAGCAGTATGCTTTTTTTTTATCTGTACTCAAAGCGGTTCTTGACGAATCTTTCTTTTATTTGTTCTCAGATCTGCCCATTATTATGTTTGAAGAAGTGTGGCTAATGCAATACCAATCCCTGAGATTCCATCCTGATGCAATATCAATGTCCTGCAGGATTTTTAGCTTTTTCTAATAAGACATTCATGGGCACTTGCTACCACGTGGGTGACAAAAGCGCAGAAGAGTTTGTCAAAGCAACAAATGCAGACATGTACTTAAATTTTGCTTTTGAGACCGTGTGTGGTTGATGGGTTGTTTGATAAAATTGCCATATGACAAGGGAAAAAAACATAGCTAAATCACAGCATTAATGAAGTTACTTCCATTTTAGGTGTCATTGTAACAGCCAGTTGCTATCCTTTTATAACAATGTTACTGTCATAACAGCCTTTTGCTGTTTTTTCATAACAATGTTACTATCAGATAATGTTATTATGATCGGATCGGTCACTGTTAACAGTGTGGCATTGAACAGTACCAGTCCTTTAAAAATGTTGATAATGGTGACCATCGCTGGTGATATTCAAACAAAAGTTGTTAAGAATCCATATCGCTGGTTTGCATCGATCATTGTTATGATTCCAATTGTTGAAAACAGCCTCAGTATTTCAAAATAATCGTCGGCATTGTTTGAACAAACTTTCTGAAAAAATATAATTTTATTGGACACAAAGCCCAGCTCATTAGTCTTCATTGAAAGGGATATTTTTACAGAAACTCCCCATAAAAAGCATACATTCTGCACAGTACTGGAATATAACACAGATGGGTTATATATATACACAGTACTGGAATATAACACAGATGGCTTTTATATATATATATATACACATACTTATACTTTGCCAATTTTAGTGTTATGTTTATATTAAAATAATAATATTATAGTAAATTTATTTTACCTATAAAATAGAATAAAAATATTATAAAATTGAAATGTAATTATTGTATCAATTTCCACTGGCCACATCATCCATTGTTTGGATACTAAATTGCTCAGAAATGAATATAAATATGAGGAGGGAAATAAGATTATTACTGGAAAATAATAAAAATTTAATTAATAAATGATTATGAACATAATTAAAAATTATGAAAATTGATATTATTTTAAAATAAAAAATGTTATAAAAGAAACTGAATTTCTAGAAATTTAATAATAAATAAATTAAATGTAAAAAGGAAACAAAAAAAATTATGGATATATATGGAATTGAAAAAAAAAAAAAAAACCTTCATTATTGTTCATCACCATATTTTTATATCAAACATTATTTGCCCTATTGAATCCATTAGATAGAATCTTTCCACACATGACAATAAAGAATTTTGACAAGTGAATGGATTATTTGTTGTTCCAAACCAAAAAACAGTTCTAGTCCATCTATTGCCTTAATCACAACTCCAATAGCATTATTTTAAAGTTGATAAAGGTAACCAAAGAATAGTTCTAGTCCATCCATTGCTTTAATCACGTCCCCAATAGCATTATCTTAAAGTTGATAAAGGTAAATTATGAATATTTTTAACCATGAATCTAATTTTTTTAATCTTCTTTCTTTTTTTTTATATAAACCTTTTGGTGAAAAAAACAATTAGTATTATAACCATATTAGTTACCAAAGTTATAAAATCCTACTCTCTAGACTCTAATGTTCAAAAGAATCTTATTTCTCATAACCTCCAAACTCCTAGAATATATGGAAAACCTAAAATTCATATTAAAAAAAAAATAATAATAATAATAATAATAATAAATAAATAAATCCCTCTCAAACCAATAGTCATTGTTATATGAGCACCTACTCATGCTCTTACTCAAACTTCAATTTTCCATTGGTAAAATTCTCTCCTTCAGTAAGGATTCCTATAATTTTATTAAAAAAATAATGAATCTTCCAATTGATGAACATGACCAATTTTGATGTTGTATCTTTATTCACCAAAATTTTTGCTCCTAAAATTATAAACATGATCTATAACTTGGTTGACCTTGAAACCTCTAACCTCATTCAAATTTGTCTTCTGTTTTTTTCACTTTTAAAGCAACTTATTGTGAGCAAACAGATGGTATAGCCAAGAAAACTTCCTTATCTCAAGTAATCTCCAATACCTTGAAGTAGCATTTTGAGACTCAATCCAAAATGTTGGTTTCAATATGTTGATGATACCTTTATCGTTTGGTCTCTTGGGAATTCCTCCCTCATCTCCTATTTCAATCATCTTAATAGTGTTTCCCCTCATTTTTGTTTTGTAAGCATGGCAAGACTACATCTTCATCATGTCCAAATATATCACCTCAATCGGGGCAGGGAATTGAACCAGCGACTTCACATCAAGGAGTGCATCTTCATCATGTCCAAATATATCACCTCGATCGGGGTGGGGAATTGAACCAGTGACTTCACATCAAGGAGTGCCTTAACAGAGAAACCGATCACTGTCTATCCAAGACCCCATGGACCCCCTCATATTAAATGTATTATGGAATTGGAAAAAGATAAGCCTTTACCCTTCTTGGATGTCCTCATCTCCCATCTTTGTAATGGCTCCCTCAACCACCAAGTTTATAGGAAAAAAACCATGCTCTCCAATACATTCATCCCTAATCCCATCATCATCCAACCTAATAATCAGTTATTTTTAAAACTCTCATTACTTATCCATTTGAATCTCTATTGTTCAATACCTAGAGAAAGAAAAGGCTCACTTGACAAAAGTCATTGTAGCCAATGGTTAGTCTCACAAATCAACAAATATTTCCACTTCCCCTCCTCTTTGCTCAAACTCTCATTTCTCTGCCCTATATGGAAGATACTATTGATCATATTTCTAAAATTCTAGCCAAAAGTGATATTAAAACCATATTAATACAGTCCTATTAATTTTGATCATATTTTTTTTTCTAAGTAATACTATTCTATTGATAAAAACAAAATTAAAAATATAGCAAGGCTCCGGCCTCTGCGGTGCTGAACAGAGTTATGTCAAAATTTAATCAAGAAGACAAAACTCGATTTCCCACCCAGGGGAAACCAGTTTGAGTGAACCCATTGTAAAATTCCCACGAAGGGGTCTCAATTCTTAACCTAAAAAGGCCCACACAGGGGTCCTAAATCAAAACCAATCAAAACAAGCCACATGGTTTGAAAAAATAGTAGAGAAAAAACCCCATGAAACAACAAGAGAGCGGCGAATCGAAACCTGGCGACTTGACCAGCAGTCTGTTTGGACCCCCTAGGTGTCGTCTGGTGGAGGCTCCTCCACAATGCGACACGCGTACTCATACCAGTCATCATCCTCTGCTGACGTGCCGCGCAGGATGCCACCGACTGCTTGCGTGTCGACCGAACTGCCCTCGACTGCATGCTTGCCTGATGTGCCACTTGGGATGCCACCAACTGCTTGTGTGCCACCCGAACTGCCTTCGATTGCATGCTTGCCTCTAGCCATATCCTCGCCATGCAGAATGTTGTCATGACCAGCCTTGCTCGTCTTCTCTGTCGTCTGCTGCTTGCTGTTGTTTCCTTTCTCTGGTTCACGACCATCCTTGTTCGTCTTATCTACCTTCTGCTGCTTGCTATTGTTCCCTTTCTCTGGTCTAGGTTCGTGGGTCTGAGCATCCTGCTCATCTTGCAGACTGATTTCCTCATTGAAGGTCACTGTGACAATGGCAATGATATCGGGACGATGCAACGTACTGTGAAAGCGAAATTGGAACGTGTGGTGAGAGGGGTGAGGGGGGTTAGGGAGCTTGGCCATTTGGGTAGCAAAATTCATTCTTCTGGCACCATGGGCCTGTGCCCGACCTCTGCCTATGCGCGTGTCAGGGTATTTTCCGAAGAAATGACCTCTGGAATGAATAGTAGAAGGGGATGAGGAAGGAGTTTCTGGTTCAGGGGTGGGCGTCGAGGGGAGGCGAATGCTTCCACCGCGACTACCACCTCTTCTACTATGCATTCGATGGCGAGTACGCGGCATGGCTAGTTGACGGTTGTTGGTCTGGGCCAAAGTGACTATGTTGTTATCAGTGATTGCATTAGGGGAGGAAAAGTTTACTCTGGAATTGATGAGGCTATTCAGAAGAGAAGCAAAGGAATTCTGGGCAGAATTCAGAGCACAGTGAGTGGTTTGGGAGAAATGGAAGCCATTCCCCAAATCAACACAGCTAAGAATCCAACAACGCCTCCCTGTAATTGTGCGTGAGCTCGTCTCCGCAGCATGAGGGGGGCAAGAGCAGTTTAGCAGGGATGGGATGAGTGGATTATGGCTTGCAGAAGCCATGGCCTTATGCTTGGTGTGAATTCCTCGACTTGAGCACCAGAAGAATGGTGCCTGCAGGCCGATTATGGCTTGCCATAAATTGGCATGGAAGGGGACGCGGGTGGCCATGTGGCCTGGCTGCCTACCATCCTTCTGTATAATCAGCATTAACGTCAAATTAATCACCCGCATCCATGTGTGTCTCTTCGCTTTGTACCAGTTCATTATATTCCTGTAGCTGGGAAGAATTGGTGATTATGTTGAGCGAACCTGTATGTAGAGTCCGATCACTATCCACCCCCAAATTTGTCGGGAGATCAGCCACTTTGTTGCCTTCTCTTCTGACGTGTTTGAAAGTGACTACTCTGTTAGTGGTGAGCCATTGGTCTATGAGCTCTAATCTTTCTGCCAATCTCTAGCTGCTGACCACTTTGTATGCTGGGGTCCCATGCAGGTTCTAATTAGCCATATTAATAAGAATCTGAGAGTCGCCTTCGATTACTAAGGGGAAGAAGCTGTGTCGTTGAGCTAAAAGAAGCCCTTGCCATAGCCCCTCTAGCTCTGCAGAATTGTTCGTATCCCATCCAATTGAGCCTAGGAAAATTAAAAGAGGTTTGCCTTTGTGATCCCTGAATATTCCTCCATATCCTGCTCTGCCTGGGTTACCTTTGGAGGCCCCATTTAATTTTGATCATATTAATATGGTCCTAAACAATTAATTAAATGTTAATTAATGGTACTAACAATAATATTAATTTAATAGTATTATATATAAAATTAATAAGAATATTAAAATTAAAATTAACAATATGGATATTAATATTAATAATAACATTTATTTATAATTTATTTATAATATCCTTCTTCGAACTTACCTAATGATTAATAATATGTACCTAATTAATTGATTAAAAATTCTAATAAGTAATGATAACATTATGAATATTATTAACAATAATAGTATTAATAATATTAATATTAATAGTTCAATAATAATAATAATAAATTCTCTTTTCTTCTTAATAAATTTAACCTATGAAATCTTATTCTCCAATTAAAATTTTTAATCTTCTTGCATTATTTTCTCTTACAAATAGCTTTATATATCCGTGATGATGGGTGGAGCATCCACTTGAAATGTGGTTAGTTTCATACAAGATACATAGTGTTTTTTAGAAGGATTAACAAAATATTAAAACCCTCTTTAAACCTTATAAACGCCTTAAACAATTACTCTGAACAACTAAGGGTAACTCTCAACATATGTTTAGCCCAAGAAGGATTAACAAAATGTTAAAACCCCCTTTAAACCTTGTAAACCCCTTAAACAATTACTCTGAACTACTAAGGGTAACTCTCAACATATGTTTAGCCTAAGAATTTACTAAATTCCTTTGCTCCTATGGCAAATCATACATTGGCCAAAATAGCAAATCATGTAAAACATTTTTCAAAGAACATATTGTTAACACTTTTTATAGTCACATCTCAAAATTAGCTATTGTTAAGCACACTTTTAAATCTAAATATCTCATGAAGCTTCTACCAAGCAAAAATTCTTGTCAACGCTCTATTATGCTTTCTACAACATTTTGGAAACTCTTGAAATTGAAAAACACCTAATTAATTTAATTAATAAAATAAGTATAAACTAAAACATTATTAAAAGCCTATTATTCATTCCCTCACTCACTAACTCTATTTTGTTTATATTTTTTTGTTCGATTTTACTCTTCCTTTTTCTCTCATTTCTTTTAGGTTGTTCTTGAAATTAATTTATCTTCCCTCTTAACACCTTGAAACTCTTTCTTTTATTTTTTGTTTGTCAATTTTCTTTATTACTTTTTAGCTTAATTTATTTTGTTTATTTTATATTTCTATTTATTATTTTTCTTTTATTTATTATTATACGCTTCTACTTTATTTCACATATTCATAAAATGTTTTTAGTTTTAAAATTATTATTTTTATATATATATATATTCAATTTACTCAAATTTATTTATTTATTTTTATATTCATTTATTTTATAAATATTTATTTTACAATATTTTTTTTATACACTTAGTTTTATCTATCTATATGTAATTCTAATTCTAATTCTAATTCTGTAAACTTTCAAATTAAATTTTTCATTTATAATATTTGAAATTTTTTATTTATAAAATAAAAATATTAATATACTTATTTTATTTTTAAATGTTAAATGTTTAGAAAATAGTACTATAATTTTAATGTTTTTAAAATATAAACTTATTTTTATAGTAAATGTATTCTAAATTTAATAATAAAAATGATAAGTTTATAAATATAATATTATTTAATTAAAATTTTAAAAATATTATTTTATTTACACAAATATCAAGGAAAAGAAACAATATCCATCCACATATACATATGAAATTTTAATATACCGTGGAAACAAAATATATATATATATATATATATATATATATATATATAAATTTCTAGCCTCTCACAAAGTTATTAAAAAACAAATATAAAAAAATGCAGTTTGAAAATTTTATTATTATTATATTATTTATTATGATTTTAAAGTAATAGATTATTATTATAAATTTTAAAAATAGAAATTATATTATAATTAACCAAAATAATATTATAATGAAAATGAAATGCCGCATATTTTTGTGTACATGTAACCCCTTTTTTTCCACATATCACATCCACTAAATATGAAGAGAGAACTTACCATCATAACGGAAGGTGACAAAGGCATATGTAATAGTGTATATATAGTAATGTCGTAATATAGGACATGGTACTTATCCTGAGAAGTTGTTTTAAAATGTTTCAATTTAAAATAACTTGGGAAAATTAGTTCGAAGGTTGTTTCATCCGGGTAATCCATTCAAATGGAAGCATAGTTTTTCATAAATTGATAGACTAGGTATGCCCTTTACCTCAATAGGAAATGTCTTTATATCGGATCACAAGCCGATTTTTTTAGGATGGAGAGAAAAAGGATTTAGAAAAGGGTATCTTTTTAAATTCAACAGATTATGCTTGGAAGATTTTGATTTTAATGAAGCCATAAGTAGTCAATGGAAGGAATTATCATTAAGAGAAAAAATGCCTCCTTTTTTAACTTTCAGAGAAAAGATGGGATCCATCCGAAAATTTGTAAAAGACTGGCAGTACAAGAAAAGACAACAAAACAGAGCAGCCCTTCGGGAAATTCAGAAGGAACTGGATAGTATCTCTGATAAATTAGTTGCTCACAGTGTCCATTTCAATTTAAGATGTCGTATGAGGGAGCTACAAAGCAGAAAATGCAAAATCTTAGAACAGGAAGAGGCATCATGGAGATTAAAAAGCAGGGCAATTTGGTTAAAGGAAGGAGACAGAAACTCAAAAAAAAATCACAAAATTGCTAGCTCAAGAAGAGAGAAGAATTCTATATGGAAAATCAAGGATGAAAAAGGAGTCTTTCTTTTCTCTCAACAAGACATTTCAAGTGAAGCTGTGAGATATTTTGGAAACCAATACAGAAGATCTGAAGGCTGCAGGTTTCAGGACATTATGTGGGGAATAGATCCTTTCCCTCAAATGTTTGACGAGGAACAAAATGATTATATTTTTCAGCCAATAATGGAGGAGGAGCTTCTAGAAACCATGAAATCTTTTAAAAAGGATAAAAGCCCTGGTCCAGATGGCTGGACGATAGAATTTCTCATCCATTTTTTTGATATCATCAAACAAGATCTTCTGAGGATGGTAGAGGCTTCAAGAATTTTAGGTAGCATCCATCAGTTTACCACTTCCACTCATATCGCCCTCATTCCCAAGCAAAAGGAAGCGGAATCTTTTCAAGACTACAGGCCAATATCCCTTTGCAACATATCATACAAAATCATATCCAAAATTATTGCTGAAAGGATAAAGGGATCCCTGTCAAAGCATTTAACAAAAGACCAGCATGCTTTTCTGAAAGGAAGAAATATCCTGGACGTTGTTGCTATTGCTAGCACTCAGGAGGTATTATTTTCGATGCACACAAAAAAATTGAAGCGGCCATTCTCAAAATTGACCTCCGAAAGGCTTATGATTGCCTTGAATGGGGGTTCTTGCGATGTCTTCTTGCAAAGATTGGACTGAGAGCAAATATGATAAATTGTGTAATGGCATGTGTGGAAAATGTGAACTATGCTGTCATAATAAATGGGATTCCATCTCCTTTTTTCCTGGCTACCAGGGGTCTACGCCAGGGCTGTCCGCTATCTCCCATATTGTTTATCCTGGCTATGAACACCTTAAGCCTGCACATCAACAAGGTAGTAAGTGAAAATAGGTGTCATCCTCTTAGGATTTGCAGGAACAATTACATATCGCATAATCTCTTCGTTGATGATATTCTTCTTTTCGGAATGTTGTGCAGGCTCACGTGGTCATGCCTATATGAGATCCTAAAAAAATTTCAAAGGGCCACGAGCTTACAAATAAATGAAACAAAGTCTGTTCTTTTACATAATGATGGAAATCCGGATCTAATAGAGTGGATATCCTCTCTCTTTGGGATGGAGGCACGGTCCATTGACCAGGGAATGAAATATTTGGGTTTTCAGTTAAAAGCAAAAGGATACTCCAAACTGGACTAGCAGTGGATAATAGAAAGGTACTTGAAAAAGATTTCAGTATGGGAATACAAATGCCTATCAATGGCAGGAAGAGTCATTCTGGCTCAATCAGTCCTCACTCAACTTGCGGTATATTGGGCGCATCTGTTTTTTCTTCCAGCAAGCATTATCCAGAAAATGAACAAGATAACAGCAAATTTTATTTGGGGTGGCCAGGTTGAGAAAAGGAAATATCATTTGTCTAACCTATCATCAATCTCGCTGTCGAAAAATTTGGGAGGTTGGGCTCTGCTGGACCTTAGGAGCTTCAGAAAGGCCCTTTTATGAAAATCCCTTTGGAGAGGGATGTTCGGGGAGAGCCCATGGAGTAACACCATAAAAGAGAGGTATATGGGCGGTAAGGATATCTCATATTGGTTCAGAATGGGAAGGATTGGTTCCATCTATGGTTCTGCAATATGGATAGGCTTCCGTAAGATAGAAGGTTATTCTTAAAGAATTTGATTTGGAATTTCCAAACCGGCAGCGAGATTCTCATTGGACTAGATACTTTTTTGAGCGGATAAGAGGATATCATCCTACCAAAGACTCTCCTTAATTTTTTACACAGGAAAGGATATTTCACCTGGGACAAGCTCATTGAAAAATGGAATGGACCCCTCCCTATTTGGAAAGGAGCTGGAAAAATGGGGATGTCTGAAAATGTAGCAAGGCAGTGGAGATCTGTAGAAGTTTGTCTGAGAAGCTGTGGAATATATCGTTCTTTAGATGTCGATGTCCTAACATGGAAAGATAAAAAAGGGATTTCCCAGGTTCGAGTAAAGGATATTTACTTAAAGCTGATATCCTCAGAAAATGCTATCCCCAGCTCCTTTTTTCCATTATCTTTCTGGAAAACAGGTTGTCTTTCCAAAGCTATTATGTTCTCGTGCCTGGTTTTCCACAATAAAAAATTTATCTTGGGAAAACTTTAAAAAGAGGGGCTGGTAGGGCCCGGGCCTTTGCCCATTGTGCAGAACTGAGGAAGAATCAAATTGTCACATGTTCCTCCTCTGTCAGAAATCGCGGCAGATATGGCAAGCTCTGGAATTTCAATATGGTTTTCCTCATGCTTCTCACTCCTCTATTCAAGAGGCCTTTACATGGTGGAGCAGGTAAAAGGATTCATGGAGGCCGATTTTCATCATCACTTTATGGTGTATATGGAGATGGAGAAACAACTATGTTTTTAATGATAGTAAGGAGCCTTTTATGGGAATCGTCCAAAACATATTTTCTCTCTTTGAATCCATTCCTGAAAAGCCTCAAAAGGAGAAGAGATCAAATCCCATCATGGATGATCTATGTCGCGACAGTTTCCCAAGAGCGTTCTTTGATGGAGCGGCTCAACACTTTTCTTGTGGTTGTGGATTCCACATCATCTTGGATGAAAATATACAGTATTTTATTTCATGGAATGGTGGAAAAGGATCCAACTGCAAAGCGGAGGTGATGGCTCTTGCAGGGCTCCTCTCCTTCTGTATTTTCTTTAACATCCAGTCTATTTCAATATTTGGGGATTCCAAAGTTATGGTTGATTTCATTCAAGGAAAAATCCATATTGGCAACCCTCACCTTGCTGGTTGGATGAGCAGGTTAGTTTTTCTTTGGGAAAGGATGGAAGGATTTCAAATACAGCATGTTTACAGGTCTCAGAACAAGATGGCAGACAGTTTATCAAAGGAAGGCCTGGTAATGTCTCCAAGTATTTGGCACATGAAGTTAATTTCAGATATGCAAGTGTTCTCTTTCACAGATTGTTCCTTTCTAGATGCTTTCTGAGTTTGTCAGGTATATTTTTGTTTATGTCTCCGTTTGTTTATGATCACTTTTTTGGTTATCCATTCATCGATGCTTTCCGCCTTGGGGGATCTCAGCATTCCAAATGTTTGTACGCTTCAAAATATTTTCTCTGCGTCTTTCTATAACAGAGACATGGTTGTCAATTTAGAAGATCATCAGTGTTATGTGTTTTTTGGGGATTATTTCCTCTTTTTTCAGTTTCGGTCTGAACGGATTGCCCCCAGTCCAATCACGCCTCATATATAGGTTTCTATATGGCAAATGTATTTTGATCATTATATTCCTTATATAATATATTTATGCTTTATGCTTTTTCGTTCCTGAAGAAGAAAAAAAAAAAAAAAAGAGGAAGATTTTTTGTGGGGTTTTACGATTTAATCTCTCTAAAATTTTGCAGAAATTTATTGAAATCACAAGTTTGATGGATAACACCTGCACAATCTAAGTGCCCTAGGGGTTTTTGAGGGTGTTGAATCCATATATACAGTCAAAAAATCAATTTAAATAACACAAATCAAGATTTCACCTCAATTTTTTCCACCAAATTTCTACACCCGAAAATCCAAAAACTCCATTAAAACAATTCCATGATAATATATTAAAATTAATAATATTAAAATTAAAATTAATAATTCATACTGAAAAATATATATATATATATATATTAAAATTAATAATAAAAAACTCAGTTAACTTTTATAAATTAAAATAAAAACTTGATTTGAAATTAAAAAATATTTAAAACATATAATAAAGAAACTCTCAAATAAGAATGCAAAAACCTAAAAGAACAAATTAACCACCTCCTCTAATTAATGGACGCAGACCACAATTTGTACCCTCTTCTTCTTCTTACTAATAATAATAATAATAATAATAATAATAAATTAAATTAAATTAAATTGTACTCTTTCTTTAACTGGAGATTAAAAAAAATATGAAAATATGAAGAGTAAGGAGCGGAGCACTGGGAGGTGACAAGGGAGTGAAATGTTCAATATAATATTGAGGCATAAGACAGGTGTAAAGGTGGGTTGGAGAACGAATTGTTTTCTTTTATTTTATTTTTTATCATATTTATTATATTAATATTTTTTTTTACTTTGGAACAGAATTACTAATTATTTTAATAGGTGTATTTAAAAGTAAAGAATTATTAATTATTTTAATAAGGTTATGTTGTTTGGAAATAATTATTAATTATTTTAATAATTGTATTTATTTTGGAAGAGGGTTTTTAGAATTTTAATTTAATTATCAAAAATTATTAGGTGGATAGTGGGGATTTAACTTTTATGGAATATTTTAGAATATTTTTAGTATTCTTTATAAATTAAAGGTTGAGATTTATCTGCAAAGTAATTATGTTTTTTTTGTCTTTTTAATTAAATTGATTAATTATAAAAAAAAAATTAAATGAAAAAGTGTTATATGAAATGAGTTATAGTCTTTTGGGAATGTCATATTGTGAGCCATGGTATTGACCTATGACATTGCAACAAAGTTAATTTACAAATTAAGAATCTCTATGGTAAAGTGTGTAGATGAATCTCATGATCAAGAATCTTGTTTTATATATATATATATATATATATATATATATATAGAGAGAGAGAGAGAGAGAGAGAGAGAGAGAGAGAGAGAGAATGTATTGCGCATCTGCTTCTAGGGTTTTCTCGTTCGGCCTCAATTTCCTAGCAACCTTCACTAGCTTTGGGTTGGCTTCTATTGCTAGAGATGGGCCAAACGTTGGAAAGAGATTGTTCTACTTTCTCAATGAAGGTGTCAAATGGGGAAATCGAGGAAAGTATGAGGAGGACTGGCTTCTTTTCTGGTGCAACAGAAACAAAGTTTGGATTAAAAATATAGAGGTGGCATGTCTACATTGGATGTGGTTGACTTGTCCTCTGAGAGTTTTATTGCTCTGCAACTCCTTATTCCCCGTCTTTGCAAACAAATTTCTTGCAACTCCTAATGCTCTTTCACCTTGGGAAGGAAAATATACATTAGTTTGCATATTGCTTTATGTCGGCATCCCTACATACGGTAGTGTGAACTCATTTTTATTATGTCGCTCATCTTTTCATGGAGGGAAGAAAAAAATTGTCGAAAAATTTGGTATGTCTGTCTGGTTTGAGATCTCCCTCATTGGTTTATTTTTCTCTCTTTTATTTTAATTCAAAACAAAGGGTGTTATTTTCGGCGTTATTCCCTCTGGCGCGCACTTCCTTTTTCTATATATCGTCTACAAGCTCTATATCAATCACTACAGAGAAGGGGGCTTCTTTGTCGCCTATGGATCCTCTAGAAGATAGAAGTCTCATGATTCCTCTCTCTAAGCCTCGATCTGAGGCACATTATCCAATTGCAAAAAAACTTGTTGCAATAATATAATTGTGTGTAGTATTGTAATTATAAGAGTCAAATAAGTAATTGTATTTTATTGAAAACTAGATGGTGCTTACAATTCTTCGTGGAGGTGTGCTTATATAGGCATTCACTGACCATGAAGATGAGTGGTCACATATTTTGACCCTTATCCCTTCATAATTAATGTGATACTAATTTAATTAGTTAATTTATTATGCAATACTATCATTTTAATATTTTTTACTAATTAATATTTTTATGATTATTTTATTCATATAACATTGCCACCCCCTTTAGAGATGCTTTGTCCTCAAAGCATAACAAGAAGGGTTTTCTCTAGTTGAACACATTGTTATGGAATGACATCTTTTATTTTGACTTTGTTTGTGCCTTGTGAGTTGGTGAAGTTCTCATGTGTATTTGCACTTTCCTTAAAGTTGGAAGTGTTAACACCATATAATTTATAATGTCATTCTTGCTAGTTAAACTCCATGAACTGTTCTTCAAGGTTTGTAGTATAGCTTCCTAATTGTATTAACCATTTTACACCTAGTACTATATCCATTTCTTTGAGCGGTAGGGAAAATAAATCTGTTTGTAGATCTAGTTCTTGTATCTGGATTGAAACCTTATGACATTCCCCTATCTTTTCAAACTTTTGCCTAGTTGCGACAATAATGGTCAGTGCCTTGATTGGGAATACACAAACATCAAGTTGTGTAGCAAGATCAATGTTTATACAATTATGAGTATTGCCAGAATCTATAAGTATATTGACATTTCTGCCTCTTATGACCCCCTTAAGCTTCAGGGTTTTAGGTCGTAACCTTCTTGTCATGTTTGTTGGTGGTGTTGTAAGCTTAGTGTTCTTTCTTTTCAGAGACTGGTTTTTCTGCTTTCGAAGGTGTGGTGGAATGTATTTTACAGTTGCTTGTTGTTTTTTATCTTTTGAAAAATTGCTTCCTTCATCCTGATTTTGTTGGACACATGAGATTGCAGCTAATGATGGTTCCTCAGGATCTGAATCTTCATTGTGTGTGATAACAATTTCTTCATCAGGTTCTTGTACTTCAACTTGCCTTCCATCTACTATTTATAGTAATGTGAGGACATGCCTTCACATTTATGTCCTGGCATCCAATTTTCTCCACACTTGCGACAATTATTTTTCTTTTTTATCCTTTTCTCACACTCATTACTTGAAGTGTCTGACTCTCTCTCAACTTCATAAGCATATAATTTCTTATTAAGGCATCTATGTCCTTACGTCCATTTGTCTCCACAATACCTACGTTTGTTTAACTCCTTTTACCTGAGTATTGTTGTTGGTCTTCATCTTCCTTGAATGATGACAATTTGAACTTATGTTTTTGTTCAATCAGATTTGTCATGTGTCTAGCTTCTTTGATAGTTTGTGGTTTGTAAAATTTCAATTCTACACGAATATAATCTTTAAATCCACATCTGTACATTTTAAGTAGTTTTTAATCAGTAAATCATCTTTGTCTTGTATCCAATACTTCCTATTCATGGGTGTATTCACTTACAGACCCTTTATTAAAAGCTTGTAGTTCTTCATTATTCATAATTTTTCCATTTTTCTTAGTAGAACCCACTTTTTTTTTAATATATATATATATATATATAATCAATTATTTATAAAATTATTTCAAAAGAACATGTTGCAAGAATATAATTGTGTGTAGTCTTGTAATTGTAATAGTCAAATAAGTAATTGTATTGTATTGAAAAATTGAATGGTGCTTACAATTCTTCATGGCAGTGTGCCTATATAGGTATTCACTAGCCACGAAGACGAGTGGTCACATCTTTGGACCCTTGTCCCTTCATAATTAATGGGATATTAATTTAATTAATTAATTTAAACTATTATTTTAATATTATTTATTAATTAATATATTTTATGATTATTTTATTCATAACATATCCACTGCCAGAGAGCGATTTAAAATCATTTTTTTCAGATATTTATCAAAAACATCAACAGGAAGACATAAGCATACTCGGTTCAAGAAACATTTTTAATTTCATCTCTCAAGTTGATGATTCAAGGTAGATGGGGTATTCTTGTAAATCTCCAATGTCTTCAATTTGCATAGAAGGTTTTGTTAGATCCCCTGCAACTCAAAGACCACAGTATTGTTAAAAACTCATCAATAATCTTGAACCTCAAGCTGTGTGGGGGATAAAATGGAGCCAGGGCCTCAAATGGTCCCTTTGGATCCTTCAAATATGTTGTTCAAGGGAAGACCTCTGTAGTATAAGGGAAAGTTATGATCCCTACAAAACAAAGTTAAAACTTTCCTCCATGTCCATATATTGTGGACCAAATGGAGCAAGCACCATCCATGGAGGTCAAAAACCCACAAGGATCGTATTTATTCATTGCACTACAATCTAAAGCCATTATATGCATATTTAATGGATTTTGGCCAAAACCTAAAGCATTACATCAGTGGGTGTTCGCTTCTTAGTCATATAATTGTGATATTTACCTATACTCTAAAGGATTTTTCATTGTCTAATTTGACACACAAAAAGAACAAAATTTTGTTGTAAATGAAGGGCCATGGTTTTGGGGTAGTGTTGGTCTTCCAATTACATAATGGTTCTTGGTTTTGATGTAACATCCATGGTGGTCACTTTCATGCTAGTTTGGGTTAGGCTTCCAAACCTACCCCTTCCTTTTTGGTACCACCAAGTTCTTGAAGACAATGGGAACAAACTAGGCAAATTCAAAAAAATGGATCTGGAGAGAACAGATAAAGGAATATTCACCTTTGCTAGGATTTGTGTGGAGATAGAGCTCAACAAAGGATTATCATATCACATCACCCTAAAACATAATAATTTTCATGGGACACAAATTCTAGATTATGAGAATACGGCCTTCAGATGTCGTGTGTGCTTTCAAATAGGTCATCTTCAGAACACATGCCCTCTGGTGAAGAAGATCCCAAAAAAGAAAAAGAAGCAGCCAAATAAACCAAAAGGATGGTAGTTTAATGAATCTCCACATTCGAAAGATGAGGAGGAAAACCAAGAGACATGGCCTAAACAAACCATAGACAAAATGGAGGAGCGGGGGGGAGGGGGGGGTTGTAGTTTAGGATGGATCAATCACTTCACTTCCGACAGGTCCAAAATTAGAAAATCAGTAGCCTTTGGCAAGTCAATGCACTAAACGAGCACACATTTCAGAGTCCTCAAATTCAGACAAAAAAATCTCCACATCCAGATGGGGGACAAGAACTTGCTTTGGTTCTTATTGATCCAAATCATGAAAGATGGAAAAAGGTGTAAAGAAGGAAGGGTGAAAAAGAAAAAATAAGATCAAATTGTCATTAATAATCTTATCTTTTCTCTATTTTGTGTTCTTTACTTTGGCACATACTCTGTGATTTTTGATCATTTATAGCACCATATATACTTATATTTTTGCTCTCTAATGTAGATTCATGTCCTTTTCATGTCAATTACTACATTACATACTATATATGTTTAGAAAATGTAAATTCTATTTCCCTTAATAAAATTTGCTAATTTTTTCTTGTGAGAAAAAAACAAAAAAAACACACTTATATTTTTTTTTGGGTTTAAAATTAATAATAATAAATTAGACAGAGCAATAACTCAATTGGTTGTTAGCAGTTTAATGCCCTGTGCCCCGTTCTACTGAAAAATAAAATAAGTATTTACATTATTTCAAAAATAAAAATATTATAAACATAAAACAAATGTTACGAGTCTTAAAACATTTTAAAATTTTTGTAAAAATATCATTTACTAATAAAAATAATTAATTAATATTAATATACCATATCATCTTCATAAATTAAAACCTAAAATAAATTTATTTTAATTTAAATTTTTTAATATTCAAAAATGTATATATATTACTTTGACAAACAAATAAATATCATTAATCTCTATCGTATTAAATGTCATATTAAACATTGATAATAATATGTGTATTAAAATAAATTATAATAATTAAAATTAACATATTAATAATCAAATGATTGAAAATTAACGGTTTTGATAATAATTAAAAACAAAAAACAAAAAAATTATGAAACAAATTTATATAAAGATTAAAATATTTTATTTTCGAATTGTGTAGGAAGTTTTGTAAGTGCAAATGAAGGTCATGTAGTGAACAATATTGTGTAAGAGAGTTACCAGGAATAAATATAAATAGGTCCAGGGAAATAAGATTATTGTTTTAGAGGAATAAAAGTTAATTAAAAAATATATATATATATTTTAGTATTTAATTAATTTTTATGAAAAATAAGTAAAAATTATGGAAATTGAAAATGATTTTAAATTTAAAAAATAAATAAATAAAAATAAAAAATATTAAAAGAATGGTTTTGAGGGGTTAATAAGATATAATTAGTTAATAATTAAAATCTAAATCAAAATTATTTAAATGTCTTTAATTTCTATTTTTTTTTTTTCCAATTTGGAGAATCTTGTTAATAATACAAAAGAAAAAATGTAATTGTGTTGGTATATAGTTAAATAAGGGAAAGATGTTGTACCTTAACATTACATAATTTAAAGATAATAAAATAATATTTATATAGAGAAATAATGTAATTGAAAATTTGAAAATAAAATTTGTAATGTAAGTTATAAGTTCTTTATGTATTTGAGTTTGAGAGAAATGTGTAATTCCATTATTAATCAATATGGAGTTGAAATGTGGTATTTAAAAATAACATTGATATTACAATTTAACCTGGAGGAGATGTGTTTATTCAACATACATGTCGTTATATATAGAACAAAAATATTTATCTAGAGAGAGAGAATGATGAGTGTATAGAGATTCTATAAATCAAATGAAAATGAAGGGGATGTTAGGTGTGAGACCAAATCAAAGTCAAATGTGTTTGCATCCATGGTATCAGTAACCTATGGTATTGTAATGAAATCTAATTTTACAAGGCATGAATAAAAAGAAGCGGGTGAAACTTAATATTTTGTTGTTATTCTAATAAAAATAAATAAAAAATCTATTAATCCCTTTCCAATGGTCTTAGCCAAATGAGGTTTTCCCCGTAAATCTTGTGTCTAGTATATTAGTTAAATTTTATTTTTCAATTTATTTTTATGTTTTTTTTATATTAGCAATCTTGTGTCTAGTATATGAGTTGAATTTTATTTTTTTTTCTTCTTCTTCTTCTTTTTTTAGAGTTGTGGTGTAAGCTAGAAGTTATGGAGAGTAATATAATAAGACATATGAAGAAGATGAATGGGGCCAATTTCACCCTATGGAAACCATAAATGGAAAATATTTTGATTTTTAGGGATTAGTATTTCCCAATTGAAGGAGTGGCAAAGAGGCCCTCAATAATGACAGGTGAAGCTTGGATGTCATTGGATAGGAAAGTCATTGCTACAATTCGGTAGTGCCTAGAAAAGAGTGTGTATTTTAATGTAGCAATTGAGAAGACATTGAAAGGGATATGGAAGAAGTTGTGTGATATGTGTGAGAAGAATACGACTTCAAATAAAGTCTTCTCGATGAAGAACATATATAACCTAAAGATGAATAAGGGTGCTTTAGTTGCAGATCATTTGAATGAATTTAATATAACTACTAGTCAACGTGTCTCTGTCAAAATTGTTTTGGATGATGAAATAAAAGGCATCCTACTTATGTGTTCCATGTTAGACAGTTGGGAGAATTTGATAGTAGCTAAGAGCACTTCAACATATGTTGGGACCCTGAAGTTTGATGATGTTAGCAGCAGTTTAATGAATGAGGAACTGCAACGCAAATTAATTGCAGAAAACTATGGAGGAGAAGCTCTAGCCTTAGCTAATCATGGAAGGAAAATTGACAAGGGCATTCAAAATCAAGAGTCAAATCGAAATCCATAACCAAAAGACTTATTTTTTTCATCGTGGAAAAGCGGGACATAAGAAAAAGGATTGTTGGTTTTGGAAGAAGGAACAAAAATCAATTAACACAAATCAAAAATCAAGTAACACAAATGAAGGTGAGACCATTGTTGTAGCTTTTGAAAGTGATGCCTTACATACCATTTCAATAGAATAGTATTTTTTATATACTTATAGTAGTAGATTTATTGGGTACTTGACTTTGGGGCATCTCACCATGTGACCCCATGCAAAATATAATTTTATTACATATGAAGCGAGTGATCATGGTAGAGTAGATTTAGGAAATAATCATTTTTCTAATATTGTTGGAGTGTAGGATATCTTGTATGAATCGAGACAAGGGATGGAAAGGGTATCTTGATGAAACAAGTTATTCATGTCCCAAAGATGTGTATGAGTTTGATATCTATGGGATGAATGGATGATGAAGGATGCTCCAAAAACTATGGGAAAGGTGGCTGGAAAATTGGTAAAGTGACATTGGTGTTGCATAAAGGATTCAAGACAAGAACCTTATATACAATGAGGGAAACAACCGAGATACAAGATGTAGTTTTTGTTGCAAAAGAAGGAAACTCGGCAAAGTTATGGCATAATCGCTTATGCTACATCATTGAAAAGGGCCAAAAATTTCTCGTTGGTAAAAATCTACTTCCATGTTTGAAATCATATAAATTTTGTTAGAAACTTTCAGAATAAAATTGTGTATGATTTTTTTCTTGTCTAATGTTTCAGGTTGAGTGTCCACTTGAAATTTTGGATAATAAAAAACGCATACACGGTTTTCTTTTGAGAATTTCTAACAATATGAATAATTGTGAAAGTCTACATTCTCTTATCCTATGAATTTGATCTTTGTGAGCATTGTATTTTTGGTAGGAAACGAAGAGTTTATTTTATGAGTGACAGACATGAAATATATATATATATAATTAATACACTCTAATTTGTTTGTGTCAATGAATGCTAAGTTTTTAGGAGGAGTCTCATATTTCATCACATTCATAAATGATCCATTCAGGAAGGTTTGGTCCTACCCTATGAAAAGTAAAGGTCAGGTATTTGTATATTTCAAAATTTTCATGTTGTTGTTGAAAGGGAGACTAATAAATTTCTCAAGTGTTTGAGGACAGGTAATTTTGGACAGTATTGCTCCAATGTATTCAAGAATTATTGTAATAGGTTTGGCATTAAACATGAGAAGTTTGTCCCTTGTACTCCCCAACAAAATTATACTACATAAAATATGAATCACATTATTATGGAGAAGGCAAGGATTATATTCTCAAATTCCAGATTGGAAAAGCATTTATGGGAAAAAGCAGTAGGGCATGTTATCTCAGCAATTGCTAACCGTCTACAGTCTTAGACAGTCGTATTCCCTAAGAAGTTTGGACGAGTAAAAAGGTAAATTATTCTCACCTAAAAAAAATTAGATGTGAAGCATTTATGCATATTCCAAAAGGGCATATAACCAAAATATATGATAAATCAAGGAAATGTATTTTTTTGGGATATTAAAATAGTGATTTTGGTTACCATCTATGGGATCCAATTAATCACAAAATTTTTAGAAGTAGGGATGTAATATTTAATGAAGTTGAAATGTATAAAAGACTTGCGGGTGATATGGAGGTCAAAAGAATTGTTTATGGGTTACAAAACAATAACAAGATATCATAACATTGCAAGAATTTGGGCAGCAAATTCAAGAATAGGATGGACAGTAAGTGGAAAACGATGGTCCCAAGAAGAAGAAGAAAACTTGTCACATCCATTACAAGAGATTAAACCAGAAAACACACCACCATAGTTAGTTCGTAGCTCTACTAGGCCTCATAAGCCCTCACATCCATTCTATATTTTGCTAACTAATGAACGTGAACCTCATTGTTTTCAAGAAGCTTGTGAAGTGGAAACTTGCAAAAAGTGGAAGAATACAATGCAGGAAGAAATGGATTCTTTGTTGGAAAATAAAACTTGAGAGTTAGTGGACCTTCAAAAGGAAGAAATGTCCTACAAAACAAATGGGTATACAGGATTAAACATGAGGGTGAAAAGAAGGAAAGATACAAAGCAAAGATGGTGGTGAAGGGATTTTCCCAAAAGGAAGGTATTGACCTTACAAAATTTTTTTATTAAAATGTCATCCATAAGTATCCTCAGCCTTCTTGTCGCTTTAGGCTTGGAATGTGAATAATTAGAAGTGAAAACAACATTCCTTCATGGAGAATTAAAGGGGGAAATTTAAATGGAACATCCAGAAGGATTCAAGGTAAAAGGTAAAGAAAACCTTGTCTACAGGTTGAACAAGAGCCTTTAAGGGCTAAAATAGACACCTCGCTAATGGTACAATAAATTTGATTCATTTATGCTAAAGCGTGGCTTCAAAATATTATAGGTCGAGATGATTGTGTGTACATCAAAAGGTATAACCGAGAAAGGTATATTATACTATTGATGTATATTGATGATATGTTAATTGTTGGACATGATAAGAACATGAATAATAGGTTGAAGAAAGATTTGAGCAGTCAATTTGCAATGAAAGATTTAGATCCAACACAAAAAAATATGGGGCATGAGGATTATTTGTGATAAAAATAACAAAAATTTGTGGTTGTAACAAGAAAAATATATTGAGAAGGTGTTAAACTGGTTAATATGAAGGATGTCAAACCAGTCAGTGCACCCCTAGCATCACACTTTAAACTTAGTGTTGATTTGTGCCCTTATGATGAAAATAAGAAGGAGGAAACAAGTAAAATCCCTTATGCTTCAGTAGCTGGCAGTTTGATGTATGTCATGGTATGTACATCTCGAGATATTTCACATTCAATGGTAGTAAGCAGGTTCCTTGCAAATCAAGAAAAACAACATTAGCAAGCAATAAAGTGGATTTTGAGGTATCTCAAGGGTACTAGTAATTATTGTTTATGTTTTGGTAATAACAATGTTGTTCTTGTAGGTTATACAGATGCAACAATGGCTAGAATTGTGGATACTAGAAAGTCCACCAGTAGTTATTTATATAATTTTTCACGTGTAGTAGTATCTTGGGTGTTTGGATTTTTTAAAGTAGTGTCCCTCTTCACAACAAAGGCAGAATACATAGCTTCCACAAAAGCTTGCAAAGAGATATTGTGGATGCAATATGCACGTGTAGTAGTATCTTGGGTGTTTGGATTTTTTAAAGTAGTATCCTTCTTCACAACAAAGGAAAAATACCTAGCTTCCACAAAAGCTTGGAAAGAGATGTTGTGGATGCAAAAATTCTTTACACACCTGGGAATAAAACAAGATAATTATATGTTCAATGTAAAAAAATGGAACATATCATTCTAAGCCAGAGCACATTAATGTTGGATAATATTGGATCCGTGAAGTTTTAGATGATGGGCTACTACAGTTAGAGAAAATACACACTAAAGACAATCCAACTAATATGTTAACAAAGATTTTATCGATGGATAAGCAATAGCTATGTAGAACCTTGGGTGGAGTAATGCAAACATGACGAAAGGCATCTTGGGAAAGGATTGGTACGAAGGAGAGAGAAACAATGCCAAAAATATTCAAAGTTTTTATTTGGTCTCAAGTGGGTGATTGTTAGGCATAAGACCAAATCAAAGTCAAAGTTGTGAAATGTAATATTTTATTGTTATTGTAATTTTTTTTTTTAAACTACTAATCATTTTCCTTGAATGGGGTTTTCCACGTAAATTTTGTGTCCCATGTGTGTGTGTGTGCGTGTGTATATCAATTAAAACATTTTATTATTGTGTTGGTCTAATCTTAGAAATTTTGGGTTTCTTTTGCCATAATTTGGCAATACAATTTTGGACAATATTGTGATATTTCACTATTTTAAAAAAGAGTCTTCAAAGCATAAATGGATTCAGTGCTCTTAAAAAACACCTAAGCACTTGGATTATATATACTACACAACTAAAACTTGTGATTACAACAAATTCCTAACTGATTTCAAGATAAATAAATAAAAATATACCAAAAAAAACCAAAACTTCAAATAGTTAGACAACCTTTCAAATCTCACCTATTTTCAAAACAAATGAAATGTAAATATGGCAAAAAGTACTCAAAAATGAAATATAAATAAGATAAAGAAAACAAAATTACACTTGGAAAAATGAAACGAAATTCAACTGAGAATTGTACAAAGATCTAATTAATTAGTTAGATTTTATGAAAATGATTAAAAATCATCCAATTGAAAATTATTTTAAAATTAAAAACATTATAAAAGACATAGAGAGTCTAAATAAAATTTGAATAAACACAAAAGAAAATAAAACAATTAAAAACATAAATTTGAATAAATACCAAAAAAAAATTAAAACAACATTAAAATCTAATTAAAAAATATAGCAAAATAGACTTAGTGATCAAGATTATGAAAACTAAGTTTCTTACTGTCTTCTCTGTCAAAAAAATAAAAATATTTTGATATAAGAATTTGTATTTATTCAAAGCAAAAATTTAGATTTAAAAGAGTACTCAACAGTAACTATTTTAAAGATGCAACTACGTTAGCAACTTTCCTCCATCATCGTTGGACTCGGGTTGAAAAATAATTAAACTTTATCCTAATTAATCCCACATATTTTGATAGTAACTCTCCTACTCTCCAGCCAGATGTTTGAAAAGATTTTAACTTCATCATTATTTATCATATATCTATGTCTCTCTTAATTGTCTCTCTTAAAAACATTATTTGTTCTATTCAATCTATAAAGTATTTTTGAATCAAAAACCATTTGAACACCAATTGAGCACATCACGTATTGTTTTAATGTATTTTTTTTTAATATAACATAATACAATCATGTTAATTTACCGGAAAAAATGTTAAGCATTGAGAAGAGCCTGTGTTACTTAGAATAAAGTTTCTCCATTATTATTATTAATTTTAATAATTATTAATTAGTAAAATATATTAATATAAATGTGGTTGATAAATGTTAAGAAGTATATAATACAATAATTTATATTAATATTAATATTAACATTATTAATAATATTAATATTGTATTAATAGTAATAAAAAAGTTAAAATATTTTTAGAAATTAATAATAACACATATAAATAAATATTATCAAAAAAAATGAACATGATTAAATAAAATAATGAATGAAATTAAATAAAACATATTAATAAAAATTAATAACCTAAATATATAACATTATTTATGATAGAAAAATATGATAAAATAAACAATCAAATTAACAATGAAATATTAATAATAAAAATTAACAACCGAAATAGATATACAAAACCATAACATTAACGAATGTGAAATGTTGCTAAAATAATGTTGGTAATTAAAAATATAAAATAATGTTACTAATTAAGTATAAGCATAGGAAAAACTAAATACATTGAAGAGAACATAAATTTCGACATCAACAACAATTGTTGTCAATCACTAACAAGCATTCACGATTTTGACAATGTTGCTCACAATGCAACAAAGAAATGAGATGAAATTTTAAACATTACAGGACCAATGACAACAATCCAAAGTTTAGTAACATTGAAAGAAATAATAATAACAATAACACCACATTCGACAACAAAATTCAACTCTCAACACTCGACCACAACACAATTATTTCATAGCAACCTCTTCCAAAACACACCCAGAGCGGTGGCAAAAGCAACACCAATTCAAATCAACAGGATAATGATCATGATACTTCACACTTTCAAGCCAGTCCCTTCTCATCTTCCTCCCTAATTCTCTTTGGTGCAAATGATATAAAGTTTGAACATCTGATTTCATTCCACTCAAAACACAAATATGCTCATCGACAAAATCAGGATGGAAGCCATGTCTTCTATCAAACCTTGCACGAATAAAAGTAACAAAACTAATGGTTTTTGTAATTGAATTAATCGCTTTGATGTAATAATTACCATCAATGTTCTCCATATCTGTGAATCATTGACAAAAACATACAATTAAAATCAGTACATTCAAAGAGAACAAATTAACATAAACAAAACTATACATTTATGATTTTTTTTTCATATTGAAACATAAAAAAGGATTCAAAAAAAAAAAACTCAAGCAACTACAATTCAAGAAATCAAAAAACAATTTCTCTGAAATAGTCTATTTACTTAAAAAATAATTCATAAACACTAAACTGTATTGAAGATAAATACCCAAAAATGATATTGACTTTAATCGCTCCTCCTCTTTCTTTCTAAGTGTAACATATGCACTATCTTTCATTTTTGCATAACGTTGAAAAGAAAAAGGCGGTGAAATCCACAAACCATATATTGATTTCACTCTCGATATAGCTGTAAATGTTAGACCCTACCTTTCTCTGTCTCCAATATCTACAGTGGCTCGTTGCAAAGGAATCCCCTGTGGTTTGTGTATTGTCAATGCCCTTGCTGTTTTCAAAGGAATTTTCCTCATATTCCCTCTAAGAACAGGCGGAATAGATACAAGAATTAGAAAATCCTTATTAAATGGAACGCCACAATACTTTTCAAACATAACTGTATCAAATTGTGGAAGTTGCGACAGCTTTGAACCAGACGCAAAGAAAATATTTTTAGTATATCCAAGTGCACCATTAACGAGACCAACTTCAACCCAAAAATTACATGTTAACATCATGCATTGTCCACGACATAACAGTACTTCACGCTCCAATATATCATCATCACTATCACTTATTTTTGTTCTTCTACTACTTTCTGCAACACATCTTGCAATAGGAGAATTTAACGCTTTAAGCATTTTTTGATTGTGCAAATTGACAAGATTATTTGTCGCAAATAAGTGAACAAAAGAATCAAACAAAATCCTTTGTTGTCGATCCAAGCAAGTATCAAGACGGGTCATAAGAAAATCCCAATCAACAAGAGAAGGCTCTACATTTCTAATATTGGTTAAAAGATTGTGAAAAGATGCTTGTATGGGATCATCTCCTTGTTGCCTATAAATTTGGTCCAAAGCGACTACAATGTTGAAGATTTCCTACAAAAATTTCCTAGTTTTTCTACCTGCATACAATGGTTATCCTTAACAGGAGGCAGTTGGGCAAGGTCACCCATAAGAATGATGGACCTAGCACCAAAAGGACAGTCCTTATTTTCAGGAAAGGCTTCTCGCAAATGAGAATATATTTGTATGAATAGCCTTGGACCTATAAAGCTCATATCATCAATCAATATATATCAAACATGTCTCATTTCCTCTTGGAACACTGCCAAAGCCTGCCCACACAGTGGCTTCATATCTTTTATAGGAATTTTTAAAGAAGAATGTATTGTTTTCCCATGTATGTTAAAAGAAACAATACTAGTTGGAGCAAGCAATAACAATGGACTTTTTCCATTCATTGTTGCACTAGAAAGAGCATGATAAATACACCCAATGAGAGAAGACTTCCTTGTTCCAGTAGTACCTGGAATAATCATTTTCAAAGCACCATCATTTTCACCATTAGCAAAGTGTCGAAAAATAATTTCAAAAGCAGCTAGTTATTTTTCTGATAGAGACGAAGGCGAAAAATATGTGTCTGTAATGAACCTAGAATTCAAAACACTTGCAAACTACGCATGTTTTAAAAATTTGACCCCTTCTTCTAAAAAATCATTTGACACCATCATTTCTTGCCAATTATAATCAACATCAAAGTCCCTTCTACCAAGATTATCAAGGTTTGAAATGTTTACACAACTTGGAAAAACTAATCGCAAAAAAACTTGCCACTCTACAAAATCTTGATCAACATTCTCTTCATGTATAAGTGGCTCCACATCCTCTCCATCACCTTCATTTGGCAAAGGGCCTCAATCAACATGTCATGCATGATATCTCCAATTTCTCCAACTCTCAACAATACTTTCAGTAGACAACCCAATATCTGAACCAACGTCACAAAATGGCTTGTATAAAAGCAACTCACTCCAGCAAAATGTTTCAAACTCTTCTGACCCCTCATCAAGAAAAACATAAAATTGTGGCCAAACACAAATGATAGCCTGCTTATCACGTGGCCTCCATTTGTCCTGCCTACACTTCTCCTCAAAACTTCATGATCTTTTTATTTCTATCAAGCATAAATGTTCCAAAAAAACAAGTCAACTTTGATAAACCTAAATGAAATTGTTTCCACACAAAACTTCATCAGAATGCACTAAAACCCTTTGGTACACTTTCTTGCCAAAATTCAAGGAGAATAATTTCTGACTACAGACAACAAGAGGCAGCTTTAGCAACAAATGGCATGTCTCTTGAGCTCCAATGTCACGCTCAACAAGTGTCTCAGCAAGGAACCTTCTATATGCAGATAATACAGGAGCCTCAGACCCACTCCCACCAGCAACTCTGGTCAACATTTCATGATAACTTTCAAATCTTCTCTCTACCTTTGAAGCATATTTTTCAATATACTTTAAAACCTGATGTTGAGAAAGAACTGGTTGACAATCAACATTTTCTTGCCACATTGTTAAAACATCAACATTGTGAACATTTAAACGATCATCATTTCATGTTGGTTCATACTTCTTTCTCCCTTTTTCATCTATCAACAATATTGACTCTAGACGAACCTCCCATGGAGCATGATAGCGACATGGAAGAACCGACCCTTTTTTATGTAAACAAGGATCAAAAATTCATTTTGTATGCCTTTGCACATGGTTAACTAAATGCTCATAATCTTCTTTGGCATTACAAGAAAAAAATTGTTTAGTGTTCAAAACACATGGATCATCATTTAAAGTTCAAGGGATCATGACATTTCGATGATGTATGTCACGCAGATTCCATGTTGTAACATATTTGTCAAAGTACCGCTTTGCTACACCAATGATAGTCGCATTATACCAATCCAATGCTTCCATATTTGGTGCTTCAGGCAACCACAAAAAACCGTGGATATGGGTGGAACCTCTATGCTACCACTCGTACCTGAAAGGATTGAAAACATGCAGTTAAAATATAATAAGAAATCACAACAACATACATTTTCCTTCAAATCATTATAAAATTGTCAGAAAGGAAGAACAACAAACCTATACCAAAAGTCTCTAGCACCAAGATATCTCTGCAAGACTATGTCATGGAAGATATTGAATCTTTGGTGCATGTACATAGAAACTATATGCAAGTACTAAATAACATTTTGAATCTTTCTAGCATGCTCACTTTGTCAATCAGAATCTTTTCTTGAAGGCATAACACTATGCAAATCAGGCCACTTTGTGTCAGCCACACTCAATGTAAAAAACAAAGTAGGGAAACCCAATTGGTTGATCATATCTGTTAATTTAGAATGAAACTTTGTCCAATAAGCTCTTGTACCCGTAAGACAAGATCCAAAATGCATTAATTTCTCATCCAACTTATTATTTGGCAAATCAGAAAGTTTTAGACGCAACTCCTGAACAGTTGCAGGCACATTTTCATGAATATTTTTCTTTAAAAAAATGAAGTTGTTCCCTGACTATGATGCCGCATAATCATATTCAAAAAGAAATATCGAAAGTGAGGATGGATTCCAAATCTTTAATCATAAAATCTCAATAGAGTAAAACCATATTCATGCATTTCAACATTGCAAATTCGAGGATGCAACCAATCAACATCACCTGTAGGGAATAAAGTGGGGAACACCATATCTAGTAGTCCTTCAGTATTATATTCATTAATGGGAGATGTACCAATATTTGGCCAATCTATTGGTTCAACGGATGTGTTATTTCCATTCTCAATAAATCTTCTAATTCGATCAACTTCCTCAGATTCATTAGGAAATCAATAAATAAAGGATGATGGGTGACAGTGCAAAAAATTAGCCCCATATGTTTCAATCTCTGCATCCATCCTAGGTATATCATCAACATGACTATCAACATATTGTAACCTGCTAGAAACATCAGTAGGTCTTTCTAGGAGAGAAGCAATTGAATCCATGTCAATTTCGACATCCCTGTAGTACTTGTCCATTTCAATTTTATAACGCAACGCATCCATCACATGTTGTCTCTTCACATAGTATTCAGATTGTACACCTCGTCTTCTTACAATCAAAAAATATAGTTCTTCAACATGTCGTGTAAGCTTCTTTGCAATCGAAGAAATATCTTGGGGAAAACATATCATGTGGCTGCTATATTTATGTTGACCACCGTGAGCATGTGTTACTTGCAATATTGGATTTACCCATGCTATTAGCATCTCTTCAACTTGTGTCAAAATTGTTAGAACCTCAGGCTGCTCACCTGGATCCATGTTGTTAAAGTGAGAAAAGCGATGAGAACCTTTCTCAAACTTAAATCTTTTACAAATCGGCCCCTAGTGCAATCCAACAACTTGTATACCAGGATAACATTCATTACATACATGGCACATATGCATAGAAACCAAACTATCAATCCTCGACCGAAACTTTTTATGCACATCAACCATTTGTTCGCTAAAATGATACCGAACACTTTCATTTTCTCTACGAAACACCATCCTAGCTTGGCGATCATGTGAAACAACTCATGGAACTGGAGTATTAGTCATATCATTTCTTTCTATAATAGAATGAGAAATCATTCTTCGGCAATCATGTGAAATAACTTGCGGAACTGGAGTATTGGTTATATCATTTCTTTCTATAACATAATGGGAAATCATTCTTCTATATTCATTAAAACTGACCAAATTCTGGTTCGAACAAAGAAAATAACATTTGTAAGAATGAAATAGCTACAAAACAAATCAAATTTATATTAATATAACAAAAAACAATTTACATTTTCTTTTGTTATCACTACTAAAAAAAAAAAATTGGTCAACCTGTATGGTTTCGAAGTTGTAAGTCAATCTTGGTCAAGTCACTTCTATTGTTTTGTTTAAGGAGTCTAAAACATAGGATAGAGTCTTGTTTCCATTGTTAAATAAGGTCAACAATCTTGTTTTAACTATCATTAGTCCCACATTGGTTCATAGGTGTCATGTCTTAAGATTGTTTTAAAGCTGGCATGCGCTACGAAATCAACTAGGATTTTTCGTAGGGCAAACTCATAAAAATACACTATGCGCGCTACGAAAACAGGGATTCGTAACTAGGAGATTTCGTAGCACAAAATCCAGCATTTGCACTGGTCGCGCTACGAAATCCGGGATTCGTGCCAGATCTTGTCTACCTGTCTTTTCCATCAAAATCCATTAATGTTTCATCACTATGTGTCAGTCCATGAGCCATGCTTATCACATGCAGCCATTCATTCTCTTCATTATATTCGTTAGATGTCTTGTACACGCTATTTCAATTTTCAAAAAAGGTAAGGTGAGGTGAGATAGTCTTAGTTTTTCCCGTGCTTCTTTCATGCATAAGAAGACAATTGGCAAGCTTAAGGACGGCAGTCATCAGGACCTTTTGAAAGCTCAAGCGAGGCAGTTCTAGTTTTAGAATCTCAAGCGAGGTAGCGTTCAAACCAATTTAGTCCAGGTTTATCTTCAAGTTTCCTTGCAGGGATTTCATAGACATGTCTGAAGAAAGGAAAAACCACAAATCATGCCGATGTCTTAGAGCTGAGCCTGAAGGTTTAGATGTGCTCATGAGAAATAGAGAGGTTGAACATGCATTCAAACAGGTGGCCTGTTGGAGATTCTGCGAAAAAATTCAAGGTGCTCACGTTCAAGTAACCAAAGATTTTGCTTTCAATTTCACTGGTTTGAATTCAAGGGTCGGAGTGCTAGAAATTCCAATTTGTCCTGAGGTCATATCTGCAGTCACCGAGATACCAAGGGGCCAGGAAACATGGTTCAAGAACTTTAAATTTGAAATCGCACACTACCAAGAATTTTGAAGCCAGAATTCATAGGCTCTGGCTTAACCAAATCAGTGCCTAGAATCTATGTAAAGGATTCATATGCCAACTTGTTGACATGCATCCAAAGATATTTCACCTGTGAGGGGAGATATCATAAGTTGTACTCTTATAATTTTAAACTCCTCTTACACTTCACTGGAGAAATATCTCTTGATTTACCTTTTTATCTGTTTTGAAGCTTAGGTAAAATGTCTGGTAAGGTTCAATTGAAGAAAGAAGCTTGTGAAACCTCCTTATTCCATCATGGGTTGATCAAGTTGATTGTTTTACATGAGCTTCAAAAGATTGGAAGAGAATGGTTTGCTTTCTTGTTTATGATAGGCTTTAAAACAGAAACAGGACTTAGTCCTAAGGCTAAGGAGATTTCTTCACCAGCAGTAAGTCATCAAGAGGAAACAAGATCAACTAGGTTTGTGAAATTGAAAGCCAGAAAGCAGGTGAAGGAGCTTATGACACCACTAGTAGTTCAAGACACCCTCAACAGTCACAGAGGAAGAAGGTTCAAATTAAAGAGGTGGAACAAGACCAGTCTGTTGTTAAAATTGTCCAAAGAAGGGTAACAAGAAGTTAATTAGCCAAGGAAAAAGGGAAGACTGCAATTGTTGATGAAAGCCCAGCTTCAAAGGCAAGTTTGAATGATCTCCTCCAGGCCATCGACATAGAAGAGACTCCTTTGGTCCAAGCAGATCTACTTGAAGCCAGCAAGAACAAAACCAAAAAGGTTAAATCTTCCTAAAAGCTTCAATTTGATGACCAGGTCTCAAAGTTTGTGTTCAAACCAAGAAGACTTGTGACAAGGCATTCAAGAAGAATACAGGAGGCATATCCAGAAGCAAGTGAGACAAGGGAGGTAGCAGAATTACATGAAGAACTTGTGGTTCCATCAGAACCATCATCAAAACTGCACAAAGATGACAGAGGTAAGGTAGTTATCACTCAGTAAGAGGAATATGGTTTTGAGGAGATAAAAAATAATTTGGTGTCTGCAAATCTTGAGATTGACCAACTCAAGGAAAGAGCAAGAAAACATGCAATTGAAAAGGCAAATTTCAAAAGAGCAAAAGCTAGTTGGGAAGATAGGAGAGTTCCAAGATATGAAGTAGTGATCAGTCATGATCAATACTTCACTTGGACTATTCCTGCAATAAAAGAGGCAAGAGATGTCAGAAGGATAAATGGAAAACCAAGAACTAAAATCTGGATGCTGAAAAGGCATGTTGAAGATTTGAAGATTCAATTGGATGAACCAGAAAAACAGCTTCAACATAAATGAACCTGACAGTAAGTGAAGCAATTTTGAGATAATTTTGATGTGAAGTTTACTTTTTGAAGATTGAAGGTTATTTTGGATAGATAATGTCAGCTTATTTGGCTCATAGCATATGGATAAGCCATCAAAAATCCCAAAAAATGACAAAAAATTGTGTTCTTGAATCACACAACAGTTTCGTAGCGATCTACGAAATTGCTAAAAATGACATACAATGCACAGCAGTTTCGTAGCGCGCTACGAAACTGCTGAAGATGCCAGTTTTGTTTTTTGAATCAATTTTGAATTGAAAAGGCGGATCCATTATGAAAGAATGCTGCTGCAGAAGACACAAAAGGGCCAGCTCAAAAGTTTTGAATACTAAGTAAAGGAAAATCCAAAGAATGAGAGGCATTTAATAACTCCAAACTCTGTGCTACTAAAACAGCAGTCATTTCGTAGCCCAAACAGTTGTCATGCTTCAACCAGCACCTAACGGGTTTTGACTTAGCACGAGTATTTGAGCAAGATCTTTGGATTAATTCAAGGCATCACATGTTATTAAAAGGGATAAAATTGTTAACAGAATTCAAGGAACCATTTTGGAGACCAAAGCAGAAAAAGCAGGGACAGTTTTCCTAGTATCCAGGGATAGTTAAAGGACAAGCGATCAAAGGCCAGCATGAAGTTTAAAGTCAACACTCAAGCAAAAGATGAAGAGGGACAGATGTCAAATAATGAGTTTGTTTCATAGTTAAGGTCGTTGCCAGCATAGATAAGGAATTACACTCCTACTCAAATTAGGTCTCTAAGATTGTTAATTTACAGTCAGTTGTAACTAATAGTTTGTTTAAAGTTCAATAGGTGTCAGGTCTAGAGAAATTTGAATTCCCCTCTTGTTCGATGAAGGAATTCAAGCTTGTAAGGAAACTCTATATATGACAAGGGATGTAATGCACCAAGGGTTGGAAATTTTCAGAAAAAATACTCATATTGTGTTATTATACCTGATTATGTTTTTATGGATACAGACTTTGGCTTTACTTCTCAAGATTCAGAAAGAGTTCAATGGTGGCTTGTTTTATGTTTGTCTTCATTTCATTATTTGCAATAGTACAAATGTATGATACTTAGAACTCATTGGCAATGCTCTAACTTCCTTCATGCATCTGTAGACTGTGTTTCCTACATGTTCCTATGTGTTAATTGATATATTGAACTTTGATGCCTTGACTTCCATGTTTAGCTAAATTTGTTGTCATACAAAGTATTTTCTGACTCCATAAGCCCAATGGATATTTATTGACTATGTTTCAACCATTCACACTTCTTCATTTGTTTCATAGAGTTAGCCATCTAATCTATTATCAAAATCTTTAACCTAGTGAGAGAGCCCTCTCAGGTTGAGGAGGCTAAGCCTCAGCCAAAAGTTGGTTTGAAACAGTTACCCAAGGTCTTCCTGATCAGCATCCTATCGGGTTTAGGTTTTGTGATAACATTTTGGTGCGTCTACCGAGAGCCTGAAGATTATTCATTCCCGAAATCAAGAAGGTGAACTTCTGAAGGTAGCAGGAGCTCAAAAAACTTTTCGAGGCTGCAATCTACCTTGGTGACTCCATACATTGTCAAAGTTTTAAAGGTGGCTTCGAGAGGGAGATATACACGGAGCAATCCTGACCCAAATCCACCTACTCCTGTGGAAAATCCCAACACTCTTTCAAGGAGCAGACAAAGATTTACTGAAACACCAAGTACTCCATTATATTCAAAATCTTTGCTCTCTGAATTCTCAAGAAGTCCTGAAGACAAAATAGTTGATGATAAAATCCATGAGGTGTTGTTTAGATCAGAAAACGAAGAAGAACTCATTAGTATTATTTTAGATTTGCAAAAGAGAGGCATTGATACCTCAGCCTTAGTATCACAAGAAGATAAAGAGGAAAATTGGAAAGTAGTTACTTCTGAATTATTGTTAGAAAGGGAAGCCTTAGATAAACTGAAAGAACTTGATCCTTTTGAAGTTTTGCTAAGATCTAAAGCTGGTTTACCTCTTCCCAATTGGAGCACATTTGTCACTTGTTTGCAGAGCCCAAGTAGTCCTCTTTGTATTAGTTCTTCATCTTCTGCTTTTGCTATTCCTAGTGGCTTTCAGACACCAAGCAGTCCTCCTCATATCAGTTATTCATCCTTTGTCCCTTTTGTCCCTGTCACTACTGTTCCTCCTTTAATCATGGTTGTACCTGCTAGGTATGCTCCACTTGCACTCCCTGTTGTTTTGCATGACCTTCCTAGCAAATATGCTACAAGAATTCCAACATGGGGTGGTGATGAAGAAATCACAGCAGAAGAACATGTAGACAAATTCAATGATTTTGCTGACAAAGAGGAAGTTTATGATGAAGATGTGAAGTTAAGATTATTTGCACAAACTTTTATCAGGGAAGTTAGAAAATGGTTTAAAGCCCTCCCAGCAGGAAGCATTCATAATTGGGTAGAGTTTGAAGATAGCTTTTTAAGGAAGTGGGGAAATAGAACTAATCCACTTCAAGCTCTTACCGAGTACAATAATCTTAGAAGGGCACCTGATGAAACCATTCAAAACTTCTCAAAGAGGTTTAACAAAGTGTTTAATTCAATCCCAGATTGCTTAAAACCTCCGAAAGCCTTAGCACAAATGAGATATGTTGAAGCATTTGATTCTTATTTTTCTTTGTTGCTTAAAGAGAGAGATTCTGCTACACTTGTTGATATGCAGAATGATGCAATAAAAGTATAAGTAAACATGGTTACTGCTAAAAAATAAAAAATGTGAAAAGCTAAATTGAAAGAAGAAGAGAAACCTTCCTCTTCAACTCCTGAAGATAAGATAGATTCAATGATGAAGACCATGGAGAAGCTGATGGATAGGTTAGCTTTTGGAAACACCTCTGCTCCTCCTGTGTAGTAGGAGCCTCAATTTAGAAATCCTCAAATTGGGAGACCTCAAAACCAACAAAGACCAAGAGAAAATAGGAATCAACAGCCTAATCCTCTAGTGAGACCTCCTTTTCAGCAGAATTTGGTTGATGAAGAAGATGAACCTGAGATTCCTGAAGAATCTATCCATTGTCTTGATGAAGAAATGTCAAGGATTTTCTTGACTAAGGAAGAACATGATGAGTCAATTTTGACCAAGCAAGGAGAAGAGCCTTCAGATTATTTAAGGGGATATCAACATGCTATATTTGAAATGACAAAACAATACAATGTCATAAATAGAAATGTACCAATTATTGCAAACAAAACACAACCCAAGAAGGATGTTTCAAAGATAGTTGAAGCCAAAAAGGATACCCAAAGGGTTGCTGAAGGTAAAAATGGCTCTCTTCTTGGTAAAAAGGACATTCAACCTCCATCTCCTATCAAATAAATTGAGAAAATTGTTTCTATTTTTAACCTTGAGAATGAAATTGCAAAAATCAAAATATCAGTCCCTTTTAGTGAAATTCTCAAGGTAGATAAATACAGAAGTAAGATTGTAGAGATGTTAAATTCACAACCAGGAGCTGCTGATATCTTAAATGTGCAAGAAGATAATCCTACTATATACTTGGGTCCAAGGCTAGAAGATGATCAGAATGAAGAATTTCCTCCTTTCTATGTAAGCATTAGTATTCATGATATGACCTTACATAATGCTATGTTGAATTCGGGGGCTTCTCATAATCTTATGCATAAGGTAATCATGGAGAGGTTAGGATTACAAGTAACAAGACCATATAAAGATTTATTCTCCTTTGATTCAAAAAGAGTCCAATGCATTGGTTTAATTAAAGATGTTGTTGGTCTAGCACAAATCCCAGCGAAAAAAAATTTCATGGACATTGTTGTGGCTGACATTCCGCCAAAGTTGGGATGCTTTTGTCAAGATCATGGGCAACAAAAATCAAAGGCACAATGCAGATGGACCTTACCTATGCTACCATCCATGTTTTTGGTGAGCAAAGGAGATTGTATCGGGAGACCAGAATGGCATATATGGTAAGCAGCAAAGACAAACCTCAGAATTTTCCTATTTATTCATTTGATACTGAACTTGGATCAGCCATTCTTTTCAATGAGTCATATGACAGTGGATCAGAAGAGATGCATTCAAAAAATCAGCAAGAAAATGAGAAAGAGATGAAGAGATGGTGGTCTTTGTACTTTGATGGATCAACAGGAAAGGAAGGGACAGAAGCTGGAATTTGGATCACAAGTCCAAGTGATGAAAGTAATTCATACTCTTACAAACTAAACTTTGATTGCACAAATAATAATGTCGAATACGAATCTCTAATTTTGGGCTTAGAAGTCTTGTTAAAGATGAAGGCTCGAAATATTTCTGTTTTTTGAGATTCTGAATTAGTTATTAAACAAGTGGAGGGTGCTTATCAAACAAAGGATGTAAGAATGAGAGCATACAAAAATATAGTGTTAGATATGTTGGAAAATTTTCAAGCATATTCTTTCACTATCAAAACTAGAGACCAAAACTCCATTGCAGATTCACTTGTTGTTTCTGCAAGTTTGTTTGTCATTCCTATTCATTCTTCTGAAAAGTATGAGGTGGAAGTTCACCATCGACCAGCTATACCAGATAACATCACCAATTGGAAAGTCTTTGAAGATGATCAACAGGTAAAGAATTTCATTGAGTTAAAAGAAGAGTTTGAAAGCACTCAAGTGGATCAACAAAACATGTTTGTTGAGTCAAAAGAAAATTCTGAAGTCTTACAATTAAAAAACAATTCAATACCAAAAGGTCTTATTCTTCTTGAGAAGTTGTTCGATCAAAATGATGTGTTCAAATCCCCAAAGATACAGGCTAATGAAGAGGAAGTAGAGAGCTACAATTTAGGGACTTCATTTGTACCTAAGATGATTAAAATCTCAAAGTTTCTTTCAGCTGATATGAAAGCCAAATATGTTGAGATGATGAAAAGGTTTGTTGATGTTTTTACTTGGAGCTATGCTGATTTAAAACAATATTATTCCTCTATTATTCGACGTACTATTCCTATTAAAGATAATGAGAAACCTTTCAAACAAAAGTTAAGAAGGATTAATCCGCTTCTCATGCCATTAATTGAAAAGGAAATTAAGAAACTCTTTGATGCCAAAATCATTGTCCCAATCAGATTCTCAAATTAGCTTGCAAATTTGGTTCCAGTTAGGAAGAATAATGGAGAGATCAGAATTTGTATTGACTTTAGAAATTTGAATAAGGCTTCATTGAAAGACAACTATCCTCTTCCCAAGATGGATTTAATTCTGCAAATATTGTTGGTTCACAAAGAATGTCTATGATTGATCGTTTCTTAGGGTACAATCAAATTCTTGTGCATCCGGATGATCAAGAGAAGACAACCTTAACAACGCCATGGGGTACATTCATGTATGCCAAGATGCCTTTTGGTCTCATGAATGTGGGGGGCACTTTTCAAAGAGAAATGGATATTGCTTTTGCTGAAGAAAAGGATAAATCATTGGTTGTTTATCTTGATGACATCACAATTTTTTTAAAAAGAGAAGAAGATCATTTGAAGCACCTTGAAAGAATTTTGCTGAAATGTAGAAGGCTTGGTATCTCGCTCAATCCCACTAAAAGTATCTTTTCTTTAACATCAGGCAAGCTACTTGGTCATATTATTTCTGAAGAAGGAATTAAGATTGATTCTAATAGAGTTAGCGCAATTCAAAAGCTAGATCTCCCAAGAAGTAGGAAAGATATCCAATCTTTTCTTGGAAAAGTGAATTTTGTTAGGCGCTTCATTCCTAATTTTGCTGAGATTGTCAAGGATATAACAAGGATGTTAAAGAAAGGTGTGGACTTTAAGTGGATAGAAGAAGCAAAGAAATATTTTGAAGAAATCAAGAAAGCACTTACACAAGCACCGTACTCATCAGTCCAGATTTTTCCAAAGAATTTCTTGTTTTTACATTTGCTTTTGAAAATACAATTGCTGGAGTTTTCCTACAAAAAGGAAAGTAAGGTACTGAACAACCTGTTTCTTTATTTAGTAGGACATTAGCAAATGCTGAACTGAAGTACAATATTCTAGAAAAGCAAGCTTATGCCTTGGTGAAAGCTATAAAAGATTTCAGAATCTATGTTTTTCATTCTCATATTGTCGCCTATGTTCCAAGTGTTGTAATAAAAGATATTTTGACACAAGCAAATCCAGATGGTAAAAGGGCCAAATGGATAGCAAAATTTCTAGAGTATGACATAGACATCAAACCGACCAAATTGGTGAAGGGTCAAGGCTTGGAAAAGCTAATGACTCAGTCAAATCTAGACGGTCTTGACATAAATTTGAATGCAGAAATCTCATAAATTTCTAAAAGCAAGGAAGAATTGGTCCAAATGAATGAGAAATTATTGGTTTCAGAATGGTACAAGGATGTGGTTTTTGTTCTACAACATAATAAAGCTCCTGCCAATTTAACAAAGTCCAAAGCAAGGTTTTTCAAGCTGAAATCCTTAAGATATTTTGTATATGACCAAAATCTGTTTTGGAAATATGTAGGAAGGATCTTGTTAAATTGTCTCCTAGTAGAAGAAGTTGATAAAGTGATTGAAGAATTTCATAAAGGAGATTGTGGAGGACACCAATATTGGAAAGCTACTATAAATAAGATCTTAAGAGCTAGATATTTTCAGCCAACTATGTTCAGAGACATATACAAAAGGGTGGTTGCATGTCATGAATGTCAAATCTTTGAAGGGAGAAGAAAGCTGGTGCCTTTGCCTTTGGTTCCTATATATGTGGGGGCACATTTTCAGCAATGGGGATTGGATTTTATTAGAGAAATTCATCCTCCTTCATTAGGGCAACATCGTTGGATTCTCACAGCCACGGATTAATTCAACAAATGGATAGAAGCGATTCCAACCAGGCAAGCTAATGATTCAGTAATTATTTCTTTTCTAGAAAATAATATATTGTCTAGATTTGGTTGTCCAATGAAGATTATAACTGACAATGCTCAAGCTTTTAAGTCCAAGAAAATGATTAATTTTTGTCAACCAATATCACATTATTCTTGGACGCTCTACTGCTTACTATCCGCAAGGAAATGGCCTTGTTGAATCATCAAACAAGAGTATTGTAAGGATCATCAAAAAGGTGATGCAAGAAAACAAGAAAGCTTGGCATTTGAAATTGAAGTATGTCTTATGGGATGATAGGATTTGTACAAAGAGATCAATTGGGACTTTGCCATATGAATTAGTTTACGGTGCTGAAGCTATATTCCCAACATCACTTGGAGTAGCGATAATGAAACTAATTCAAGGACTAGAAGAGGAACCAAATGCCATTCAAAGGAGAATCAATCAGCTGATAGTCTTGCAGGAGAATAGGAATGAAGTATATGACAGTCATCAACATGGTCAGAACAGAATCAATAATACATTTGATAAGAAGATCAAAAAAGTTAGTTTCCAAATCCATGACAAAGTGCTGAAATGGGAGGCCAAAATTGAAGAAAATGGCAAGCACGATAAGTTTGAGAATTTGTGGAAAGGTCCTTTTCATATTGTTGCTTTCCATGGAAACAACACTTACATTTTGCAGGAAATTGATGGAGGATCATATGCTGGAGGACCTATTAATGGTAGGTTCTTAAAGCATTATCTTTGTTGAAGCACTACCAATTTCTCATAACATTGTATATATGCGTTTTGTTAGTTTTTTTGCTAATAATGACAAGCTGAAACAGAAGGCTTAAGCCCGAGGTGAAGGCCAAGAAGCCTAAAGGGGATGCTTGTCAAATAAATTTATGTTTATCATAAGTGGATGAAGCACTGGAACTGCGAGTTTTTAGTGTACCACAAGGGCACACTATCCCAAGTGGAGCCACTGTTATCATTATAAAAAAAAATTGGTCAACTTGTATGGTTTCAAAGTTGTAAGTCAGTCTTGGTCAAGTCACTTCTATTATTTTGTTTAAGGAGTATAAAACATAGGATAGAGTCTTGTTTCCATTGTTAAATAAGGTCAACAATCTTGTTTTAACTATCATTAGTCCCACATTGGTTCATAGGTGTCATGTCTTAAGACTGTTTTAAAGTTGGCATGTGCTACGAAATCAACTAGGAGTTTTCGTAGCACAAACTCATAAAAATACACTATGTGCGCTATGAAAATAGGGATTCGTAACTAGGAGATTTCATAGCGCAAAACCTAGAATTTGCACTGGCCGCACTACAAAATCGAGGATTCATGCCAGATCTTGTCTAGCTATCTTTTCCATCAAAATCCGTTAATATTTCATCACTATGTGTAAATCCATGAGCCATGCTTATCACATGCAACCATTCATTCTCATCATTAGATTCATTAGATGTCTTATACGCACTATTTCAAATTTCAAAAAAGGTAAGGTGAGGTGAGATAGTCTTGGTTTTTTTCCCATGCTTCTTTCATGCATAAGAAGACAATTGGAAAGCTTAAGGACGGCAGTCATCAGGACTTTTTGAAAGCTCAAGCGAGGCAGTTCTCAGTTTTATAATCTCAAGTGAGGCAACATTCAAACCAATTCAGTGCAGGTTTATCTTCAAGTTTCCTTGCAAGTATTTCATAGACATGTCTGAAGAAAGGAAAAACCACAGATCAGGCCGATGTCTTAGATCTGAGACTGAAGGTTTAGATGTTCTCATGAGAAACAGAGAGGTTGAACATGCATTCAAACAGGTGGGCTACTGGAGATTCTGCGAAAAACTTCAAGGTGGTCACGTTCAAGTAACCAAAGATTTTGCTTTCAAATTTCACTGGTTTGAATTCAAGAGTTAGAGTGCTAGATATTCCAATTTGTCCTGAGGTCATATCTGCAATCACCGAGATACCAAGGGGCCAGGAAAGATGGTTCAAGAACTTTAAATTTGAAATGGCACCCAGCCAAAAAATTTTGAAGCCAGAATTCATAGGCTCGGACTTAACCAAATCAGTGCCTAGAAGCTATGTAAAGGATTCATATGCCAACTTGCTGACATGCATCCAAAGATATTTCCCCTGTGAGGGGAGATATCATAAGGTGTACTCTTATCATTTTAAACTCCTCTTACACTTCACTGGAAAAACATCTCTTGATTTACCTTTTTATCTGAAGCTTAGGTAAAATGTCTGATAAGGTTCAATTGAAGAAAGAAGCTTGTGAAACCTCCTTATTCCATCATGGGTTGATCAAGTTGATTGTTTTACATGAGCTTCAAAAGATTGGAAGAGAATGGTCTACTTTCTTGTTTATGACAAGCTTTAAAACAGAAACAAGACTTAGTCCTAAGGCTAAGGAGATTTCTTCACCAGTAGTAAGTCATTAGGAGGAAACAAGATCAACTAGGTTTGTGAAATTGAAAGCCAGAAAGTAGGTGAAGGAGCCTATGACACCACTAGTAGTTCAAGACACCCCTCAACGGTCACAAAGGAAGAAGGTTCAAATTAAAGAGGTGGAACAAGAGCAGTCTGTTGTTAAAACTATCCAAAGAAGGGTAACAAGAAGTCAATTAGCCAAGGAAAAAGGGAAGACTACAATTGCTGATGAAAACCCAGCTTCAAAGGCAAGTTTGAATGATCTCCTCCAGGCCATTGACATAGAAGAGACTCCTTTGGTCCAAGCAGATCTACTTGAAGCCAGCAAGAACAAAACCAAAAAGGTTAAATCTTCCAAAAAGATTCAATTTGATGACCATGTCTTAGAGTTTGTGTTGAAACAAAGAAGACCTGTGACAAAGCATTCAAGAAGAATACAAGAGGCACAGCTAGAAGCAAGTGAGACAGGGGAGGTAGCAGAATTACATGAAGAACTTGTGGTTCCATCAGAATCATCATCACAACTACACAAAGATGATAGAGGTAAGGCAGTTATCACTTAGCAAGAGGAATATGGTTTTGAGGAGGTAAAAAAGAAATTGGTGTCTGCAAATCTTGAGATTGCCCAACTCAAGGAAAGGGCAAGAAAACATGCAATTGAAAAGGCAAATTTCAAAAGAGAAAAAGCTAGTTGGGAAGATAGGAGAGTTCCAAGATATGAAGTAGTGAGCAGTCATGATCAATACTTCACTTGGATTGTTCCTGCAATAAAAGAGGCAAGATATGTCAGAAGGATAAATGGAAAACTAAGAACTAAAATCTGGATGCTGAAAAGACAGGTTGAATATTTGAAGATTCAATTGGATGAACCAGAAGAACAACTTCAACATAAATGAACCTGACAGTAAGTGAAGCAATTTTGAGACAATTTTGATGTGAAGTTTACTTTTTGAAGATTGAAGGTTATTTTGGATAGATAATGTCAGCTTATTTGGCTCATAGCATATGGATAAGCCATCAAAAATCCCAAAAATGACAAAAAACTGTGTTCTTGAATCACACAACAGTTTCGTAGTGATCTACGAAACTGCTAAAAATGACATACAATGCACAGCAGTTTCGTAGCGCGCTACAAAACTGTTGAAGATGCTAGTTTTGTTTTTTGAATCAATTTTGAATTGAAAAGGCGAATCCATTATGAAAGAATGTTGCTGCAGAAGACACAAAAGGGCCACCTCAGAAGTTTTGAATACTAAGTAAAGGAAAATCCAAAGAATGAGAGGCATTTAATAACTCCAAACTCTGTGCTACTAAAACAACAGTCATTTCGTAGCTCAGACAGCTGTCATGCTTCAACCATCACCTGACGGGTTTTGTCTTAGCACGAGTATTTGAGCAGGATCTTTGGACTAATTCAAGGCATCACATGTTATTAAAAGGGATAAAATGGTTAAAAAAATTCGAGGAACCACTTTGGAGACCAAAGCAGAAAAACAGGGGCAGTTTTCCTAGTATCCAGGGACAATTAAAGGACAATCAATCAAAAGCCAGCATGGACTTTAAATTCAGCACTCAAGCCAAAGATGAAGAGGGACAGTTGTCAAAGAATGAGTTTGTTTCATAGTTAAGTTTTTTGCCAGCATAGATAAGGAATTACACTCCTACTCAAATTAGGTCTCTAAGACTGTTAGTTTACAGTCAGTTGTAATTAATAGTTTGTTTAAAGTTCAATAGGTGTCAGGTCTAGAGAAATTCGAATTCCCCTCTTATTGGAGGAAGGAATTCAAGCTTGTAAGGAAACTCTATATATGACAAGGGATGTAATGCACCAGGGGTTGGAAATTTTTAGAAAAAATACTCATACTGTGTTATTATACCTGATTATGTTTTTATGAATACAGACTTTGGCTTTACTTCTCAGGATTCAGAAAGAGTTCAATGGTGGCTTGTTTTATGTTTGTCTTCATTTCCTTATTTGCAATAGTACAAGTGTATGATACTTAGAACTCATTGGCAATGCTATAACTTCCTTCATTCATCTGTAGACTGTGTTTCCTACATGTTCCTATGTGTTAACTGATATATTGAACTTTGATGCCCTGACTTCCATGTTTAGCTAAATTTGTTGTCATACAAAGAAGTTTCTGACTCCATAAGCCCAATGGATATTTATTGACAATGTTTCAACCATTCACACTTCTTCATTTGTTTCATAGAGTTAGCCATCTAATATATTATCAAAATCTTTAACCTAGTGAGAGAGCCCTCTCAAGTTGAGGAAGCTAAGCCTCAGCCAAAAGTTGGTTTGAAACAGTTACCCAAGGTCTTCCTGATTAGCAGCCTATTGGGTTTATGTTTTGTGATAACATCTTCATTGTTGCATCATCCATGTGCAAGTGGTTGAACTGATATTGCTTGTGTTTCTTGCAAATTTCTTTGTCGACCACTATTTAGCTCAATAAAATTCTGTGAAAAAACATCAACAAAGACATTCATAAAACAATATAAATTTAACATTGACAACCAATAAACCTTTGAAAATAAATATGCATTAATCACTTGTGCTTCACGAAGAGGAAAGTTATTCCCACATTCTTCAGCTTCAACAATATTCTTTGTAGAGCTACGTCAACAAACGTTGGTTCCAACATTTCCCAAATCATCAACCATTCTAGCAAGCATATTACTATCACCAAAAACATCATATGTAACAACTTCTTCTCTGGAATCAGATTCCCTATCTTCTATTATAACATTTGTTGCACCATTTCCATAGCCCCCAAGTTTCTCATCTCTATCAAGGGTCCCTATGTAATCAAAATATTCAAAAACATAGAACATCTAAGAAGATATATGGAAGAAGACCAAAATTTCGAGAGAATCAACAACAAAGCAAACAAAAACGTAAACAAAATGTTCTGCTATGTATAGACGAAAGTTTCTAAAATTACGATTATTATTATTGTACTGATCCAAAATTAAACTGGAACAAAACAAATTACAGATATAATCATGAACACATATATGTAGCAGGAAAACACTTCATTTCATTACTAGAAAAATATTGAACTATGCTTACAAACAGAATGGAAAGAAGATAGCTCGAGCGATGGTAGCTTATCTCTAAGAAGAGAAGTGGCATCTACATGCCTCTAGGCTGAGTTACAATGAGGCTCAAGGGCCTTTTTATTATTGAACAATAAGATAAAACCCTAACCCGAGGAGATGTAACACCAAGAGTTTATGGGCCCCGTCGGGGTTAGTTTGGCAACCAACTTCCTGGAGTTGTAACTTAGTCATACGGCTATTGATGGAATATACCTTGTTGGAAAGATATCTCCGAGGACTATGGCTATTGACGCAATTTCCTTTGAAATTGCTAAGCAATGTTTCCAAAAAAAACATCGTTTAGGGCCTCAAAACAGCTTCGGAAGTTCAGGACCCGAAAAACTGCCAAAAATAGTAAATTGTGCTACAATTAAGGAAACAGATGAAACTGACTTGGGGGTCTAGGTGGAATAGACGGGTGGCCCCAAATATCCGCATAAATCATTCCTCCCCCCTTATGAAGCAATGGTCCCCTTTGCATGCAGAGCCTCCATGAGGTGAGGAAATTTCTGTTGAACCTAGTCCCTGGTGAACCACTTGCCCTGGTGAAGGAGTTGGCCTGCTTTGACAACTCAATATAGTTGTATCTTCTATTGTCGAGTGTTCTTGATTTGTGTATCAATGATCTAATTAGTTGTGGTTTGTTCCATGCAGTCCAGGTTGAGCTATGTTGGTGTGAGTTGTTATGCAATGTTATATGTTTCCAACAATGATGGAAAGTATGGTCGAAGGCACCTACAGTGAACACTGGATGCAGACCAAAGAACGGTGGGATGTTGAGCTCGAATTCATTGTCACTGATGGCCTTGGTGATGGTGTATGGCCCATATCGGAGCAGGTGAAGCTTGCGGTGGGGTCCAGTAAGGCGCTCCTCCTGCAAATGAAGCCAAACTTTGCCGACCACCTGGAACTTGTGCGACACTCGATATTGATCATGGCGCGGCTTGTACTTAGAATTGGCTCTATCCAATATAACATGGACCTACTGGAAGATGTGTTGAATGCAGCTCAATGAAGTCATTAGCCCTTTCAGCTTCAAAGTGCACGTGAGCCGAATCTACCTGAGTGGCTGCAAATGGTATGGCCACATCAATGGGGTATAATGGTTGAAATCCCAACCCTACCTGAAAGGGGTTGTGGCTTGTTGAGTTGTGGAGATATCTGTTGTAGATGTGTTGGACATAGGGGAGACTTTCATCCCATTTGCATGGATGCTTTTAGTTGTACATGCACAGAATGTGTACGATCATCCTGTTGACAACCTTTGTTTGGCCATCAATTTGGGGATGGAAATTTGTGGACTTAGTAAGTTTTGTATCCAATATCAACCAGAGACTTGACTGAAATGCACTCAGGAATCCATTATCCCGATCTAAGATAATAGACTATGGGATCCCAAAGTGTACCCACACTGGATCAAAGAATAGCTTAGTAATGGCCTCTATTGTGATACTCTTATTGCAGGTCGTCGTGATGGCCATCTTAGAGAATTTGTCGACAACCACGAAAACGCAATTGCTGTTGTGCTTAGTACAAGGAAGGCCCAACATATAATCCATGGAGACAGATTCCCAAGGTCGAATAGGAGTAGGTAGAGGAGTATACAGGCCTTGCTTCTTAATGGTTGGTTTGGCAATGGCACAGGCAGTAAAGGATCTAATGTACTTCCCAACATCCTAACAGAGTTTCGACCAATAAAAAAACTTCTCCAATACTGCCACTATTTTCTCTACTCTAAAATGTCGAGCGACCTGACTATAGTGCGCCTCCCAAATCATCTTGGAACACCCCCTTGAAGGAACACAAATGTGTCCCGGGTGGCATAACAGTGCATCCTGGAACTTGCTTGCCTTCTAGGAGTGTCTGGTATATTTTGTCAAATTCTGCATCATTCTTGTAAAGATGCGGCCACCTCGATGTCTCATGCCCATAGGAGTCAAGGACGGTGATTAACGTCATGTTCGGTGGTCGTCTGAGGCAATTAGTGACATTAAGGGTGTTGTCCTTCTTATACTTAATGTTCAAATGGAACTGTTGCAAATAGGTGGACTATTTCTGATGGCGATCATTTTTCAACTTCCCTTGTGTCTGTATGAATTGTAGAGGCTGGTGGTTTGTGTGGATGATCGTTTCCTTCCCCAGAATGTAATGCTTCCATTAACAGAGGCCTGCACAATGGAATAAATTTCTTTGTCGTAAGTGGGGTAATTTTGAACTGTGTCTGAAAGTGTCTCACTATGGTAAGCCACTGGATTCCCATGTTGAGTAAGAACCGCACCAACAGCATAGTTGAAGGCATCTGTCTCAATCTCAAATGGTTGTTGCAGGTCTGGTAATGTGAGCACGGGTGCAGAACAGAGGTGATTCTTCAACTCAGAGAACACTCGTTTTTGGGTTTCTAACCAAAAGAACTTTTCTTTCTCTCCACGCTTGGTGATTTGACTTAAAGGCCAAGTGATATGAGAGAAACCCAACACAAATCTACGGTAAAAATTGGCAAGACTGAGAAAGTTTCGGAGCTCTATTAGAGTGGTTGGTGTTGGCCAATCCCAAATGACTTGTATCTTGGATGGGTCCACATGTACACCCTACTCATCAATGATGTACCCCAGATATTGAACCTGGGTTATTCCAAAGGTGCATTTCTACGAGTTAGTATAGAGCTTGTGTTGTCGAAGGGTTTGAAGGACCTGTCGAATATGGTGGAGGTGCTCTTCCTAACTTTGGATGAAGATCAAGATGTCATCTAAATAAACACCATGAATGCATTAGTGAAGGGTCGCAAGATGTCATCCATTGGTCTCATGAAGGTTGCAGGGGCATTCGTCAACCTGAACGGCATGACCAACCATTCGAAAAGGCCCTCCTTGTATTTGAAGGCAGTATTCCACACATCGGAGTGTTCGATATGCACCTAGTCATAACCTAACTTCAATTCAATCTTGTTGAAATATTTGGCCCCGTTTAGCTGGTCTGGAAGGTCATCAATCCACGGAATTGGGTACTTATTCCGAACAGTGATCTTGTTCAACGCTCGATAGTCAATATAGAGCCTCCAGGTCCCATCCTTCTTCTATATCAATACAATTGGGCTCCCACAGGGTGATGATCTTAGCTTGATGTGCCCTTTCTGCAGTAGTTCCTGAATCTGCCTCTTGATCTCATTATTCTATAGAACATAGTGTTGATAGATTGATCCATTGGGCAGCGGCGCGCCCAGGGTCAGATTGATGGAGTGCTTCACCTGACAATGCAGAGGTACCCCAGTGGGTGAGGCGAAAATATCCCTGTACTCCTGCCCGACCTTTTCCATATGGTGTTGTTGTGCAAAGGAGCCTTGCCTGGAAGTCGTGGCCACAACCTTCTTCTTTCCTTTGGGGCGAATCATAAGGAAAACAAACTTCCTGATTTGGGAAATGACCTTACTGCATTTCTTTGTAGTGATCAAAGAGATGGCGGTAGGTGGGGCTACCTTCGATATCCTGTACAACTTATTAGTCAAAGTAATAATCACAGAGCGAGGTCTAGACTCATATACAGCATGTCACTTCCACAAGTATGGTTGTCCTAACAATACATCATAAACATCAAGAGGATCAACATCACACAGTACCTCATCCATGAAGGACTTGATACTGTAGGGAAGGTGACACTACTGGCTAATGTGAAGATCTCGTCCTTGGTGAAGCCACCCAATGGTGTATGGTTGTGGATGTGTTGTAGTCTTTAGGCCCAGCTACTTCACAACTTTTACTAAAATGAGGTTCTTTTGGCTCTCGTTGTCGACAATGAACTGCAGCATAGAACCCCTCACCCACATATATGAGTGGAAGAGGCGTTCCCCCTCCTCTGGATCTTCAGGCTCAATTTTTTGGATCTTTTTGGTGGGCATTATGGCACTAGGCTTCGTATCAATGATCTACTTCCCTTTGTCAGTCCCCTTATCGGGTTCTAATTTAGAGTCGGAACCTGCACCTGATTCGAAAGCCTTCAACTCGACCACTAGTGATTGTTTTTCCTAACACTTACTTGTATTGTGAGTGGAGCTCTTATGGAACTCACACCATTTTCCCATGACCTTCTTCGTCTTCGTGGTGTTGTTCTTTTCTTGCGGCTTTGGCGAGTTGTCCTAGGTAGCCCAGCCTTATCATGGTCTCTTTTCTGTGGTTTGGGGGTGCCTTTTCCTTGCTTTGGGCAGATCCAAAGTACCGCTTCTTCTATTTAAACTTCTTCTCAATCTTTATAGTGTACCGATACACCATGTCAAGCGAGGAAATATCCAGGAACTCCATCTCGTCTTGGATGTATTTGTGTAGACAAAAATGGTACTTGAGCACCAAATGCCACTCAGTATCCTTAATACCCAGCTTCGTGTGAAGGGTATGGAAATTATTTGTGAACTCTGGCACATCTTGGTCCCTTCCCTACCGTAGCGTGTTCCACTTATGAATTTATCTTCATAGCTCCCGACAGAGTAATATTGTTCCTTGATGGCGTCTCAAAAATAATTCCAAGTGTCTGCAACGGAAAAAAGTGAGGGTTCACTCATCCTTTTGTTCACAGTAGGTTTCCCACCAATCCTTGACGTGTGGGGCGGCTTTGAGAAGTGAAAACGTAAGATTTTCCTGTTTGGAAAAATCATGAACTGAAAAATATCCTTCCAATAGATTTAACCATTTAGCTATGGCATCTACATATATCAGGCATTCAAATATGGGAATATTGAAGTTAACTTGTACCTTAAAAGGAGTGGCGCCTCGAGGGTGACTGTCGAATGAAGATGCATCACCTGTGCGTAGCCATTGAAGGATCGAGCCAAAATTATCCATCATCGCATCCATTTGTCGCTCGAGGGACTCCTAGAGAAACATTTTGAAAGGATCTCCTGCCCCCTCATATTTATTTTCTTCCACATGGGAGGTCGTCGGGTTTTGTGAGGCCGATCCTACAATGGTTCAACCAGATCGAGCCGTAACTCTTTATAGCCTGACCTCATTAGGGACATGCAAAGAAAAACAGAGAAAGAGCAGACGAATTTGATATCACTGATATGAACTTAAACATAAACGCAACAACTTAATGATATAATCATAAACACATAGATGCAGCAGAAAAACACTTCATTTCATTAATAGAAAATATTGAACTATGCTTACAAACAGAATGGGAATAAGATAGCTCGGGAAATGGTAGCTTATCTCTGAGAAGAGATGCGGCAGCTACATGCCTCTAACTGAGTTATAATGAGGCTCAAGGGCCTTTTTATTATTGAACAATATGAGAAAAACCTAACCCGAGGAGATGTAACACCAAGAGTTTATGGGCCACGTTGGGGTTAGTTGGCAGCCAACATCCTGGGGTCATAACTTGGTCATATTATCTCTGTTTGACGCGTATGATACCTCGTTGGAAAGATATTTCCGAGGACTATGGCTCCTAACTAGTTATTATTGGGAAATTATTCCCAAACCACGTTGTTTAGGGCCTCAAAATGTCTCCAGATGTTTAGGACCCGAAAAAATGCCAAAAATAGTAAATTGTGCTACAATTAAGGAAACAAATGAAACTGATTAGGGGGTCTAGGTGGAATAGGCGGGTGGCCCAAAATATCTACCTGGATTATGTACATTTCATCATTTCTTGAAGTTTGACAAATTGGTCGTCGACCCTCGCATTCACAAAGAAATAAAGGTTTGACTGCTTCTGAATCTATTTTTCGGTTACAAATATGTTAAAATTGTTCTGAAAAAACAATATGGGCAAAAAAAGAATAGTAAAAAGTTTAGATCCAGACGAAAAGAAAATGCAAAAAAAAAGAAAAAAATGTGAACTCCCTACATTGTTCCAACAAACACATTACATACAGATTCAGGAGGGGTGGCTATATTAATAATATAGTTGCTACCAAGAAATGCTTTAACCTCTTCACCAACACAATCTCCCAAATTTTCAACCATTTCAGGAAATTCCTCATTCCTACAATTCTCATGAACTCCAAACTGCATTTATTTCATTGTTTTCATGGGAAATACCATTGTTGTTCATATGAAAACTCTCTTTCGAAACACAATATTCCAAAAAAAAAAAAGAGAAAAGTTAGTAAACCTTCAAAAATAATAAGTTCTTTCAAATGATAACCATGCAATGAAACGACAATCAAAACAAAATTTTCACCGCTCTTTTCGTACTTATGAGTTACACCCTACAGGTCCTCCTTCTTCATCATTCACTAAAGCTCTTTTCTTTCGTTGATACGCAACTCTTCTTCATGCTTTAATGACTTCCTTATTCTGTTGATACCACTATCATTGGTATTCACTTAATCGTTTTCATGTAGCAGCAGAGGGAGGTTTTTTCGCACCACTCTTGCTTCTTATTTCACTCAACATCTCTATGATAAAGTTAAAGTCAATTCGCAATTTCGTTTCACGCTAATACATACTCTACAATCTTGAAATAACTAAAAACTAAGAAAAGTGCAGAGAAGAAATATTTGAGAAATTATGTTTCCCACGACAAACTTGGAACACATACAAAAATGTTCCCCTTACACATAATCGATAGAACAACAAGTTGAAGAAATAAAAAACAAAGAAATACGAACCGCATTCAAAATTTACCATACATATGTTGTCAATATAACTTTAAAATCTGAATTACAATGATTTAAAAAAAAATCAAAACATACAAAAGGTCTTCTGCATTATCAAAAAACAAACATGTTCAAGCCTCAAACACTAAATCAATACATCCACACATACTACACGTATGTGAAGAATACAATCTCCATTATGAATAACCGAAAATACATTTCCATTTTCAATGACATCATCAAAATCATCCACCATTTGTAGATAGAACCATGAGGCTATCTCCTTAATATAACTTCAAAATGTGAATTACAATGATGTTCAAAAAAATATTTAAAAACATTAAACATAGATATGGTGTTCAGTAATACACAAAAAATATCTTCATGCTTCAAACTCTAATTGAATACATCCACAGGTAGTGGAGGTATGTCAACAATAGAATCTGCATTAGGAATCAATGAAAAAAGATTTCCATTTTCAATGACATCATCAAATTCTTCAATTGTTTGTAGATAGAAGCATGATGCTTCCAGCATGGACAATCCATCAAGAATTGTTGTTTTGCATATTCCACTCAGTAAATCATACAACTTTAACTGCACTCCAAACCAACCAAGCATAAGGACTTTTTCTCCAACTATGTGCAAAGGTACGTAACCTGCACATTTAGTATTTATATCCAAAGAGACAAATTGAAGCAACGACCATCTATGTCCCCAATCATCTTCAAAATATTCCAAACTTTTCTCTTTCAATAGTCGACCAAATTCAAAATTCTCTACCTTTTCAAGTGACCAAACAGACGTCCCACCATTATTAACAACACAAACAAGTTGATTCTTATATAACCCTAATGACATACATTGTATGTCAACAATAGGAACAAATGAATAACCCCAATTATTTATGTTCAATTCCAACCAGTAGATAGTGTAACCATAAGTAGGGTAATCTTCATAATATTTGTCTAGATATACCTAATAAAAAAATTATTCAAAGAAGATAGCCTCCTTTGGTGGAGTTACAACACCATATGGAAGCTTCATTCTCTTCCAAACACTATCAAGACTACTGCAAATGAGAAAATGTGAGTCCATGTTTTCACAAACATGTTTCAAAATCGCCCATTCATAATTTCCTAACTGCATTTTTGAAATAAATAGAAGAATACTCACTCCCTAACAGTAAGAACTCCAACATTCTAAACGTCTTCATAAAAGGGTTGACAATGAAATAGTTTTTTGTATGTAAATAACTTCCAGACGTGCTAAAGAGAATCATTGATCCCACTGTAGATTCAATAATGTATGCAGAATAAAGAAAAGGAAACATTATATTCGACAACCGATCACCGTTGTTAAGATATGATGCTAGGAAGCAATCATTGTGAAAAAAATTGGACAAAGAAATAAATCCCAACTCTTTCTCACGACATCAATCACAAGCCGTAAGAAAAAGCGGGTTTTCTAAAACAAGACACCATTGTCTTCAAAGCAACTTAAATTTCATCAACGTCGACAAAGGAATCCAATGACAGAGAAACTCAATAATGTCAAAGGGGATAAATTTCCAAATAGTAGTATCCATACCAAAGGCAACAACCTTTGTTGGAAACAAAGGAAAATTTGCCTTCTGTATTGCAAAGAAAAGAAGAAAAATGTTAATTGGAAATAGGAACAACATTTATTGATTATTTTAATCTGAAAAGGGATTAGGAAAACAATCCATTTTCATCTTTACTTGCTTTCTATATACTTCAATATTAGACTAAACAAAATAGTGCAACTTGAAAATCCAAAATTATTGAAATTTATAACCACTGCGCAAGAACGATTTTTTGAAACATTTTTCTCAAAGATGGGCAAGATAAATATATGATAATTACCCTCATTGTTAATTCAATTATTACTATATATATAAAAACAAATTAAAAAAAATAATAATACAAAAGCTCAATATTTCAATATTAAGAAGGACAAATCCCTCATATTAAAAAAATGATTTAGATGAGCACATGATGCAAAACCTTTTCAATATAATATTAAAACTCACATTAACAATAAATTCATATTTGTGAAATCCTAAATTTGGAATTTATGAAGTTATCATAAGTTTGACACAAACATAAAAATTTTGTAACTTTGTTGAAGTTACCATAAGCTCGACATTATACCTTTTAAGCTGCCCTATTTTTTAAATGATAACTACTTATTAATAATCTATTAATACAAAAAGTACGGTTGGTGATTATTTTGCTTTAAAATGTTTGAAAAAAATAAAAGAATTCAACATATTGAGTACGCATTTCAAAATGTCTCATTTAGTACACCCTACACATTTCTCTATGCTTCCAAGTAGAACATTTATAAGAGAAGTAATTTTATTGCATATGTTTTTATATTATTATATTGAAAAGATAAAAATAATAAAAATTATATATATATATATATATATATATATATATATATATTGAACATAAAGTAGAATAAAACAAAATGTCTAAATGAAATATACAACTAAATTAATTTATTTCTAAAAATAACTATAAATTAAAAGTAAAAACACTTGACATTGCATCTGCATGTCGTTTTTTCTTAAATTATTACATAAATTTAAAGTCTCAATCATCCACAACGTGAGAAAATTGATTTGTCTACTACTATTATTTTTATTAATTATCATTATTTGTAACTATCATGACCTATCAAAAAATTATCATTAGGTTTTTATGCCAGTAAAGTAAAAGGAGGAAATTTTTCTATTTCCATTTGTACAACATGCACCATATTTTATTATATTATATGAGAATGTAACTTAAGGTGTACTTAGGTTATAGAGTACCATGAGCTAAGATGTGAAAAAAAATCATGGATTAATCATTGTTTATAATATTTTTATTTTTATTTTTAAGGGATAATTCTAATCCGAAAGTATAATTTTAAATATCAATAATAAAATTATTCAAACTTCTTTTGAAAAGGTGAACTAATGAATTGACCTATTTTAAACTTATCATATGACAAGTTAGTGTCCTTATCACCTTGCAACATGAACTTTCATCTTTCCAATTCACTTCACACAATAATTTGACATCATGTCCAAGCATGAAATTTTTTCCATTGATTTTCGCAAGAACCTATATTCAATAATCCTTATGCATTTCAAAATATAAAAGTCAAAACTCAAAGCATGAAAAATTTTCTATTGATTTTCGCAAGAACCTATATTCAATAATCCTTGCATTTCAAAAAAAAATTGAAGAAATTTTTGAAAAATTGAACTAATGACTTGACCTATTTTAAACTTATCATATGACAAGTTAGTGTCGTTATCACCTTGCAACATAAATAATTACCCATAAATTATTTATGGGTTATCATTGTCAGTAAATTATTCCCACACATTAATGTTTAGAATTAGAGTTTAAATGTAAAATAAAATCTGTATTTGCAATTGCTTTAAACTATACTAAAACCATTTAAACTATTATTATTAAATAAATGATGATCCATAAATTATTTACATGTGATCATTGTCATGCACTTTGAATTATTCCCAACCTATTATTACATAGAAAAGTTTAAATGTAGAATAAAAGTTTATGACAAGTATTTGTCGTGATGATATTTTCTACCATAAATTTTAAGGGTAAGGGATACCACCTCTCGAGCAGAAATGTATGACAATATATTAGAAGGATCACCATAAAAGCATTAAAAAGTGCCCATTATCCAGATCACCATAAAAAGAATCAAAGGTCGCGCTGGGATCTACTGCCATCTGGCTTGGAGTTCTCTTCGAGATTGGAGCAATTTTGGATCTACGACCTTCTGAGCTTAGGGTTCAGATCAACGGTTGAGGTGACAAGAAGGAAGTTTCCAATTGTAGCTATGCTCGTATAAATTAATGGGAAATCTGAATGCTCGGTAGGTAAGTGGGTTCAGACATCGAGTATGAATGCAAACGAAACCTTATGAAACCTTGGAAGTTAACCCTTAATTAAACCATACTTGTCACATATACGTTAACACCATAAATAAATTAATCAAAAAAAAATTATTCTACTTACATGTCACCGCTTATCTATTACTCTAAACATTATGATTTGATGTCACAGCAGAATATTAATATTGACATTATAGTTATGTAAGCCATTTAATTTATTACAACTCAATGGTATGAACCATTGAGCCCAACCATGGAACATTAATTTCATGTATCACGGAGTTACGTATAGTGTAAATGATTTTTAAGAGATTTGATTGTGACATGTATCAGGTCAAGTACCATACATTAGTTTTCACAGGAAAACATTAAGTATCGGTACTAATTCATATGTTATGGGTGGCTCTCGAAAATTGCGAGGCACCCCTCTAGATGTGCATCAATCTGGAATGCCACACGACGATCATCCAAGGATTGCCTCACCTAATGATCATCCTACGGCTATCATCACTTGTGAACGAACTAGGGTAACCGCCTTGTTGGGTTGCTACAAACAGAATTCCTTTTGTTCCTTTCTATCGGCTCCGATGGCTTTGCAACCCTCATTTTCCAGTTGCTTCTCCCAGACAAAGAGAGTGTAGAAACCAGGGAAAGTGAATGCTCCTCGACACTCAAACCCTATTCTTCACTGAATCACTCAAGAAATCTTTAGTTTTTCGCTGGCTAGGTTGTTGTGCCATCCATCCAAGCATTGTTCTTCCCACATGGAGAATACTTCCTCACCACCGAATCAAGTAAGGTTTACTTTTTTATTTTATTGTTCGTTCATTTTTCCATTTGTTGTAATTTTTGAGCTAAATGCCTTCTACTGAATTATTCCTAATAGGCAGACTATTCCTGCAGGCGGAGATAACCCTTGTTTTCCAGTTGCTTTTCCCAAGGAGAGAGTGCATAAACCAAGCGAAGTAAATGCTCCTCAGCACTCAAACCCTATTTTGCACCAAATCACTCAGGAAATATTTAGTTTCTTGTTGGATGGGTTGTTTTTCCATCCATCCGAGCATTGTGCTTCTAGCATGGAGAATACTCCCTCACCATCGGCTCGAGAAAGGTTTACTCTTTTGTGTTATTGTTCATCAGTTTTTCCATTTGTTGTAATTTTTGAGTTAAATGCCTTCTACCGAATTATTCCTAACAGGCATACTATTCCTGTGGGTTAAGAGGATTTTTACCAGGGTTTTCGGCTTCATTACATTACCCATAAATGTTGTTCGCTCATCTCCAGGTTGGAATTCCAGTAACTCTTGTTTTTATACTTGCCTATCCTAAGAGGACCATGGGTGGACGAATTGTTTTTGGGAAAACCTTCCAGGTTTCAGTTCCCTCTCGTATGTACAATAATTTCCTTTCGATTTGTTGGGTTTTGTCATACCATCGGTGCTCACCTATGAGATACTAGAGGGTAGGCTCCAAGCCTTTCCTTGGCCTGCTCACGTTAAGGGTTTGGGCTTCTCAGAATTGATATTCACGTTTGAATTTGTATATTTTGAATGGTTCTGTGTTGATAGTGCTACACAGGTTGCATCTTTGTTATTGGTTAATATTATACACATAATTATTATATAACTACCATAATTTTGTATATGGCTTTGTTATTAACTTAGAAAAATATATCTCATTCTCTTTACTAATGAAGTTATTCCAATTATTGTAACAAGCCTTCTACCTCCTCTCCATCAACCGCGCTCCTGAGAACCCTAGCGCGCGCTACCTACCGCCTTCAGATCTCTGGTTTGCGCCCCCATCCTTCCTGATGGCACCTCCAGAGGCTCCACCGGAGGAGGTCGCTCAGCAGCTGGCATTCTCAGCCCTTGTTAGTTCCCTGCCGTCTCAACGAGATCGCCCAGCCCTTTCAAAATTTGTAAAAAAAATAGAAGGACTTCAAGAGGTTTCCCTTCCTCCTACTATGCCTAGAATGGCTGCTCTTGCTTTGGCCGAAAAGGGTCTGATAGGGCAATTCACTGGTCTTTGGCCCTCACCTAAAACTGTTCAAAGGTGGGTGGAAAGAAATTGGTCAGACAAAATCCAAGGACAAATTGCTATTAGATTTTGTGGGAAGGGCTACTTTACCTTTCACTTCGAGACAAAGAATGACAAGGATCTGATTTTTCGCAATGGACCTTATTTTATGGACTCCAGAGGTCTGTACTTAAACAAGTGGACGGCAGATTTCGATCCAGAGCTTGACATTCCTAATGCAGTTCCTGTTTGGGTACGTCTCCCACATCTCCTATTACACTGCTGGGGAGATGAATCTGTGCGAGCCATTGGAAATGCAGCCGGCAAATATATTGACAAAAGAGAACCAAGAGACAACATGCAAGCATGCACCCGTATCTGCGTCGAGGTCGACCTGGGCAAAGGACTTCCAAAAGCTATAAAGATCAAAGTCGATGAATGGTCGCACATACAATAGTTGGATTACGAACAGATCCCCTTCAAATGTAAGGTATGTCATGAGTATGGTCATTTTGCCAATCGTTGCACTAAGATCACTAATGTGGATAATAATACTCAAGATCAGCAATGGGAAGTGGTAAAAAAAAAAAATCAGCCCCTAATCCCTCTTTACCCAATGAACCTGGACCCTCCTCTCATAAAACCTCTGCCCAAATCCCATCTCCTCTGCCTTCCCCTCCTCATCAATCTCATTCCCCTGGACTTGGGAAACCCCTTCATTCTCCTCCATCCTCCAACCCTTTCCATGTTCTTTCCCTCCCTGAAGGTGACCCTTCTCCTTCGAACCCTCCTGATCAACCCTCTTCCCCTCATTCTATGACTACCCTTCCTCCCCTCCTTCTTGAACCACTCCCCCCAAGAATCACCCAAAGCAACTCCAAGGACCAGGGCTCTTCCTTTGATAGTCAAAAGAAGCCAGGGAGAAAGACTACAAAGCAACATAGGGATGAAAATGCGCAGAAAGACATAGCCCTTGGTCTACAGAATCCAATAGAATCTTACATTCAGGCCACAAAAGATCAAGAAGTAGCAAGCAAAGACAAGGGAGGCAGAGCACCTCCTCGAACCACAGGTCTGAAATGATTAAAATCCTCTCTTGGAACAGCAGGGGACTTGGGCACCCCTCTAAAATCAATGCTCTAACAGACCTTATAGTGCAGGAGAAACCATCCATCATATTACTACAGGAAACAAAGCAAAGAGAATCAGAAATCAACAAAATCATTGGAAAGTATAAACATTACAAAGGAAGCATATGCGAAGCAAGAGGAGCTTCTGGAGGAATTACCACCATCTAGAATCAAAATGACTGGCAAAGTGAAGCTGAGTTAATCGATCAACATTGGATAAAAACAGTCCTGAGAAATAATATCAGTAATCAACATTCAATGTATATGTTCCCAATCACTATAGGGATAAAGGAAAATGCTGGGAAGATCTTAGCAATCACATCATGGAAGGAGACAATAGCAACATCATAGTAGGTGGCGACTTCAACTTAATTATGCATGCTAATGAAAAGCAAGGGGGGAATTTTCTGTCAGATCCTTTCAGGAATCAAATGGAAAACATAATGCACATTGGTGATCTGATAGATATAGCTCCAAAAAATCGCAAGTTCACATGGAGCAATCGAAGGTTGGGCAGCCACAATATCATGGAGAGGCTGGATCGATTCTTGGTTAATATCTCACTCCTGTCAACCTTTTCATCTGTTAACTCCGCCATTTTGCCCTTTGCTGCTTCAGACCACTATCCAATCACTCTTGCCTTGAATACTCACTGCGCCCTTGGTCCACTGCCTTTTAAATATAATCATATTTGGAGTGATCAACAAGCTGCCCGAAACATCATCCAGCTCACCTGGGGACAGCATATTGAAGGTTCCCCAGGCTACATATGGGAGAGCAAACTAAAGAATGTGCAAAAAGCGCTTAGACAATGGGCCAAATCGCACTATAAGGAGCCAGAACAGGAAAAACATGAGCTAAAACTTCAAATTGTTGAACTCCAATGCACAATAGAACAAAAGGATTACTGCCATAGCGAAAAAATCCAAGAAGAAGAGCTGTACAATAAATTGAGAAAAATTAAAAGGCAGGAGGAAGAAAAGTGGCGCATCAAATCAAGACAAATATGGCTGGAAAGTGGAGATAAGAACACATCATTCTTTCATAAACAAGCCACCGCAAGACAAGTCAAAAACACCATAACTGCCATCTCGGACAGCGCAGGTACTCAAGATGTGGAACAAACAGATATTAAAGAAGCAGCTACAAAACATTTCAAGGACCTTTTAACCGAAGCACAGGAGGAAGAATCTTATGATGACTTGTTACAGCATTTGCATTCTAAAGTCACAGATGATCTGAACAAAAACTTGACAGCAGAAATAAAAGAGGAAGAAATAGTTGAAGCAATCTGGAGCCTCCAGCCCAACAAGGCACCTGGTCCGGATGGGTTCCCAATTTGCTTTTACAGGGATTACTGGGAGTTGATAAAGAAGGACCTCATAAAATACATCAAGTGGATCCAAAAAAAAGGCAAAATAGGTGGATATACAAATTCTACCCACTTGGCTCTCATTCCGAAGGAGAACCGGCCATCCAATTTTTCTCGCTTCAGGCCTATATCTTTATGCAATTCATCTTACAAAATCTTCACTAAAATCATAGCCTCTCGGCTCAAACCTCTTCTACCGATGCTGATCTCAGAAAACCAAGGAGGCTTTATGGCTAATAGACAAATTTCAGATTCTATTCTTTTAGTTCAAGAGGCCATACACTCAAGTCATGCAAGGAATGAGAAAGGCTTCATTCTAAAACTAGATCTGGCCAATGCCTTTGACAAGGTAAGGCATTCTTTTTTATTTGCAGTTCTTCAAAGGATGGGCTTCTCACCTCTTCTTATTAATGTCATAAGAGGCTGCATTTCTGGACCTTGGATCGCTCCCCTCATCAACGGAAGACCCGGACCTTCCTTCCAATCCTCAAGAGGACTAAGGCAAGGTTGCCCCTTATCCCCTTATCTCTTCATCCTCATGGCAGAATCATTTAGTTGTGCCCTTGATCAAAAGAGACAGTCAGGCCTCATTACGGGCATCAAGTTTGAAGATGGCATTAAAAATATAAATCACTCTCAATTTGCTGATGACACCCTTCTGCTAGGGGGGGGCGACCACCATTATTGCAAGAAGATTCAAGTCCCTGCTTGACAAGTTCATGAGATATTCAGGAGGTAAAATAAATTACCTTAAGAGCTGTATTTATGGATGGAATGCTTCATCCCAAATGATACATAATATTGCCAATATTTTTGGTGTCCCCTGCAAGTTAGATTGGGACTGTTTCAGTTATTTGGGAATGTCGGTAACCATAGGGAAAGCAAAGACTGGAGCCTGGGACTTAACGCTAGACAAAATGAAAAGGAAAATTCAGAGATGGGGAACTCTGTGGCTCAATCCAGCTGGGCGACAGGTTCTACTAAAATCAGGGCTCTCCTCCCTACCTTTATATCAATTTTCTCTGGCCCAAGCTCCAGCTTCATTCCACCGAAAAATGGATAGCATCCTCAGATTTTTTCTTTGGCAAGGGGGCAAGAATGAAAAGAAAAAATACAACCTAGTAAACTGGAAACAGGTTATACAAAGCCCTGAGAATGGAGGTCTGGGCATTAGGTCCCCATCTCTTATGAATTTAGCATTCGGTGGGAAATTGATTTGGAGACTAATGGACAATCAACCTGCATGGTGGAAAAAAGCCCTAGAATCAAAATATCTTAATCAGCCAAGATCGAAAATTCTCAATGTTGAAATCCCCAACAGACACTGTACAAAGATATGGAAATTTTTTAAAAACGCCATTGTCTTCATGGTGCAAAATGTTTCTAAAGTGCCAAAAGGAGGTGAAACGGTGAACTTTGGTTTGGACAAAATCATGGGGAACCCTCCCATAAACAGTCTTCCAGGTATCGACCCTATTCTTCATTATCTCCAAAGTAAAGGCATATCTAATCTGAGTCAAATCTCTCAATGGAATGTTTCATCTAATGCCTGGGTTCAATGGGAATTCCCACCCATACCCCACCATCTCAAAGGTAGCTTTGACTCTCTTTGTAACTGTCTGCACAGTATTGCTCCCACCATTAAAGGTGCAAAGGACGAGTTTCGTTGGGACCCTTCAGGAACAAATTATTCCATCAAAGTAGGATACAGCTACTTGAGTAGCAAGGAATACCCCACTGTTGTTTGGGCTCACGGGAAGATTTTAAAAAGAGCTGAAGCAATTCCAAAGATCAAATTTTTCATGTGGACACTTCTCCATGGTAAAATCTTAACTGCAGAGAACCTCAGGAAAAGAGGCATTTTCAGACCCTATAGGTGTCCAAACTGTCAAGCGGCGGAGGAATCAATACAGCACTTATTTATCTCTTGTCCCTTTTCTGCCTCATGCTGGAACAGCATCATCCCTTCTGCTCCCCCCATTTTGAATCCCCAACATTCTATTGTCAAAGCCTTAAATAACTGGAGGAGAATCTGTTAGGCCCCTATACTACTAGTGTAACACCCTATTGTTGTTAGTATAACCCACTTATTATATTGATGTACCCATGTAGTGCCCATATTGTTACTATTGTGCCACATAGAAGCCCACTATTGTTATTATTGTGCCCTTACATTATTATTATGTCAGCTCTGATTATGTTATAACCCCTTAGACTCCTATATATAGAAAGGAGGTCTTTTCATTTGTATGATCGAAGAATTGTTCATTTATGTAATGTAAAGGAGGTTGCCCCCTCGAAGAGGCTGAATTCTAAGGTGTTGATCTTTCTTTTCTATCTTTTCTTGAGCTGGTTTCATAACATTTGGTATCAGAGCTTTGGATTCTAGGGTTTCGCTGCTCCAAACAGGTCATCGTGGAATTTTCGCTATAACGTTTTTTCTGTGATGTTTCAGAAGTCGCAAAAAAAAACCCATTTGAGAAGAAATCGCGCTGAACCTTGGGTCCGAATTTCAGATCTTTTCGCGCGATATTTGTGGAGATATGCTCTGAGGAAGTTAGTCTTTTTGCAGACTCCTGAATTACATTCAAAACCGGTGACCTGGGGAAAATCATCATAACTTTCTCTCTGGGGATCGGATTGAAGTTTTGTAAGAAGGTACAGAAAGAGGACGGACTGTAGTTTCTTGTGGGTGTTTTTCAGATCCAAAGGTCGAAACAGTGACTCGTGGCACGTCGTACAAGTTCGCTCTACAGAACTAGTCTATAATCAAGTCACTATGGGAGATTCCGCATAACTCTTCCTTGGAGAATCCAATTTGGGTCAGACTTGTGGCATTGGAAAGAGGACACAGAGGGCTACTGCAGGTCACAAATTCAGAACTAGATGATTGAAAAGTACAGAGTTACAGTCGTTTCAAGGTCGAGCTCCTAAAATCAAGAAAAAGCAAGATGAGGAAGTTTGATGGCAAGGATCCGGTAAATTGGATACTTCAAATGGAGCAATATTTTGATCTACATGGTGTACAACTGTTACAAAAGGTATGTATTGCATCTTCATATTTAGAACCAGATCAATTTTTATGGTATGAAGGGATTTGTTCTCGTAAAAAACTTGTTACGTGGTCAATTTTCACGGAGGAAATGATAGCACATTATGAGGATACAAAGAGCAACACCACAACAATTGGAAAGAGTAAAAGGGCTTTGTGACATAATGGAAAGAAAAATTATGGAAACCAGGAAGCATACCCCTCACAACTATAAAGATGGAAGTGTTGTTTCTCCCAGCCTTCCACAACCTACAAGGGTTACACCACAACAATTGGAAGAAAAAAGAGAAAAAGGGCTTTGTTACAATTGTGATAGCAAATGCACTAAAGGTCATAGGTGTGCTAAGAAGAAATTATTTTACATAGAATATGAAGAGGAGGAAGAAAAGGATCAAGAAACATCAAAAGAAGAGGATATACGCCAGGACACCACCCCAGAGAAAGAAGAAATGAATCAGACCATATCTTGTAAAGCATTGGAAAGAATTACCACTCCTCAAACTCTCAAGATAGAAGGACATATCAAGAAGAAAAAGGTGCAAGTAGTGAAAGATCACATCGAGAAAGAAGAAATGAATCCAACCATATCTTGTAATTCAATGGACGAAATTACCACTCCTCAAACTATCAAGATAGAAGGACACATCAAGAAGAAAAATGTTCAAGAAGTGAAAGATCACATTGAGCATCAAGAAATGAATCCGACCATATCTTGTAAAGGACGGGAAGAAATTACCGCTCCTCAAAAGATAGAAGGACATATCAAGAAGAAAAAGGTTCAAGCAGAGAAAGATCACATCGAGCATCAACAACAAGTTCTCCAACTTTTAAAGGATAACGCCACTTCGGTGCAAAATCAAATGAAACAACAGGTAGATCAACATCGTAGTGAAAAATGTTTTGATGTAGGTGATTGGGTATTTTTACTGCTACATCTCAAGCAAGCTATTTATGAGAAGGAAATGTTGGCAATACTACATGCACTTAAAAAATGGCGACCTTACCGAATGAGAATACTCTTCAGGGATGAGGATGTGGAAGCATTGTTTTTTGCTATTTATATTATCCAACCAAATTGGATAAACGAAGCAAGCGATGAATGGAAGAAGGACGAAGAAGTATGGCCACTTATTCAAAAGTTGCAAAAGATCCCAATTCAAGCAATATTGTCAGAAATTGAAGAGGAAGGAAAAATCATATTGGAACCTGGAGCAGTCACAGAAACAAGAACCCGACAGCTACGAAATCGATCAATTTCAAAGTATTTCATCAAGAGGAAGAACTTACCCGCTGAATATTCCACATGGGAGGACAAGAATTTTATACAGAAGCATCAAGAACTACTCAAGCGTTGAGGACAACGCTTTTTGAAGGAGAGGGGCATGTTAGGCCCCTATACTACTAGTGTAACCCCCTATTGTTGTTAGTATAACCCACTTATTATATTGATGTACCCATGTAGTGCCCATATTGTTACTATTGTGCCACATAGAAGCCCACTATTGTTATTATTGTGCCCTTACATTATTATTATGTCAGCTCTGATTATGTTATAACCCCTTAGACTCCTATATATAGAAAGGAGGTCTTTTCATTTGTATGATCGAAGAATTGTTCATTTATGTAATGTAAAGGAGGTTGCCCCCTCGAAGAGGCTGAATTCTAAGGCGTTGATATTTCTTTTCTATCTTTTCTTGAGCTGGTTTCATAACAGAATCTATCCTTGGCATTTAGCGAATCAAAATCCCGCTAAAAGAGTTTGGAACGCCATTCCTTATGTTCTTCTGTGGCGCATATGGATCGCCCGAAACAGTATAATATTCCGAGACAAAGCAACTACAATCAGGCACATACTCCTTAAAGTTTCAAGTCTTGCATCGGAAACTATAGCATCTAAGATAACAAAGAGAATCGATCCCGTCAGCCTATGGACAAAGGAGAAAAACTTTATTTGGAATCTTATAGACAGGTCCAGCACCATTTCAGCAACTAAGATCAGTAAGTTCAGTGGCAAAGCCGACAACCTTGAATGGAAAATCCGCCTCACAAAAGATGATTTCGGTAAATGGCTCCTTTCAAAGAAATCTCACTCTTTATTTTTTGACGGAGCTTTCAAATCTAATCCGGGAGCTGCCAGCGCAGGGGGCATCATTCTGGATCCTTTAGGCGCACCTGTGTCCTCCTTTGAATGGGGTTTGGGAAGGCTAAGCAACAACCGAGCTGAAGCTCTCTCACTCTTTATTTTTTGACGGAGCTTCCAAATCTAATCCGGGAGCTCCTGGCGTAGGGGGCATCATTCTGGATCCTTTAGGCGCACCTGTGTCCTCCTTTGAATGGGGTTTGGGAAAGCTAAGCAACAACCGAGCTGAAGCTCTGGGTCTGTACCAAGGTATCTTACAGCTTCAGAACCAAGGGATTAACAAAGCCCTCATCTTCGGCGACTCGGCTATAATAATCAGTTTAATTAATAGCAACAGACAAGCATCCAATCTCTTTCTCCATCAAATCATCAGTCGTTGTAAAAATCTGTTGTCTCAGGGCTTAGAGTACCAATTTTTTCATGTCCTTCGATCCAACAACCAGGAAGTGAATAAGAGAGCTAGTCACGCCAGCTCACGGGAAAAAGGAAGCCTCTTATGCAATCAAGTGAGCCTGCACCAATTCATCCCTTGATCCACATGATTGCTCCAAATCGCCACTCTCCAAGGAACTGCGCCTCTATTATCAAGGAGTCTGACCAAATCTCCATCTCCAACAATCTCTGTCTACGCAATTTATTCTCATTCTTGAAGATTTAAAAAAAAACAAATTGGATCTTATTCAGCAAAACTCGTGACCTTTGACAGCCAACCTGAGGCCTCCATCGACCGACATATCAGATATATCACTATTGATTAGATGTTCTGCAAAACCAGTCTTCTGTTGTCCCAATTCATAAGAATCTATACTTGTTCTAGGATCTTACAAGTGAACAGTAAAGGCATTCATGTGTATTGCCACGATGAAATACAAACACAAGCAACTACTGTAACTTCATCTCTTGTAAAATCGGAGCTTAGACTCCTCCAACTTTTTTGAATATATCAAGCAACCGATTTTGTAAAAAAAAAAATGAAGTTATTCCACATAATATCGTTCCTCATGAATGTACAAAATGTTGAATTTAATTACAGGTCCAATATGTTTTTGGTTTATCTTTTCTTCTGTAATTTTGTTTGAGATGGGGGTCGATAAGCTGACCTCCACACATATTTATTCTTTCCATGTTTCATAAATTTTGTGTTATTTTCATTACGGTTTCTAGATTTCGTCCCTATAGATATTTTCTTAGGTTTTTAATTAATGGATAGGGACAAATTATACATTGTGAACCCAAATGTGGCCACGAAGTGTTGTTATTTCATTCTTGTATTTTTTGGCACCGCCGCAAGTTATTTGAGGTTTGTTGTGAGTTGAAGTTATATATATGGATAGACAATGTCTGTTGGTTTAGGTATCTTAACCAGCTTGGTTTGGCATAATGGACTTGATTAAGTTATGGTCCTTTTAGAGTCCGGGTGTTCATATATTAAATGTATTGTTATCATATTCCTTTTTTAATTCCCGTGAATGAGGGTTTCACTGTCATAAATGGTTTTTTGTTTTGGTTTTGTATCAATAATCAGTTTTATGTCGCTATTTTGAATACATTACAGGCAAGTATAGTTTTCATCTGCTAGTTTTGTTTTTTCTTTGGTACAACCACTATTTTGTTCGTTGTCTTTTATTTCTTATCTTCATTAGGTTCACAATTAATTTATAAGCTTCATATGTATGCTTCACTCATCCCTAAGTTATAGGCAATTTTAGTCTTATTATTCAACCCCAAAAACTAATGCGAGGTTGCATTGAACCCAAACAAGTCCCCGGGTTGTTGGTTAGTCCGACTCGACCTAGGGACTAAACGTGATAATTATTTCATGTTTTTTATTTATCTGATAATATTTCGACTTAGTAAGATTCATTGATTGTTTTGGTGTTCTATAAAATACCAAAGTGTCTGATTCAACTTAACTTATCTCTTAACATAAAAATGCAAGGTTCCATAGTTGTTTCTTTAATGTGCATGCTTATTTTTTAATGTACATTCTTATCCCTTAAAAGTAGAGCATACTCTTACTTAAATATTTCCTTTAAAATTTAAATAAGTTTGCATATTATTATTATTATAGACCTCGGGACTGCCTTCTCGCCAGGCCACTGCCAGGCTAGGCCAGAGGACTAACCCGGATTTCTAAGGTACAGGCCTATCATCTTTTCTTATTAACATGCGCAATAGGCACACTAGTTGTTTTCATATTAACAGTTCTTGCACTAAATAGCTAGATTAACATGCCAATTCATAATTTGAATAGAAAATGTCATTCAGTCTTCTTACTCGTTTGAAGACAGATGACAAACGACCACCGTAGTATTCCTCTGCAACTGTAGTATTTGTCTCCATTGCCAAGCTTAGGAAGCACACCCCACCCATGCAATTCGCAATTATATGCCAGCAACTAAGTCGAACAAAGAAGAACACAACAACCCAAGCTTCCATAAAATATGAAACTCTGCAAGCATGCAAGTGGTCTCAGCATCCACGATGATGGCAACCGTTTTCCAATCCACCCCCACCCCACCTGTTTTAGCATCCACTTCTACAAACAATAACCAGTAAAGACTAGTAGAAGTAGTCATTAACCTTCACGAAGAAAAAAAAAACAAAAAACAAAAAACAAAAACAAAAAAACAAAAAACAAAAACAAAAACAAAAACAAAAAACTTTTACCATACTAAATTACCTTTAATAATTTAGTTGTAATATAAGGCTTACTGTACCTCAAATGCTTTGCCGAAGGTATTGAGGTTTATTCCACTCTGGTACAGTAAAATTGTGAGTTTGAATAAGGAAAAAGTTTGTTTATTCCACCTTCGTCATCGAGTTAATGGAAGGAAAATATAGTAAGACAGTAACATTTAACTTTAACGTGTTTTTTTAACAACAACATACATTTAATTAAAATCATTATAACAACATACATGGCATTTTTCATGTATTCATGAACTAAGTTTGTTTATTTGACCTTCATCATCCACTTCATGGAAGTCAAATATAGTAAGACAGGAACATTTAACTTTAACGTATTCTTTTAACAACAACATACACTAAAATTAAAATCATTATAACAACATACATGGCATTTTTCTTGTATTCATGAACTAAGTTTGTTTATTCAACCTTCATCATCCACTTCATGGAAGCCAAATATAGTAAGACAGTAAGATTTAACTTTAACTTTAACGTGTTATTTTAACAACAGTTATATTAATATTAACTTTTTCTTATATTAATGAACTAAATTTCAGAACATGTTAATCGCCAACACTTCCACACTAAATCTTGCCATGTGTTTGGACATTTTCTTTCCCCTTTTCAGAGCCATGGGTTAAACACTCAGGAATATTCGCTCTTCATCAAATCTGTCTGTCGATTAATACAGAACAAAATGTCGAAACTTTGCAAATTATCTACAAATCTCACTCTAAGACTATGTAGAAAACCTAACTGTAGATTAACCCGATAATGCAATATAACAAAAGAAAAATATGATGATCTACTTTTATTATCAATTTGTGGAAGATTAAAGATCGAGCTGAATTAGAGCTGAACACATATAACCATAAGAAGAAGAAGAAACACATGAAAATACTTTAGGGAAAGCCTCGGCTAAAAACCCCACTATCTGTATTATCATACAAGGTGGAAATACATAGAGATTACACAAATCCTTAGCTCTCATAGCTAGCCAGCTCTCAGTACAATCCTCACAGATGCTCACAGGCAATCTTGGCTTCTCTCAAGCCTTCCTCTCTACCCTCCAAGCTCCTATTTCCTTGCGTTGTTTCTCTTGGGTGATCCTCCTGTTACCAAGTGGAAAAACTCTCAACCAAGTAGAACACTGATCTCACACCTTATCAGAACTGCGGAATCCTCAAGGAACCTTACCTTGAGTTTCCTTTATAGGAAAACACATGCAATTGATAGTACATTGTCCTTGACATTTAGCTCAAATGGGTCTTTCTCAGAACAGACAAGCATGAGTTACTGATGAGGGAATCTTCAGTTATATGAAGTACACTAGTTGAGTGCATGCATGCATCAACTGACTAATAACTCACAATTAGTTCCTCAAATAGTTTGGAACTAATTTAACTGGACTTAACTCAGTAAACTGAGCTAACTAATTACAACTCAAATATAACTCAATCTTATCTCCTTAATTAAGGGATAACTGTTGCATGACTTCAGAAAGACTTCTAACTTAAATTTCTCCAACTAATTAATCCATAATTAATTAATTAATTAATTCCAAGCAGCTGGTGAGACTAAATTCGATTTTAATTCACAATTTTAATTCAAGGACAAATTAAAATTGGAATTTCTGGATTCTATTTTTATCATTTCTTGTTGTTATTTTCAACACAAAAGTCAACCTATACATAATAAAAGTCAACCTACCATTTTCCACTGAAAGTTCACATATATATACCTATTCGTGAAATATATATTAAAATTAATAAAATTATATTTACATTATAAATTTAAAAAAATTACAAATTTTAAAATACATTTAAATTAAATTGATGCTAATGCAACTTAAAAAAATATCCAATAGTGAGTGAAAAAAATATTCTAAATCATTGTAATTTGAATATTAATTTTACATAATTCTATTTATAACTTCATATTTTAAATTAAAATATTAAATTATAAATATTGAAAGTATCATTTTCTTTATTAAGGATAACCAGATTAAGAAATTCATAAAGACAACCAGAACTAAAATTTTCATAAAACTAAGCACAAAGATTCAGTGCTTTAACAAAGTTTGAATTATAAAAGGACATACTAAAAACATGGAATGTTGTAAGAAAATGTCAATAAACTTTGTCATGGTGGAATTCAAAAGCAAAATACGAGATAGTTGCAAAAAGGTTTGAATCTGTAGTGCGGATTTCACATTGTGTTTTTGTGATGGTTTGTTATTGTTTATAATAATCTCCTTCCCTTTAAGTTAAAATATATGTAACATAACAAATATTTTTTTTTATTTTAAATAATTGAAAAAAATATTAAAAACAAAATAAAAAATCAAATATGTTAAAACCTTTTTTTAAGAATTATATGATAAATGAAATAAATATCAATAAAGTAATCATGTAAAAGGGAAAAAATGTACATCGAATTAATTTTAAATTTATTATATAAAATATGAAATTTTATTAGTTAATATTAGTTTTTATCAATATAAGTAGTATTCTAAATTTTTACCTCTTAAATAATCAAGAGAAGTTTTGACTATAGACTTTTAACCTTAATTTTAAATTTTAATATTGGGACTAGTAGCATGTAAGAGCATTTTGAGTCAATGGCATATTTGTTTTTACATAAGTAAAATGGATCTTTTCTCTAAGGATTTAAATATGGATTTAGATTCTTAACGTATAGTGATAACATTGATCACATCTACCAAAATTTTATTACAACTCTTTCCACTACTATCAACAAGTTCTCTACGGGGTGTCTTATAAAAAGAATAATAGAACTTCCAACCCTTGGTATGATAGTGATTGTAAAATTCCCATGGAAGCAATTAAAGATGCTCCTAGCGAAACTATAAAGTTTGAAAAAATAAATGTGTACAAAGCTCTTATCAAAAGGAAGAAAAGAACCTAGATAAATAAGAGGCAAGAGCATCTTCTTCACCATTCTAAAGTTGAGCCTAGAAAGTTTTGGAGGAAAATTCTTGTTCATAAAGCAAAAGAAAATAATTTGATCCCCTTCAAGAATTGGGAAATCTATATTAAGAATCTTTATTATTCCCCTCGCGCCATGGACACCATCTTGAACACTACTATAGAGGAGGGTATCTTTTCTTTTGAAGACTTTGAGTTTGGGATTAAGAAACTCACTACTAGGAAAGCTAGGGATATTGAAAGCTATCAAGGTGAAATTCTCAAAATGGGAAGGTTTTTCCTCATACCTCATATACACCAACTCCTTAATCGGGTAGCGAAACAAGGTTTCCCTAACCCTTAGATGCAAAGTCGTATCATGCCTATCTTTAAAAGCAGTGATAAAAGCATTCCCTCTAACTACAAGACCATTATTATCAGCGACATTTTAGCCAAGTTGTATGGGTCATTTTGGGAAATAAGATTAGCCTTTGGATTGAAAGCCATGGTAAAAGAGCTAAAGGGCAAGCTAGATTTAAGAGACATCACTCAACTATATACCATCTTGTTACTCTTAGGTTCGTTGCAGAGGGATGTCATAATAATAAGACTTGTCTCTTTTGTTGCTTTGTTGACTTTAGAAAAGCTTTTGACATCGTTCCTTGGGGTAAGTTATGAAAGAAGTTAGAAGAGATAATGGTTCCTCTCGAGCTGAGGGTTCTTGTGACTGGACTATACGATAATGTTATTTCCAAGCTTAGAACTACCGAGGGTTGGTCTGAAGAAATTACATGCAATATCGGAGTTAAGCAAGGATGTTCCTTGTCCCCTACCATTTTTGGTATTTACAACGATAAGCTAGAAGAGTGTTTGGAAGTTGTAGGGCGTGATGGCCCCAGGCTCATTGGTATGGTTTTTACTCTTCTCCTTTATGCTAAAAATATTGTTCTTTTAGCTAGGATTCATGACAATTTCAATAAGAAACTTAGAATCATCCAAGATTATTACTCCAAGATAGGTATGATTGTTAATACCAACAAGACTAAAGTCGTGATAATTAAATCCAAAAGGGTAAACTATGGTAATTTTATTTATGATAATAACTATTTGGAAAATGTTTCTTCATACAAATATCTGGGAATCCACATTTATCATCAACTCAATTAGAACTATAATTGTAGAACCCACTTTCTGCAATTTAACTAGACAGCAAATTTGAACTGAAATTTAAAATTAAATGCAGAAGAATACCTAAAATTTAGTTTGGAGGCGTTCCTTGTCTGTTGTGGCTCCCGCTCCCATTACCAAACTGCCCTTTTTCCTCCCAGCCTATCTGGGGTCTACCTATACGGCCCCAGATCCAGAAGACTTCAAATGGAGATCTTCTGGCCCCCGTGCCCAAAACTCCAAGAACAATCAAGCTCAATCTCCCTCTTTGTCTGTGACTCTGTTAGAATTTCTACTCTGTCTCTGTAAAATTCAAAACAACTCCCTTGTATCCCTCTTTTCCCTTTCTTATATAGGGCCCTTGTTTATTTCAGATCGGTGATTTCCCGCTCCAGATTCATCCAACGAAAGGTTAAGGTGATAAGTTTTGGTCTAGGGCTAAACAAGCATCTGCCACCTGCGTCTATGGTTGACACTATGCTCCTTTTATCTCTTATTGTATCGATAGGCCACATATATGCTACGTGACTTTATTTTATGTTCGTAATATATATTTAATGGATTTGATTAAATTTGCATAGTTGGTATTTTTATGTTTTATTTTCTTTTAGTTCATAATTAATATATAATATAACTTTTGTATATTTTATGTTATATTTCACTTGTTAATTTATAAAGTATGTTTCATATTTACTTTAATACCATATGTAGGACATTCCTCCTATTTTATATAGTACTTTGTCTTTCTTTTTATTTTGTATAGTTATATTTTATGGTGGTGGTACAAACCTTAAGTGCATCACCCAATCTATATATATAGATATATATATTGTGAATTAGGTATTCTCTTAGAATTTTCAATAATTAATCTGTTCATCTTTTACTAGGATGCATATGTAGTTATCATATGGATGCATCATATGCATTGTTATGAAACCAGCTCAAGAAAAAGATAGAAAAGATAGATCAACGCCTTAGAATTTAGCCTCTTCAAGGGGGCAACCTCCTTTACATTGCATAAATGAACAATTCTTTGATGATACAAATGAAAAGACCTCCTTTCTATATATAGGAGTCTAAGGGGTCATAACATAATCATAGTCGACATAACAATAATAATGTAAGGGCACAATAATAACAATAGTGGGCTTCTATGGGGCACAATAGTAACAATATGGGCACTACATGGGTACATCAATATAATAAGTGGGTTGTACTAATAACCATAAGGGGTTACACTAGTAGTATAGGGGCCTAACATGCCCCTCTCCTTCAAAAAGCGTTGTCCTCAACGCTTGAGTAGTTCTTGATGCTTCTGTATAAAATTCTTGTCCTCCCTTATGGAATCTTCAGTGGGTAAGTTCTTCCACTTGATGAGAAACTCTGAAATTGATCGATTTCGTAGTTTTCGGGTTCTTTTTTCTGTGACTGCTCCAGGTTCCAATATGATTTTTCCTTCCTCTTCAATTTCTGGCAATATTGTTTGAATTGGGATCTTTTGCAACTTTTGAATAAGTGGCCATACTTCTTCGTCCTTCTTCCATTCATCCCTTGTTTCATTTATCCAATCTGGTTGGATAATAGAAATAGCACAAAACAATGCTTCCACATCCTCATCCTTGAAGAGTCTTCCCATTCGGTAAGGTCGCCATTTTTTAAGTACATGTAGTATTGCCAACATTTCCTTCTCATAAATAGCTTGCTTGAGATGTAGCAATAAAAATACCCAATCACCTACATCAAAACATTTTTCACTACGATGTTGATCTACCTGTTGCTTTGTTTGATTTTGCACCGAAGTGGTGTTATCCTTTAAAAGTTGGAGAACTTCTTGTTGATGCTTGATGTGATCTTTCACTGCTTGAAATTTTTTCTTCTTGATATGTCCTTCTATCTCTAGAGTTTGAGGAGTGGCAATTTCTTCCAATCCTTTACAAGATATGGTCGAATTCATTTCTTGATGCTCGATGTGATCTTTCACTTCTTAAACATTTTTCTTCTTGATATGTCCTTCTATCTTGATAGTTTGAGGAGTGGTAATTTCAACCAATGAATTACAAGATATGGTTGGATTTATTTCTTATTTCTCGATGTGATCTTTCACTTCTTGCACCTTTTTCTTCTTGATATGTCCTTCTATCTTGAGAGTTTGAGGAGTGGTAATTCTTGCCAATGCTTTACAAGATATGGTCTGATTCATTTCTTCTTTCCCTGGGGTCGGGTCTTGGTGTAGATCCTCTTCTTTTGATGTTTTTTTATCCTTTTCTTCCTCCTCTTCATATTCTATGTAAAATAATTTCTTCTCAGCACACTTATGACCTTTAGTGCATTTTCTATCACAATTGTAACAAAGCTCTTTTTCTCTTTTTTCTTCCAATTGTTGTAGTGTAACCCTTGTAGGTTGTGGAGGGCTAGGAGAAACAACACTTCCATCTTTATAGTTGTGAGGGGTATGCTTCCTGGTTTCCATAATTTTTCTTTCCACTATGTCACAAAGCCCTTTTACTCTTTCCAATTGTTGTGGTGTTGCTCTAAAGAAGGTGTTGCTCTTTGTATCCTCATAATGTGCTATCATTTCCTCCGTGAAAATTGACCATGTAACAAGTCGTTTACGAGAACAAAGTCCTTTATACCAAAAATGGATCAGGTTCTAAATATGAAGATGCAATACATACCTTTTGTAATAGTGGTACACCATTAGATCAAAATATTGCTCCATCTGAAGTATCCAATTTACCGGATCCTTGCCATCAAACTTCCTCATCTTGCTTTTTCTTGATTTTAGGAGCTTGATCTTGAAACGACTGTAACTCTGTACTTTCAGATCTTTAAGTTCTGAAATTATGACTTGTAGTAGCCCTCTATGTCCTATTTCTAATGCCACCAGTCTGATCCAAATTGGATTCTCCAAGAAATAGTTATGTGAAATCTCCCACAGTGACTTGATTATAGACTAGTTCAGTAGAGTGAACTTGTACGACGTGCCACGAGTCACTGTTTCGACCTTTGGATCTGAAAAATGCATACAAGAAACTACAGTCTGTCCTCTTTCTGTACCTTCTTACGAAATTTCAATCTGATCCCCAGAGAGAAAGTTATGACGATTTTCCCCAGGTCACCTATTTGGAATGTAATTCAGGACTCTGCAAAAAGACCAACTTCCTCAGATCATATCTCCGCAAATATAGTGCAAAAAGCTCTAAAATTTGGACTCGAGGTTTAGCGCGATTTCTTCTCAAATGGGTTTTTTTTGTAACTTCTGAAACATCGCAAAAAAAAAAGGTATAGCGAAAATGCCATGATGACCTGTTTGGAGCAGCGAAACCCTAGAATCCAAAGCTCTGATACCAAATGTTATGAAACCAGCTCAAGAAAAAGATAGAAAAGATAGATCAACGCCTTAGAATTCAGCCTCTTCGAGGGGGCAACCTCCTTTACGTTACATAAATGAACAATTCTTTGATTATACAAATGAAAAGACCTCCTTTCTATATATAGGAGTCTAAGGGGTCATAACATAATCATAGCCGACATAACAATAATAATGTAAGGGCACAATAATAACAATAGTGGGCTTATATGGGGCACAATAGTAACAATATGGGCACTACATGGGTACATCAATATAATAAGTGGGTTGTACTAATAACCATAAGGGGTTACACTAGTAGTATAGGGGCCTAACATGCATACTGATATTTCTATGTTCCCTATAACTCGAAGTGGGTCATTTTAATAATATTTAGAAAATGATAATTTGAGGCTAGAAAACTTATTATGTGTTTGAAAACATGTCTAAGTCAACTGATCTTTGGGCATGGAATAAAAAAAATGTTTCTCTTTGAGACTTTCATCACCCTTATTATTTTATATGGATGTGAGATTGCAGGTTGTAGTATATCTAAAGAATCATGGAGGAAGATTGATCTTATCCAAAAGCAATTTATAACCTACAACCTTAAGATTAACGGAAATACTCCCTACCCTATCCTCCTTATTGAAGCTAACATTTTCCCCATTGTAAGCATGGCTATGACTAGTTATTCCATGTATAAGAAGCTATACAACATGGAAACCAAGGGGTATCCTAAAATTGCTTCTAACTCTAGCCGAAACCCCCACCTCCAGCTCAAGCAAGGTTGGCATAAGGATGCCCATCCTTGACTAGACCATTTGGGGGGTAAAGGAAAAGATCATCATGAAGAATAAGGATAATATTGAAACAATTATTACTTTCAAATTTAAGGATAAGTTGTGGGAGGATAAGGGGTTAGAGGGAAAAGGAAGCTAAGGTGTTATAAGGAGGGGATCAACGCCAATCTCTATCTCACTGTCTTGGCCAGTGCTAAGAAGAAAATGAACATTTCCAAGATAAGGACTAATTCTCATGAGCTTCAAAGTGAAACCTGGCATTGTTCTATTCCCAAAATACTTTGGGACAAAAGGGTTTGTCACCTTTGCGATACTAAGAGGGTTGAAGATAAAAAGCACTTTTCTCTTCTATTGCCCAGCTCTTACTCAAATCCATTCTAATTTTCATAATCTTTACCACACTACTGACCTTCTTGACTTGTTTAATCAACAAGACTAAGGGGATCTAGGAAATCTTATCTCCCTTCTCTTTGGTTATAGATATAAAATGTTAAAAAATCTCAATTTATTTTTATTTTTCCCAAAATCAGATATACCATAGTAGTATTTTATATATATATGGAAAATTAAATTTAATTATAATTATACTTAAAAAAATATTAAACCAATTAAAATATGTATAATAAAATATTTATTTCATAAAATTTCAAAAGTAAAATTATAAAAAATAATTAAAAGAAAATGGAAAAAATAAATTAATAATAAAAACTAATTTAAAACCATCTTAATCTCTAATATATGAAGCATGGACCGTGATCAAATTTGTGAAGATGCACAACTTTTTTCAAATTTTACATGGTAAAAAATTATTAAATTATTTTATTTTTCTCAAAATTAAAAATTTAAAATAATTATAAATCATAAAAAAATATACATAATTTTAAGACATTTGGTTCCAAAAACAATTTGACAAAAGATTATTTAAGATTCGAGAAAGATTATATTATTAGTTAAAACTAAAAAAAATAAAAATAGACATTATAAATAGAAGGTATAAAAAAAATATTTTTATATTTATTTATATTATTATTATTATTATTGATGATGATGATGATGATGGTTAACGTCCGCTAAGACCAAACATTGGTCTATCGGACCTAAAGAAACAAATTACTTATTTTGATTTAAGATTTTATTCATATGCTCAAAAAGCTTGGAGAGAAGCCTCCCGAGCTCACTATAATTTTGACATTGTAAAAGGCTAGAAAGGTCAGTATTGTAACAAAGATTGTGAAACTGAGATCTAATGTGGTTGTACACGGGGCACTCTAAGAGGAAGTGGTTTTCATCCTCGATGTTCCTATTCTCACATATATGGCAGATCCTTTCCATCCATGGCGTTTTAGGAACTGCCCAACGACTTGTTTCACTATGGAGCTCGTGAGAATTCGTTCTAATCTTTGCTATATTAATTTTCTTCTTTGAGCTAGTTAAAATAGAGAGATACTTTTGATCTACTAGGGTGGGGTTGATAGCCTTCTTATAATAACTTAATTTTCTTTTAGCCGCTAAATCTTTCTCACACCACATTCTTTCTTTGAACTTAGAAGTAAAATATCTTTAATGTTATTTATGTTTTGCAATGCATCATTCTCGTTGATCTCCCAATAGTTTAACCAGGCCCTTGTGTCTATGCACCCCTGATTGAGCCTTAGGTGGTTTTGGTTGGAATTTAAAGCTAGCTTAGGAAGTCTATGATCGTCTATGTTATTGAGTTTGTGCTTGTACAACAAAAACCTAATCATAGCTAGGCTCTCAATAGGGGAAATACCTGCTTCTATAAGGAGAATAGGATAAGGTGTATTACTTTTAATTTTCAGGTTATTGTAATTAGATTGGATCAAAATGTTTTGAATCTTGATTAATTTGTAAATTATTAAATATTATTTTTAAAGCTTCTTAAAGTTTTGGTAAAATTAAATAATAAAATTATTTTTTTAATTAATTATTATTTTTTGAATTTTTAAAATTTGAATTTATAATTTTTTTATTGGTAGATAACTAATTTTATGTGGTTTAAGTTTAGTTTTTCACAATTAAAAAATTGTTTAAAAAAATTCTCTAATAACCAAGAGTCTTCATAACTTAATTATCCAAAAAAATTCAAATATATAAAGTTTACTATAATTAATATTTTCTTTTACAAAAAATAAATATGTGGATTTTTCCATAATTAATATCTTTTTTCTATTCGTTACTATATTTTTTTTGTAAGCTTGGCAAGACTACATCTTTATCATCATGTCTTTTATCTTTTATATATATAATACTTTGAAAAAAAAAATAACAAAAATATATAATATTTTAATTTAAAATATTTTTAATTTTTAAAAATTTAATTTTACTCAGGAAAAATTTAAAAACTTGTTTCATGGCCAGGGTAATCAAATAAATTACTCTATTTATCAAAAATCTAAATAAATAAAACTTTGGTTTGAAATTTCTACATAAGATTAAATATTAAAATTAAACCATAAAATAAAATATTAAAATTAATAAAGATAAAAACCCTCCATAGACAGTTAATGGAGCACATGAACATCAACCTAAAATAAAACATAAAACACATATATGCTGGTTTATACCCTCTTTACTAATATAAAGAATACTCAAAATAACAATAAAAGATAAATAAACACATCCTAGCATTCCTAAATGTATAAAAAAAACAAAATAAAGCTAAACATGTTTCAATTTTTTAAATATATTATATTTATATTTCTTAACCTTTCAAAGTAATAACTTATAAAAAAAAAAATGATAATCACGATAAAAATAGTAATAAATTGGATAATAATATTTTGACAAATTATTACAAGTTACTTTCAATAATATCCTAAATAATTACTAAGATTATGTTAGAATGTTAGCCTTTTAATCGTTACTTAATGTTTTCGAATTACAGAAAAATTTAGAAACAAAGCTGTGACAAGTTCACATAACATTTTAAGAGGCGTTGTTTGAGATGCTGTTCTTAGATTAGAGAAAATTAACCTACCATTTCTTACAATATATTAAAGTTAGAACTAAAATTCTAACAAAATATGTTAGAGTTAAAAGTGACACTTAAGTATGAAATACCAATGATAAAAAAGTTGTGTGAACACATAAAGTTATTTAACTTTTAAATTTGATCGGATTTTGCAAAGTCTTTTTCACCATATATTAAAGTTAGAACTAAAATTTAGACAAAATATGTCAGAGTTAAAAGTGAGACTTAAGTATGAAATATCAATGATAAAGAAGCTGTGTAAACAAATAAAGCTATTTAATTTGATTTGATTTTTACTCAAATAAAGGACTCCAAACTTTTTTTTAATGGTATTATATGTTTATTTATATTATATAAATATATAAGATCATTTTGTTAATAAGCTTTGTGAAAATTATGGATATGTTTTTATTTAGATTTAATTTTTATTTTTATTTATTTTTTAAATTATTTTTTTTATCATTTCCCTACCATATCAATTTATTTATTTACAAACTGTTTCAAATAAAACTAATAAGTATAATAAATTATCTCAAATTAAAATAATAAGTATAATGGAAATAAACATATTGTTTAGATAATAGTTCAATATAAATACGATGAAAGGACCTTTTTTGATATATATTTAGATTTTGGTAAGTTATTAAAATAAAAGGTTTAAAAAAAATCATAATTTAAGATGTAGAAATTTACATTTTTGATATGTTTCAATTATGTAAAGTATTAAAAAAATGTAATACCAATTATTGAGTACATACATTGACTTCAACAATGATATAACAAAAAGTAAAATAGGTTATATTGCTTTAAGTGATAATATAACAAAAAATAATTTAGAACAATCAAGAAGTTACAATGATTTCAAAAATGATAAAATGCATAGCAATTAAATACTTTCATTGATTTTAGCATTGAAACGACACAAAACAATAGGGTACATTTATTTCACATATATTATAGTGAAAAATGATCTAGATCAATTATTTACATCCATTTCAATAATGGCATAAGGACAAATAATACAATGCATTGATTTTAGCAATGATATAATGAAAAATTACTATATTATTCAAATTGTTGTATTGATTTTAACAATGATATAACACAAAATAATGTGGTGTATTGATTTCAACAACAATATAGTGAAAGAAGTGAAAAGACTTCAACAATAACATAATTCAAACCAATTTCAAAATGAATATTATAGGTTATCAAGTCGACAATTATGAAGGAGATAGCTTATCAAACAAGGAAGGGGTGGGAGGGGACGACACCATCCACCTGGAAAGTGATTAGCCTTGATGCATTTCAATGCGGAGCCACCATAGCCTATGCCACTACCTTGAGCATTCAAGTCAATTGCAAAGGAATATTGGCAAAGTTAGTTTAATGGAGGATAGGGAACTTTGTAGCAACAGAGTAGTAGTGGTGGATCATGACAGTTGTTGGCGTTGATTCGATGGTTGTTAAACGAAAATAGAAAATATGTGAGTAATCTAGAGACCACGCTAAAAAATGAGGAGAAAGGATCCCTCCAAGATGATAGGTCACTATCTTTTGATGAGATTCTAACTAGGTGCTATCTTAGTCTCCGGTGTTGTTTCTATTTTGTTCAACATGTCCTAATCTTAGCAATGACTTTGCTCTATGTTTTTTTCCACTTCTTCCCATTCCCTTATGGTCTCATTCCTTTCATGTGGAGGGTGGCTCATAGGGAAGGTATGGTATTCTAGGTTCATGGTCTCGAGCTAGTCTCTAATCTTTTGTATTAGCTTTCACAACTCTATTCTTCTTGTTCTTTGTCATTTGTTCATTTTATTGCTCCCAGTCTCTAGTGTTTGTTATAATCTCAAGGCTCATTAGTTAAGGGATTTTTGGTCTCTCGCCTTTGTCTTTGTTTTACTTTGGTTCACCTTCAAGTAAGTAAATTATTTGCTAATTCTCGAAGCCTTGCCCTTATTAATCACATAGTTAGAAAGGAAATGTTGTTATACATTTAGTATTCTATCTTGTGGGAATATCGCAGAGGTATTTTTAGAAGGTTCCATTTTTACATCATGTCTATGTAGTCTTTTTGTTAGTCATTTTCCTATGCCTCTATCTAGGAACCCACTGTCCCCCCTAATATGTGTGATATATCCTCATAATCAAAGCATTGCTACGATGCGAGGTAGGGGTGGCCTTTGTTGTAGAGGCCATTGAGATAACTCAAGGCCCTCTACGTCCAATGCTAAGAAGGTCGCTAAGAGCTCTGCTCAAAATTATCATAGTACTACCCCCATGGTTTTCCAACAAGAAATTGAAACGGTAGAGGAAGAAGCCCAGGTAGAGCGTCGGTTTATATCAAATGAAGAAGTGTTTGCTTAGGTTGGAAAATGGATTCCTAACACAAGGACAACAAGGACACATAACCCCAAATACATGCAGGTTGTCGATATGTATTGGTAGGTTAAAAATATAATGGGATGAGTTCTAGGGAAGCGATTAAAGGAGAAACAAGAAATTATTCTCTACTTATATGAGACCCAATGGAAGATGAAGAAGCTAGATATTAAAAGGATGAAAATGGTTCATGCTTTGGCAAATCTAGAGTTCATAGACTCAAAGGAAGACACCAATTTGTATGTAACCATTCAAGTGGACTCCCCCTATGAATGAATAGTCAAGATGCTTCATTATGATAGTATGCCTAGTTTCTTTTTTAATCTAACCATAGAAAATGGATGGTTTAGAGTTGGCTTAGCTACAGTAGATTTAGCATATAGAATTGCTATATTATCTTTTAGCTTCAAATGTTTAGATGGACAAAGTCAATTTTGCGGTGTGACTAGTATGATTTCCCTAGTGGCATAGGAGTCACACAAAGACATTGACTATGTAATATTTTTTGATCTAATATCATTTCCCATCTCGTTAGCTTATATAAAAAAAAAAATGCATATTATAAGTTGAGATCATAACTTATAAAATTGGAATCCTATAATTTCTTTGCTTGGGTGTCATTTCATTAGTATAGTTCCATTCAAACCATTATATACACACATACAATGCATTAAAATCAAAATCATGCAATTAAGTGTAAATAGAATTGTGAGTCCAACATATGAAGTTGGAGAAAGAAACTATTTATATCAAAATGCAAGAGATAATCTTCACTACAATATACATCTTGATTTACATATTTGAATATGAAAAAATGATAATGCTAACATTTGTGGGTAAATGAAAAAATAATGAAAACATAATAAGGTCTGCTACTATATAATCTATATATTTCTTATTATAAAGTTATTATTACTTTCTTAATTTTCATTTTCTTTATCATTGAATATTGTTGCTTGATTATTATTCACCTTAATGACACTTAGCACATTTTAAAATATCAAATTCATACCCAACATATACATAACAGTAAACATGGTAACTAAATGGAACATAGATCCATGTGAATTTTGTTGCGATATTTAAAAACAAAAAATCACTTCCAAAATTAGATCTCTTTCAACCTATATAATACATATTGAGTTAAGATAAATCTACATATATTGAACTTAATGATAGATCAATAATATTAAAAAAAATGAAATAATAATTTAATAAAAAAACATTTATTGTTTAAAAAAATAAAATTATTGCAAAAATGAAAAATTCATAAAGTTCAAAAAAAAATAAAGAAAAAAATTGTTTCCAAAAAATCAACAATCTACACATAGCTTAAATCATTTTCAAATTATTCATAAAATTACTTATATTTATAATATAGAAATCAAAATCAAAATCAAATTACAAATTATTTATTAACCTAAACAACATATTAAATAATTAATTAAAATTTTAAGGTTTAAAAAATAATCTTCATAAACTTAACCTACATTTATTTTATTTTTAATTTTTAATATTCAAAAGATTATATATATTATTTTGAGAAACAAAACACAATGCAAGTAGTAATATAAATGTAACACCATATTAAGTGTTAACTTAAATATCAATACTAATTTATATTAATTATATCAATTTAAATTTAAATATTAATAATTTTAATTATATTAAAGAATTTAAATTTAAATATTAATAATTTTAATTATATTAAAGAGATATTTTAAATAGATAGTATCAAATTAAATTTAAATATTAATAATGGTAATTATATTAATCAAAGATATTTTAAATAGATAGAGAATTTATGTTTACCACGACAGCAAATTATTTCTAAAAAAATATTTAATTAAATTTTATTTAGATTGATTAAGAAGAAGAAGAAACACATGAAAATACTTTAGGGAAAGCCTCCGCTAAAAACCCACTATCTGTATTATCATACAAGGTGGAAATACATAGAGATTATACAAAGCCTTAGCTCTCATAGTTAGCCAGCTCTCAGTACAATCCTCACAGATGCTCATAGGAAATCTTGGCTTCTCTCAAGCCTTCCTCTCTGCCCTCCAAGCTCCTATTTCCTTGTGTTGTTTCTCCTAGGTGATCCCCCTGTTACCAAGTGGAAAAACTCTCAACCAAATGGAACACTGATCTCACACCCTGTCAGAACTGCACAATCCTCAAGGAACCTTACCTTGATTGCATGCATGAATTTCCTTTATATGAAAACACATGCAACTGATAGTACATTATCCTTGACATTTAGCTCAACTGTGTCTTTCTCAGAACAGACATGCATGAGTTACTGATGAGGGAATCTTTAGTTATCTCGAGTACACTAGTTGAGTGCATGCATACATCAACTGACTGATAACTCACAATTAGTTCCTCAAACAGTTTGGAACTAATTTAACTGGACTTAACTCAGTAAACTAAGCTAACTAATTACAACTCAAATATAACTCAATCTTATCTCCTTAATTAAGGGATAACTGTTGCATGACTTCAGAAAGACTTCTAACTTAAATTTCTCCAACTAATTAATCCATAATTAAGTAATTAAGTAATTAATTCCAAGGAGCGAGTGAGAGTAAATTCGATTTTAATTCACAATTTTAATTCAAGGACAAATTAAAATTGGAATTTCTGGATTCTATTTTTATCATTTCTTGTTGCTATTTTCAACACAAAAGTCAACCTATACAGAATAAAAGTCAACCTACCATTTTCCACTGAAAATTCACATATATATATACCTATCCGTGAAATATATATTAAAATTAATAAAATTATATTTACATTATAAATTTAAAAAAAATACAAATTTTAAATTAAATTTAAATTTAAATTTATATTAGTTGATCAAATTTAAATTAAATTGATGCTAATGCAACTTAAAAAAAAAAAAAATTTCCAATAGTGAGTGAATTTGAATATTAATTTTACATAATTCTATTTATAACTTCATATTTTAAATTAAAATATTAAATTATAAATATTGAAAGTATCATTTTCTTTATTAAGGATAACCAGATTAAGAAATTCATAAAGACAACCGGAACTAAAATTTTCATAAAACTAAGCACAAAGATTAAGTGCTTTAACAATGATTGAATTATAAAAGGACATACTAAAAACATGGAATGTTGTAAGAAAATGTCAATAAACTTTGTCATGGTGGAATTCAAAAGCAAAATACGATATAGTTGCAAAAAAGTTTGAATCTGTAGTGCGGATTTCACATTGTGTTTTTGTGATGGTTTGTTATTGTTTATAATAATCTCCTTCCCTTTAAGTTAAAATATATAACATAACAAATATTTTTTTATTTTAAATAATTGAAAAAAAAATATTAAAAACAAAATAAAAAATCAAATATGTTTAAACCTTTTTTTAGAATTATATGATAAATGAAATAAATATCAATATTTTAACCTAACAAATATTTTTTTTTTAAATAATTGAAAAAAGAATATTAAAAACAAAATAAAAAATCAAATATGTTAAAACCTTTTTTTTTAAAGAATTATATGATAAATGAAATAAATATCAATAAAGTAATCGGGAAAAAAATGTACATCGAATTAATTTTAAATTTATTATATAAAATTTACCCAATAATTTAATAAAAAATATTATAATTATATGAAATTTTATTAGTTAGTATTAGTTTTTATCAATATCAGCAGTATTTTAAATTTTGACCTCTTAAATAATCAAGAGAAGTTTTAATTATAAACTTTTAACCTTAATTTTGAATTTTAATATTGGGACTAGTAGCATGTAAGAGCATTTTGAGTCAATGGCATATTTGTTTTTACATAAGTAAAATGGATCTTTTATCTAAGGATTTAAATAGGGATTTAGATTCTTAAAGTATAGTGATAACATTGATCACATCTACCAAAATTTTATTACAACTCTTTCCACTACCATCAACAAGTTCTCTACGGGGTGTTTTATAAAAAGAATAACAGAACTTCCAACCCTTGGTATGATAGTGATTGTAAAATTCCCATGGAAGCAATTAAAGATGCTCCCAGTGAAACCATAAAGCTTGAAAAAATAAATGTGTACAAAGCTCTTATCAAAAGGAAGAAAAGAACCTAGATAAATAAGAGGCAAGAGCATCTTCTTCACCATTCTAAAGTTGAGCCTAGAAAGTTTTGGAGGAAAATTCTTGTTCATAAAACAAAAGAAAATAATTTGATCCCCTTCAAGAATTGGGAAATCTATATTAAGAATCTTTATTATTCCCCTCGCGCCATGGACACCATCTTGAACACTACTATAGAGGAGGGTATCTTTTCATTTGAAGACTTTGAGTTTGGGATTAAGAAACTCGCTACTAGGAAAGCTAGGGATATTGAAAGCTATCAAGGTGAAATTCTCAAAATTGGAAGGTTTTTCCTCATACCTCATATACACCAACTCCTTAATCTGATAGCGAAACAAGGTTTCCCTAAGCCTTAGATGCAAAGTCGTATCATGCCTATCTTTAAAAGCAGTGATAAAAGCATTCCCTCTAACTACAAGACCATTATTATCAGCGACATTTTAGCCAAGTTGTATGGGTCATTTTGGGAAATAAGATTAGCCTTTGGATTGAAAGCCATGGTAAAAGAGCTAAAGGGCAAGCTAGATTTAGGAGACATCACTCAACTATATACCATCTTGTTACTCTTAGGTTCGTTGCAGAGGGATGTCACCATAATAAGACTTGTCTCTTTTGTTGCTTTGTTGACTTTAGAAAAGCTTTTGACATCGTTCCTTGGGGTAAGTTATGAAAGAAGTTAGAAGAGATAATGGTTCCTCTCGAGCTGAGGGTTCTTGTGACTGGACTATACGATAATGTTATTTCCAAGCTTAGAACTACCGAGGGTTGGTCTGAAGAAATTACATGCAATATCGGAGTTAAGCAAGGATGTTCCTTGTCCCCTACCATTTTTTGTATTTACAACGATAAGCTAGAAGAGTGTTTGGAAGTTGTAGGGCGTGATGGCCCCGGGCTCATTGGTATGGTTATTACTCTTCTCCTTTATGCTAAAAATATTGTTCTTTTAGCTAGGAGTCATGACAATTTCAATAAGAAACTTAGAATCATCCAAGATTATTACTCCAAGATAGGTATGATTGTTAATACCAACAAGACTAAAGTCGTGATAATTAAATCCAAAAGGGTAAACTATGGTAATTTTATTTATGATAATAGCTATTTGGAAAATATTTCTTCATACAAATATCTGGGAATCCACATTTATCATCAACTCAATTAGAACTATAATTGTAGAACCCACTTTCTGCAATTTAACTAGACAGCAAATTTGAACTGAAATTTAAAATTAAATGCAGAAGAATACCTGAAATTTAGTTTGGAGGCGTTCCTTGTTTGTTGTGGCTCCCGCTCCCGTTACCAAACTGCCCTTTTTCCTCCCAGCCTAACTAGGGTCTACCTATACGACCCCAGATCCAGAAGACTTCAAATGGAAATCTTCTGGCCCCCGTGTCCAAAACTCCAAGAACAATCAAGTTCAATCTCTCTCTTTGTCTGTGACTTTGTTAGAATTTCTACTCTGTCTCTGTAAAATTCAAAACAACTCCCTTGTATCCCTCTTTTCCCTTTCTTATATAGGGCCCTCGTCTATTTCAGAGCGGTGATTTCCCGATCCAGATTCATCCAACGAAGGGTTAAGGTGATAAGTTTTGGTCTAGGGCTAAACAAGCATCCGCCACCTGCGTCTATGGTTGACAATGTGCTCCTTTTATCTCTTATTGTATTGATAGACCACATATATGCTACGTGACTTTATTTTATGTTCATAATATATATATAATGGATTTGGTTAAGTTTGCATAGTTGGTATTTTTATGTTTTATTTTCTTTTAGTTCATAATTAATATATAATATAACTTTTGTATATTTTATGTTGTATTTCACTTGTTAATTTATAAAGTATGTTTCATATTTACTTTAATACCATATGTAGGACATTCCCTCCTATTTTATATAGTACTTTGTCTTTCTTTTTATTTTGTATAGTTATATTTTATGGTGGTGGTACAAACCTTAAGTACATCACCCAATCTATATATATATATATATATATATATATATATTGTGAATTAGGTATTCTCTTAGAATTTTCAATAATTAATCTGTTCATCTTTTACTAGGATGCATATGTAGTTATCATATGGATGCATCATATGCATGCTGATATTTCTATGTTCCCTATAACTCAAAGTGGGTCATTACAATAATATTTAGAAAATGATAATTTGAGGCTAGAAAACTTATTATGTGTTTGAAAACATGTCTAAGTCAACTGATCTTTGGGCATGGAATAAAAAAAATGTTTCTCTTTGAGACTTTCGTCACCCTTATTATTTTATATGGATGTGAGATTGCATGTTGTAGTATATCTAAAGAATCGTGGAGGAAGATTGATCTTATCCAAAAGCAATTTATAACCTACAACCTTAAGATTAAAGGAAATACTCCCTACCCTATCCTCCTTATTGAAGCTATCATTTTCCCCATTGAAAGCATGGCTATGACTAGTTATCCCATGTATAAGAAGCTATACAACATGGAAACCAAGGGGTACCCTAAAATTGCTTCTAACTCTAGCCGAAACCCCCACCTCCTGCTCAAGCAAGGTTGGCATAAGGATGCCCAGTCTTGACTAGACCATTTGGGGGGTAAAGGAAAAGATCATCATGAAGAATAAGGATAATATTAAAACAATTATTACTTTCAAATTTAAGGATAAGTTGTGGGAGGATAAGGGGTTAGAGGGAAAAAGGAAGCTAAGGTGTTATAAGGAGGTGATCAACGCCAATCTCTATCTCACTGTCTTGGCCAGTGCTAAGAAGAAAATGAACATTTCCAAGATAAGGACTAATTCTCATGAGCTTCAAAGTGAAACCTGGCATTGTTCTATTCCCAAAATACTTTGGGACAAAAGGGTTTGTCACCTTTGCGATACTAAGAGGGTTGAAGATAAAAAGCACTTTTCTCTTCGATTGCCCAGCTCTTACTCAAATCCATTCTAATTTTCATAATCTTTACCACACAACTGACCTTCTTGACTTGTTTAATCAACAAAACTAAGGGGATCTAGGAAATCTTATCTCCCTTCTCTTTGATTATAGATATAAAATGTTAAAAAATCTCAATTTATTCTTATTTTTCCCAAAATCAAATATACCATAGTAGTATTATATATATATATAGAAAATTAAATTTAATTATAATTATACTTAAAAAAATATTAAACCAATTATTATATATATATATAGAAAATTAAATTTAATTATAATTATACTTAAAAAAATATTAAACCAATTAAAAATATATAATAAGATATTTATTTCATAAAATTTCAAAACTAAAATTATAAAAAATAATTAAAAGAAAATGGAAAAAATTAATTAATAATAAAAACTAATTTAAAACCATCTTAATCTCTAATATATGAAGCATGGACCGTGATCAAATTTGTGAAGATGCACAACTTTTTTCAAATTTTACATGGTAAACAATTATTAAATTATTTTATTTTTCTCATAATTAAAAATTAAAAATAATTTTAAATCATAAAAAAAATATACATAATTTTAAGATATTTGGTTTTTTTGACAAAAGATTATTTAAGATTCGAGAAAGATTATATTAATAGTTAAAACTAAAAAAATAAAAATGGACATTATAAATAGAAGGTATAAAAAAAATATTTTTATATTTATTTATATTATTATTATTATTATTGATGATGATGATGGTGGTTAACGTCCGCTAAGATCAAACATTGGTCTGTCGGACCTAAAGAAACAAATTACTTATTTTGATTTAAGATTTTATTCCTTGCTCAAAAGCTTGGAGAGAAGCCTCCCGAGCTCACTATAATTTTGACATTGTAAAAGGCTAGGAAGGTCAGTATTGTAACAAAGATTATGAAACTGAGATCTAATGTGGTTGTACGCGGGGCACTCTAAGAGGAAGTGGTTTTCATCCTCGATGTTCCTATTGTCACATATATGGCAGATCCTTTCCATCCATGGCGTTTTAGGAACTGCCCAACGACCTGTTTCACTATGGAGCTCATGAGAATTCGTTCTAATCTTTGCTATATTAATTTTCTTCTTTGAGCTAGTTAAAATAGAGAGATACTTTTGATCTTCTAGGGTGGGGTTGATAACCTTCTTATAATAGCTTAATTTTCTTTTAGCCGCTAAATCTTTCTCACACCACATTCTTTCTTTGAACTTAGAAGTAACAATATCTTTAATGTTATTTATGTTTTGCAATGCATCATTCTCGTTGATCTCCCAATAGTTTAACCAGGCCCTTGTGTCTTTATGCCACCCCTGATTGAGCCTTAGGTGGTTTTGGCTGGAATTTAAAGCAAGTCTATGATCGTCTATGTTATTGAGTTTGTGCTTGTATAGCAGAAACCTAATCATAGCTAGGCTCTCAATAGAGGAAATACCTGCTTCTATAAGGAGAATAGGATAGGGTGTATTACTTTTAATTTTCAAATTATTGTAATTAGATTGGATCAAAATGTTTTGAATCTTAATTAATTTGTAAATTATTAAATATTATTTTTAAAGCTTCTTAAAGTTTTGGTAAAATTAAATAATAAATTTATTTTTTTAATTAATTATTATTTTTTGAATTTTTAAAATTTGAATTTATAATTTTTTTATTGGTAGATAACTAATTTTATGTGGTTTAAGTTTAGTTTTTCACAATTAAAAATTGTTTAAAAAAAAATCTCTAATAACCAAGAGTCTTCATAAATTAGTTATCCAAAAAAATTCAAATATATAAAGTTTACTATAATTAATATTTTCTTTTACAATAAATAAATATGTGGATTTTTCCATAATTAATATCTGCTTTCTATTCATTACTATACTTTTTTTTGTAAGCTTGGCAAGACTACATCTTCAGCATGTCCAATATATCACCCCATCCCTGAGGAATTGAACAGGTTGAACCAATGACTTCACATCAAGGAATGTCTTAACAAAACACTTGATCGCCATCTAAACATTTTTTTAGTAAACTTGGCAAGATTACATCTTCATCATCATGTCTTTATCTTTTATATATATAATACTTTGAAAAAAAAAATAACAAAAATATATAATATTTTAATTTAAAATATTTTTAATTTTTAAAAATTTCAAAAAAATAACAAAAATATATAATATTTTAATTTAAAATATTTTTAATTTTTAAAAATTTAATTTTACTTAGGAAAAATTTAAAAACTTGTTTCATGGCCAGGGTAATCAGATGTCAAGCCTTCTGCGAAAAAAAACTTTGGTTTGAAATTCCTACATAATATTAGAAAACCATAAAATTAAATATTAAAATTAAACCATAAAATAAAATATTAAAATTAATAAAGATAAAAAGCCTCCATAGATAGTTAATGGAGCAAATGAACATCAACCTAAAATAAAACATAAAACACATATATGCTGGTTTATACCCTCTTTACTAATATAAAGAATACTCAAAATAACAATAAAAGATAAATAAACACATCCTAGCATTCCTAAATGTATAAAAAAAACAAAATAAAGCTAAACATGTTTCAATTTTTTAAATATATTATATTTATATTTCTTAACCTTTCAAAGTAGTAACTTATAAAAAAAAATGATAATCACGATAAAAATAGTAATAAATTGGATAATAATATTTTGAAAAAGTATTACAAGTTACTTTCAATAATATCCTAAATAATTACTAAGATTATGTTAGAAGGTTAGCCTTTTAATCGTTACTTAATTTTTTCGAATTATAGAAAAATTTAGAAACAAAGCTGTGACAAGTTCACATAACATTTTAAGAGGCGTTGTTTGAGATGCTATTCTTAGATTAGAGAAAATTAACCTACCATTTCTTACAATATATTAAAGTTAGAACTAAAATTCTAACAAAATATGTTAGAGTTAAAAGTGACACTTAAGTATGAAATACCAATGATAAAAAAGTTGTGTAAACACATAAAGTTATTTAACTTTTAAATTTGATTTGATTTTGCAAAGTCTTTTTCACCATATATTAAAGTTAGAACTAAAATTTAGACAAAATATGTCAGAGTTAAAAGTGAGACTTAAGTATAAAATATCAATGATAAAGAAGTTGTGTAAACAAATAAAGCTATTTAATTTGATTTGATTTTTACTCAAATAAAGGACTCCAAACTTTTTTTTAATGGTATTATATGTTGATTATATATTATATAAATATATAAGATCATTTTGTTAATAAGCTTTGTGAAAATTATGGATATGTTTTTATTTAGATTTAATTATTATTTTTATTTATTTTTAAAATTAATTTTTTTATCATTTCCCTATAATATCAATTTATTTATTTTCAAACTGTTTCAAATAAAACTAATAAATATAATAAATTGTCTCAAATAAAAATAAAATAATAAGTATAATGGAAATAATAAATATAATAAATTGTCTCAAATAAAAATAAAATAATAAGTATAATGGAAATAAACATATTTTTGAGATAATAGTTCCATATAAAGACGATGAAAGGATTTTTTTAAGATATATATTTAGATTTTGGTAAGTTATTAAAATAAAAATTCAAAAAATAAAATCATAATTTAAGATGTGAAAATTTACATTATTGATATGTTTCAATTATGTAAAGTATTAAAAAAATGCAATACCAATTATTGAGTACATACATTGACTTCAACAATGATATAACAAAAAGTAAAATAGGTTATATTGATTTAAGTGATAATATAACAAAAAATAATTTAGAACAATCAAGAAGGTACAATGATTTCAAAAATGATAAAATGCATAGCAATTACATACTTTCGTTGATTTTAGCATAGACACGACACAAAACAATAGGGTACATTTATTTCACATATATTATAGTGAAAAATGATCTAGATCAATTATTTACATCCATTTCAATAATGGCATAATGACAAATAATACAATGCATTGATTTTAGCAATGATATAATGAAAAATTACTATATTATTCAAATTGTTGTATTGATTTTAACAATGATATAACACAAAATAATAAGGTGTATTGATTTCAACAACAATATAGTGAAAGAAGTAAAAGGACTTCAACAATAACATAATTCAAACCAATTTCAAAATGCATATTATAGGTTATCAAGTCGACAATTATGAAGGAGATAGCTTGTCAAACAAGGAAGGGATGGGAGGGGACGACACCATCCACCTGGAAAGTGATTAGCCTTGATGCATTTCAATGCGGAGCCACCATAGCCTATGCCACTACCTTGAGCATTCAAGTCAATTGCAAAGGAAGATTGGCAAAGTTAGTTTAATGGAGGATAGGGAACTTTGTAGCAACAGAGTAGTAGTGGTGGATCATGACAGTTGTTGGTGTTGATTCGATGGTTGTTAAACGAAAATAGAAAATATGTGAGTAATCTAGAGACCACACTAAAAAATGAGGAGAAAGGATCCCTCCAAGATGATAGGTCACTATCTTTTGATGAGATTTTAACTAGGTGTTATCTTAGTCTCCAGTGTTGTTTCTATTTTGTTCAACATGTCCTAATCTTAGCAATGACTTTGCTCTATGTTTTTTTTCCACTTCTTCCCATTCCCTTATGGTATCATTCCTTTCATGTGGAGGGTAGCTCATAGGGAAGGTATGGTATTCTAGGTTCATGGTCTCAAGCTAGTCTCTACTCTTTTGTATTAACTTTCACAACTCTATTCTTCTTGTTCTTTGTCATTTGTTCATTTTATTGCTCCCAATCTCTAGTGTTTGTTATAATCTCAGGGCTCATTAGTTAAGGTATTCTTGGTCTCTCGCCTTTGTCTTTGTTTTAATTTGGTTCACCTTCAAGTAAGTAAATTATTTGCTAATTCTCAAAGCCTTGCCCTTATTAATCACATAGTTAGCAAGGAATTGTTGTTATACATTTAGTATTCTATCTTGTGGGAATACCGCAGAGGTATTTTTAGAAGGTTCCATTTTTACATCATGTCTATGTAGACTTTTTGTTAGTCATTTTCCTATGCCTCTATCTAAGAACCCACTGTCCCCCCTAATATGTGTGATATATCCTCATAATCAAAGCATTACTATGATGCGAGGTAGGGGTGGCCTTTGTTGTAGAGGCCATTGAGATAGCTCGAGGCCCTCTATGTCCAACGCTAAGAAGGTTGTTAAGGGCTCTGCTCAAAATTATCATAGTACTACCCCCATGGTTTTCCAACAAGAAATTGAAACGGTAGAGGAAGAAGCCCAGGTAGAGCGTCGGTTTGTATCAAATGAAGAAGTGTTTGCTTAGTTTGGAAAATGGATTCCTGACACAAGGAAAACAAGGACACATAACCACAAATGCATGCAGGTTGTCGATATGTATTGGTAGGTTAAAAATATAATGGGATGAGTTCTAGGGACGCGATTAAAGGAGAAACAAGAAATTATTCTCTACTTATATGAGACCCAATGGAAGATGAAGAAGCTAGATATTAAAAGGATGAAAATGGTTCATGCTTTGGCAAATCTAGAGTTCATAGACTCAAAGGAAGACACCAATTTGTATGTAACCATTCAAGTGGACTCCCCCTGTGAATGAATAGTCAGGATGCTTCATTATGATAGTATGCCTAGTTTCTTTTTTAATCTAACCATAGAAAATGGATGGTTTAGAGTCGGCTTAGCTACAGTAGATTTAGCATATAGTATTGCTATATTATCTTTTAGCTTCAAATGTTTAGATGGACAAAGTCAATTTTGTGGTGTGACTAGTATGATTTCCCTGGTGGCATAGGAGTCATACAAAGACATTGACTATGTAATATTTTTTGATCTAATATCATTTCCCATCTCGTTAGCTTATATATAAAAAATGCATATTATAAGTTGAGATCATAACTTGTAAAATTGGAATCCTATAATTTCTTTGCTTGGGTGTCATTTCATTAGTATCGTTCCATTAAAATCATTATATACACACATACAATGCATTAAAATCAAAATCATGCAATTAAGTGTAAATAGAATTATGAGTCCAACATATGAAGTTGGAGAAAGAAACTATTAATATCAAAATGCAAGAGATAATCTTCACTACAATATACATCTTGATTTATATATTTGAATATGAAAAAATGATAATGCTAGCATTTGTGGGTAAATGAAAAAATGATGAAAACATAATAAGGTCTGCTACTATATAATCTATATATTTCTTATTATAAATTTATTATTACTTTCTTAATTTTCATTTTCTTTATCATTGAATATTGTTGCTTGATTATTATTCACCTTAATGACACTTAGCACATTTTAAAATATCAAATTCATACCCAACATATACATAACAGTACTGATATAGAAACATGGTAACTAAATGGAACATAGATCCATGTGAATTTTGTTGCGATATTTAAAAACAAAAAATCACTTCCAAAATTAGATCTCTTTCAACCTATAATACATATTGAATTAAGATAAATCTACATATCTTGAACTTAATGGTAGATCAATAATATTAAAAAAAATGAAATAATAATTTAATAAAAAAAACATTTATTGTTTAAAAAAATAAAATTATTGCAAAAATGAGAAATTCATAAAGTTCAAAAAAAAAAAAATTGTTTCCAAACAATCAACAATCTACACATAGGTTAAATCATTTTCAAATTATTTATAAAATTACTTATATTTATAATATAGAAATTAAAATCAAATTACAAATTATTTAGTGACATAAACAACATATTAAATAATTAATTAAAATTTTAAGGTTTAAAAAATAATCTTTGTAAAACTAAAAACTTAACCTACATTTATTTTATTTTTAATTTTTAATATTCAAAAGATTATATATATTATTTTGAGAAACAAAACACAATGCAAGTAGTAATATAAATGTAACACCGTATTAAGTGTTAACTTAAATATCAATACTAATTTATTTTAATTATATCAATTAAAACTTAAATATTAATAATTTTAATTATATTAAAGAGATATTTTAAATAGATAGTATCAATTTAAATTTAAATATTAATAATTGTAATTATATTAATCAAAGATATTTTAAATAGATAGAGAATTTATGTTTACCACGACAGCAAAGTATTTCTAAAAGAAATATTTAATTAAATTTTATTTAGATTGATGGAGAAAGAACCCTTAAATTAAAATTAACATATCAATAATAATCAAATCACATATCAATAATAATCAAATCATTAAACTGGTTTATTTTGTAAATAAAAAATCTTATACATCAATTTATATTTAATTTAATTATAACTTTAAAATTAAATTATATTATCATTATTATAATAAAATATATATATATATATATATATAATTTTTTTCACAAATAAAAATGCAAATATCAATCATATGATTAATCTATGAAATTTCTTACCTCTAATGTGATATTTGTTTCTAATAATATAGTTAAGTTTTTAAAAAATTTTGTTTCTAATAATATAGTTAAGTTTCTAAAAATTTTTCCTTTTATAAGACTTATTTGTGTAGGTAACAATTTTCCATGCGGTAGTCTAATTAGACTGCTTTTTTGCCTTGAAAATCATGAAAATTCCGGCAAGATTTTGATCAAATCTGGTAGGGATTTTTGTAAATCCAGGTTATAGCTGTCAAACTTCAAGGTTTTGGGTACCCATAGGTTTTTGATGCTGCTGAATCTATTTCCACCATCAAAAACATGATTCAAACACTGCTAGTGCAAGGTTTGTTGAAATTTTTTTGCCCAGATTCCGGCCACTTTTGACTGTCCCCGCAATTCCTCCACGGTAAGTGGACACTTGGACAGCGATTTTCTAATTGGATTCAGGTGATTTTTTTTTTTCAAAAGATATAAAATTGAATGGTTTTTTTAATGACGAAAATAGATTCAGGATCCTCAAAACCTAAAATCCTAAAAATTTGACAACTATAACCTCAATTTCCAAAAACAAACAAAATTGACAGCTGTAACCCCAATTTCCCAAAAAATCCTTGGATTTAGTGCTAGATCTAATAAGAATCATTGATATACTTGAAAATATGATATTTAATCCACTTAGGCATAAAGTGTAACTAACTTATAATTCTACATTTAAAAAATAATAATACAAGCTAACTTTTCTATTAACTTGAAATAAATGTTTACACTTTAAAAAATAAAAAATTTAATTTAGCTTTCAAAATATTTGAAAATAAAATCGAAATTGGAATAAATTTTAAAAACTTACAAAACATGTAGCTTTCAAAACATGATTCAAAAACTGCTAGTGCAAGATTTTTTGAAATTTTTTTGCCCAGATTCGGGCCACTTTTGGCTGTCCCGACAATTCCTCCACGCTAGGTGGACACTTGGACAGCAATTTTCTAGTTGGAATCAGATGTTTTTTTTTTTCAAAAATTATAAAATTGAATAGTTTTTTTAATGATGAAAATAGATTCAAGATCCTCGAAACCTAAATCCTAAATATTTGAGAGCTATAACCTCAATTTCCAAAAACAAACAAAATTGACAGCTATAACCACAATTTCCCAAAAAACCCTTGAATTTCGTGCTAGATCTAATGAAATCCATTAATATATTTGAAAATATAATATTTAAACCACTTATGCATTGCATAATGTGTAATTAACTTATAATTCTATATTAAAAAAATAATAATACAAGCTAACTTTTTTATTAACTTAAAATAAATGTTTACGCTTTAAAAAATAAAAATCCAGTGTAGCTTTCAAAATATTTGAAAATAAAATCGAAATTGGAATAAATTCTAAAAACTTGCACGGCAAGTTAACCTAACCCTCCACCGCAAAGACTTTGTTTCCGGGCAGCTGACACCACTGAGAAAACAAATGTTGACTTGCCTTCTCCAACATTGAAAACCAGCGTAATCTTTTGTCAATTATTTTCTTATTTCAATTATTGAAAAAAAAAATGAAAATGATTTCACTAAACCTTGCAGGGCCCTTAACGCTAAAATTGTCTAATCGCTAGTAGAATTTGGGATTAAAACGCCTGCGGTACACTTGACTTTATGATCTCTGCTTTGAATTTTAGCAGAAAAATGCGTTTTAAAAAGTGAATTATATGGAGGCAAACTTGCTGAAAATAGCAGAGGGCTCTGCTGGCAGAGTACGTAAACTTCCATCCCCGTGACAACTTATAACTTATCTCTGCTGTGTTTTTTCTTCCCTTTATGTCAATGTCATGATCGGTCAAACTTAACAGTCAGACCTGAGCACTCCGGCGCGAGTTAATAAATAATTCATGGAAAGCTCCACACAAATCTTTATCTACAAACTTACTATATTGAAGAAAAATGCTTTGAATTGCGTGTTCCTCGAACAGAAAAATATTTATGCCGATTCAGTTGATCAAGATTGTCTGTTTCCTGTAAAAAAAAACTATAAGTAATATATATATATAGTGTCAGCGCTCGTGCAAAGCAAATCCTGGGCAGGTTGCTTAAGCTAACGAGCATTTTACACGGCCTGTTATCACTGTAAACAAGTCGAACAAGGACGCTGTTGGCAGAGAAGTAAATACCAGTGTGGAACCCTACCATTTCACTCACCTGTTAGTAAACTAAAGCAGTACAACTAACTGGAGGAGTAGTTTAGGCGGAGGGATTGCTTGGATTATTAAAAGTGGCTAGAATTTAAGCAAAAAAGTTTCAAAAAATCTTGTAGAGGCAGTATTTGAATCAGGTTTTTGATGATGGAAATGGATTCAGCACCATAAAAAATGTCTAGAACATCTAAAATTTTGAAGTTTAACAACTATAACTTCGATTTACAAAAAATCTTGCCAGATTTTCTTTAAATATGACGAGCATTTTACACGGTCTGTTATCACTGTAAATAAGTCTAACAAGGACGCTGTTGGCAGAGAAGTAAATACCAGTGTGAAACCCTACCATTTCACTCACCTGTTAGTAAAGTAAATCATTACAACTGGAGTAGTTTAGGTGGAGGGATTGCTCGGACTACCAAAACTGGTTGGAATCTGGGCAAAAAATTTTCAAAAAATCTTGTAGAGGCAGAGTTTGAATCACGTTTTTGATGGTGGAAATGGATTCAGCACCATCAAAAATGTTTAGAATACCTAAAATTTTTTGAATCACGTTTTTGATGGTGGAAATGGATTCAGCACCATCAAAAATGTTTAGAATACCTAAAATTTTGAAGTTGAACGACTATAACTTCGATTTATAAAAATCTTGCCAAATTTTCTGTAAATATGACCGGAATTTCTATAACTTTTCAGGCAATACTAAATTATGTGAGTGATGATGAAAACTTAAAAATTTGTTTAAAAATATAAAATATTAATTCAAATTTTTATAATTTTATAATTTTATTTTTGGTAATAGAAGAAAATTAAAATGTATTTCAAAATGTTTCACAGTTTTCTGGGTATACTCTATAAGGCACTTTTTAATGTGAAATGATACAATGAGTTGTCTTTAGTAAGATTTTTTGGAAGTTTTTCTGGTGGGTTTTTGCGATCTAATTTCAGGTAGTAGTTATGGTAGGCTATCATAAAGCTATCGAAACTAGTAATCATAGGGTATTTGTTTGTATCTTGTATCTAGTTGTTCATCTCTTGCCTTCTTCCATGGTGCTTTTTGTTGGTGGGTTTTGTTGACGGTTGATAATGAAAACCTTGCATGCGGTTGCTTGGGTTGAGCTAAAGTATCTAATGACTGAACTTCCTCTTGTGCTGAGGCTTTCTTTTTATTTCCTCTCCCTTATGGTCGAGCCCCTGCCTGTCTATCAAATGTCTATCAAAGAGAACAAGTCATGGACAGTGACATACCGCACTTTCGTCCAGCCTCATGAGTAAGTGGTAATAGGACAGTAATTTGTTGAAATCACAAACTTGATCAGTAACCCCTACATAATTAAACTACCCTAAAGGTTTTTCAGATGCTAATCTATATTAGACATAATGATGATATAATCTCACCCAAACTTAAAAAAAAACATTCCAAAATTAATAAACATAAATTTGAATATGAGTTATATTTAAATAATCCAAAAAATCATAAGAATCAAAAATTGAAATTTATTAATAATATTAAACCGTAAATTTTAATATTTGCACACTTATTAAACTGGAAATTTTAAGGTTTTCACAACTAATAAATTCATGATGGCAGCATGATATTTATTAATTTGAATTTGATATTTAAAAAAAATTGGATTGTCTTACGTATCTGTAGCATTCAAATTAATTTATACCGGTAATAGGGTCACGGTATAGGGAAACTTAATGACAAGAATTTTGTTTATCTGTTATAATTTAATTAAATATAATATTTATAATTTATAATAAAAATTATGTATTTAAAGGTTGAGATAATTTAATTTGTTTATAAAATTCAATAAGAAGAAAAAGTAGATAGAAAAGTTTGTTTTAATGTTTCTATTAAAATGTACACAATGAAAGTTATTAAAATGGAACTTTCAGTTGAATATATATGAATTTAAGTTCCAACTTATTAATAAAATAAAAGATTATTAATAAAAGAAAAATATTTGATATTAGATAATAATTTTATTAATATAAAATATTTATTTTTAATTTTTAAATAATAATTTAAATTATTATACAGATTTTTTTATTTTCATATTAAACTTATTTTTTAAAGTTTTTTTTTTTTTTTTTTGAAACATAGAGCTTTTATTAATAAATTTAAATTTAATGTTTTCCAAATGCAATTTTAATACATATATTATCACTTTTCAATATTTTTAATTTGAAATTTATATTTAATGAAAAAAATTATTAAAAGTAAACTAAATTTGTTATAAAATTTGATATATAATAAAAAAAATTATTTTAAAAAAATAAATATTTTTTATTTTTAATTAATTTTAATTTATTAAAAAAATTATACAAATGTGAATATTTTTTTAATTAATGTAGAGAGATTTTATAAACCAATTTTACCTTAGATTTTTCTTTTTCTAATATATATTCGCTCATATAATTTCAAGTATGAATATTTCACCACAGTTACCAAAGATTACCAAGGGCAGATCTAGCACAGTTACTCTACAAGGCCTTTATGAATATATAGTCTTTAGAGAAACATAGAGAAGAAAGAGAAGCCAAGCTACAAAAAGAGTTAGAAGCCATGCTGGAAAATAAACTTGCATCTCTTGAAGACACGATCCAAAAACAAATAGAAAATAAAATAGAACTACTGGAGAATAAAATGGAGGCAATACAGACTAGATTGCAGGTTATAGAAAAACAAAACCAAGATACTAACCAACCATCCCAGCAAGGAGATGTGGATAATTTAGAGAGTCTTAAAATGAAAGACATGATTAAAGAACTAGAAGAAAAAGTTAATAGCCGCCTCACCCTAAATAATGTGGTAGATAATTAGATATCAAACCAATTAAAGATGAAATGAAAAAATTAATAGAATTAGACCATGAACGTAACAAAGGGCCTTGAATCTTTATAATCTTCGGTTTAAAAGAGGAAGTAGATGAGAATACTTTAGCCTTAGCCCAGACAGAATTACATAATAGATTACAAATTGAAACAGCGTGTCTCACAGAACCAACAAGGTTGGGGAAATTAACTGAGAATAAAGGAAGACTAATCCACATAAAGGTGAGCTTCACTGATCATAAGTACGACATACTCAGTAAAACCTCAAGTCTAAAAAGAACGGTAATGTTCATAAATGAAGATCTTATTCCAAAAGATCAAGCAGAATTAAGAGAGGAGATTCAAAAGGTAGAAGAAGCTAGAAATGAAGGAAAATGGGAAATAATCAGAAATAGAAAAAGCCTTTATTCGAGATAGAAACCAAAAGTATAGTAATCAATAGCAATTAAACATGCTTCAGATCCTTTCTTGGAACTGTCGGGGCTTCCCATGGAACAAAGGCCCCAAGCTAAGTTGGATTTCAAATGATGTTGATTTATTTTGCTTGTTGAAACTTGGGAGCACGAAGAATCTAAGGTCCCTAACATAGATGGCTTTACGCTATGGTCTACCTGGAACAAGCAATCCTCTTGTAGAGACACTGGGGGAATAGCTTGTTACATTAAGAAGAACATCTCCCCCCATGCTAGGATTTATAAAAACGACCCTCACAACCAATATAGTTGGATAGAGATTAGAGACATTAATAATAAAAAGTCCTACATAGCAATATGCTATTTTCCCCCCATTAATTCTAACTTCTATAAGAAGAAGAATCTAGATAAAACTAACCCTTACAATGGTTTAGAGAATGATATTTCTAGCTTAAGGAATGACGGTAATATCCTTTTAATAGGTGACTTTAATGCTCGAACTTCAAACAACCAAACTATTATTCTAAGCAATCATTCCAACCTTAATCCTCTTTGGTTAGACGAAGACCCTACTCTGGCTAGTAGATACAAAAAGAGCTCTGAAGACCTCGGGGAAAATTTGTTTGGGTCGGAGCTAGTAAAGCTTTGTAGTGCTCAAGATCTCATAATTTGCAACAGTCTAAAGAAGTGGCCCAATTCCAACAAGATGCCCTGCATACATGGACTTGGTAGCAGCGTGGTAGACTACGTTATTTCCGATCTCCCATTATACAACGAAATAATAAATTTTGACATCTTAAATGACCACGAACCTAACTCTGATCATAGGCCTTTACTTATAACTCTCAATTTTGTCATGCATAAAAGTTCCCACAGAAAATAATACTTACAGCCAAAAGAACTTAATATTTGATAGAAATAAAAATGATCTCTTTCTAAATGAATTAAAAACTAATTTGCTTCCTTTATCTAGTATAGAAAACATAGAAGACATCTATCGTAATTTTACTACAACCCTCTCATATTCTATTAACAAGTTCTCAATTGAAGTTTCAAATGATAAAAGAAATAGCAAAACCAATCCATGGTATGACAAAGATTGTAAAAGTGCAAGGAGAGCAATTAAGGACGTTGTTAATTAATCTCTTAAAATGGACAAGATAAAAATATACAAAGCCCTAAGACAGGAGAATATCTTACACCTCTCTAAGGTAGCTCCTAAGAAATCTTGGAGGCAGATTCTGACTAGGAAGACTAAAGATAATAATAAAATTGCTCTTCATGATTGGAATTCCTATCTTAAAAAGCTTTATGAATCCCCAAGTGTCATGGATAATTTGGAAACCCTGCTCACAACAAAAGAAGTTTTCTCTTTAGAAGACATTAAGTTTGGGGTTAATCGCCTTGCTAATGGGAAAGCTAAGGACATTGAAGGTTACCAGGCGGAAATCTTAAAAATTGGAGGTTCTGTCCTCATCCCCCACATCCACAAGCTTGTCAATCAAGCAATCAAGCAAGGGTTCCCTAAACCTTGGACTGAGAGCCTCATTATCCCTATTTTTAAAAGTGGGGATACAAATAACCCCTCTAATTATCGAACAATTATGAGCAGCCCTCTCTTAGCCAAGTTATATGGTAGTATTTTGGAAAAGAAGTTAAGCATATGGCTTGAAACTGAAGGTAAGCGGGCTAAAGGCCAAGCAGGTTTCAGAAGGCATCACTCAACAACAGACCACCTAATTACGCTTAGGAACATTGCAGAGGAATGTCGTAATGATAAATCCAATTTATTTTGTTGCTTTGTGGACTTTAGAAAGGCTTTCGATACGGTTCCTAGATACAACCTTTGGAATAGATTAGAAGAGCTAAAGGTTACGCTCGAGTTGAGCGTTGTCGCTATAAGGATATACAAGAATGTAATTGCCAAGCTAAAGAGCAATGAGGGGTAGTCGAAAGATATTAAGTGTAACATCGGAGTTAAACAAGGTTGCCCCCTCTCCCCTACCCTATTTGGCATTTACATCGATAAGCTTGAAGGCTATTTAGAGGAAGCAGGATGTGATGGCATGATCTTAGCTGGGATAGTCGTCATCCTTCTTCTCTATGCTGACGATATTGTTCTTTTGGCAAGATGCCCATCTAATCTTGATAAGAAACTCAGGCTTCTTAAGGATTTTTGCTCTACCATGAGTATGACTGCTAACACTGACAAAACAAAAGTTATGATTATCAAATCCAAGAAGGACACTTACGCTAATTTTATGTATGACAATAATAACTTGGAGGAAGTGTATTCTTACAAGTACCTAGGAATTGATATTCATCACAAGCTCAACTGGAACCATAGCATTGAGAAAATGATTAATGGGGGGTGGAAAGCTTATTTTGGTCTTGAAAATAATTGTAAAACAGCAAACCTCGTAATGTGGGATAAAAATAAGTTCCTCTTTGAAACTTTAGTCACTCCTGTTATCTTATATGGCTGTGAGGTTTGGGGTTGCGGCATCTCCAAAGAATCATGGAGAAATATTGAGCAAATCCATAAGCATTTTATAACTTATAACCTAAAAATTAAAAGTAATACACTCTATCCTATTCTCCTTATAGAAGCAGGTCTTTCTCCTATTGAGAGCCTAGCTATGCTTAGGTTTCTGTTGTACAAGCACAAACTCAATAACATAGACGATCATAAACTTCCTAAGCTAGCTTTAAATTCCAACCAAAACCACCTAAGGCTCAATCGGGGGTGGCATAAAGACACAAGGGCCTGGTTAAACTATTGGGAGATCAACGAGAATGATGTATTGCAAAACATAAATACCATTAAAAATATTGTTACTTTTAAGTTCAAAGAAAAAATGTGGTGTGAAAAAGATTAGCGGCTAAAAGAAAATTAAGTTATTATAAGAAAGTCATCAACCCCACCCTAGAAGATCAAAAGTATCTCTCTATTTTAACTAGCTCAAAGAAGAAATTTAATATAGCAAAGATTAGAATGAATTCTCATGAACTCCATAGTGAAACAGGTTGTTGGGCAGTTCCTAAAACGCCATGGATGGAAAGGATCTGCGATATATGTGAGAATAAGAACATCGAGGATGAAAACCACTTCCTCTTAGAGTGCCCCGCATACAACCACATTAGATCTCAATTTCACAATCTTTGTTACAACACTGACCTTCTTAGCCTTTTACAATGTCAAAATTATAGTGAGCTCAGGAGGCTTCTCTCCAAGCTTTTTGAGCATAGGAATAAAATCTTAAATCAAAATAAATAATTTGTTTCTTTAAATCCGATAGACCAATGTTTGGTCTCAGTGGACATTAACCATCATCATTATCATCATCATTAATATCCAAAAAAATTATTAAACAAATTTTCTACTTTAAAATGTAATAAAATTTATTGAATAGTTAATATTTTTTCAATCTATTTAATATATTAATAATACAATATTAATTTTATCTGTCGGTGATAGTACAAATGAGAAAACACTATTTTGGTAAGTGATAGAAAGTTTAATCCCGTATAAACTTATTTTTATAATAAAAAAAATTTATTATATTTTAAACAAATAAAATAAAATATAATATTTTTTATTTTTCAAGTAAAAGACGTAAACTTATTATAGTTTTAATTTTCATAATAATTTATTATTTGAAATTTACTTAAAACCTAGAGTGCCCTAAAAACCTTAATATTTTCAAAATTTCTGAAATTTTTAAAAATGGATCTATGTTATAATGTTACGACATCCAAAAATGTGAATATAGCATGCGTAACAAAATAAGAAATAAAATGGAAGAATATTATCATCTTAAATTAAAATAGAATTAATAGAAGTCAACTTTTTAAATATTAAATGAGTTGATGTTAAATATTAAATATTAATATTATATTTATTTTTAATTTATATTGAGATGTCTTGTTGTTGAAAGTGTTAAATTTATTTTAAATTTTATGAAAAATATAAAAAAAAATCAATATCTTTATATTATAACTCATCATATTACTAATAAAAATTTATTAATGAAATTTATTTAATATTAAATTTACATATATTTAAATATAATTTAACAACCAGAGTGACTAAAATTTCATTGAGAACTTTTTTTTATCCCACATTACGAGGTTTTATATTAAAAATATATTTAATATAGTAAAAATTATAATTTTATCAATAATTATATATTTAAATTTCTATAATATAATGGATGGAAAATTAAAAAAAAAAAATCAATTCTCTACTCATTATATCACTAACAAGAATAATTTATAATAGATTTTTTTTTAATATCAGATTTATGCATATTTAAATATAATTTAATATAACCTAATTAAATTTATATAATAAAAATATAATTAATATAATACAAATTAAGATTTTATCAATAATTATATATTTAAATTTCTATAATATAATTTGTGAAGACAAATGAAAAAAAAATCAACCCTCTTTATATTATAGCTCATTATAAAAAAATCAACCATCTTTATATTATAACTCATCATATTACTAATAAAAACTTATTAATGGAATTTATTTAATATTAGATTTACATATATTTAAATATAATTTAATAACTGGAGTGACTAAAATTTCTAAGAGAACTTTTTTTTATCCCACATTACGAGGTTTTATATTAAAAATATATTTAATATAATAAAAATTATAATTTTATCAATAATTATATATTTAAATTTCTATAATATAATGGATGGAAAATTTTAAAAAAAATCAATTCTCTCCCTATTATAACTCATTATATCACTAACAAGAATAATTTATTAATAGATTTTTTTTTAATATCAAATTTATGCATATTTAAATATAATTTAATATAATCTAATTAAATTTATATAATGAAAATATAATTAATATAATAAAAATTAAGATTTTATCAATAATTATATATTTAAATTTCTATAATATAATTTGTGAAGACAAATAAAAAAAAATCAACCCTCTTTATATTATAACTCATCATATCACTAACCAGAATTTTTTACTGAAAATTTTCTTACATTTCATGATATAGATCACAGGAATAAGATATAATATCCAATTAGGGTTAATTTGCGTTGGGAGGGTAAAAAACACATCAGAGTTTTGCCAACGGTTTCTAACCATTAGACATCTTATCGTGACGAAACGATGAAACAGGTCGATAAAACTCTAATAATGTATTTTCACTCAAAAAATTCTTACTTTCACAATAAATAAATTATTATATTTTAAACAAAATAAAATTTAAATTTAATATTATTTATTTAATGTTTTTCAAAAATGAAAATAAATGTAAAAAACCTAAATTTATTACAACTTCAATTTTCATAAATTTATTAATTTTATTTTAATGTACTAAAAACCTAGAGTGTCCTACAAACCTTAATATTTTCAAAATCCTAAATTTTAAAAATGATTCTATGTTATAATGTGACAATATCAAAAATATGTGAATATAGCCTGTGTAACTAATAAGAAATTTTATTATCTTAAATTAAAATATCATGAATAGAGGTCAACTTTCTATTACTATATTTATTTAGTCAAAGTTAAAGATTAAGCATTAATAATATATTTAGATGAATGTTGAAAGTGTAAAATTTATTTTAAATTTTATAAAACAAAAAAAATTAACCATTTTCATATTATAACTCATCATATCACAAATAAAAACTTTTTAATATCAAATTTATATTTATAAATACAATTTAATATAACCTAATAAAATTTATATATTAAAAATATATTTAATATAATAAAATTACAATTTTATGAATAATTATATATTTAAATTTCTATAATATAAAATTATAACTCATCATATCACAAATAAAAACTTTTTAATATCAAATTTATATTTATAAATACAATTTAATATAACCTAATAAAATTTATATATTAAAAATATATTTAATATAATAAAATTACAATTTTATGAATAATTATATATTTAAATTTCTACAATATAAAATTTTAAAAAATAAATCTTCTTGGTATTATAACTCATTATATCACTTACCAAAATAATTTATTAATAGAATTTTTTAGTATCAAATTTATGTATATTTAAATATAACCTAATTATATTTGCATATTAAAAATATAATTAATATAATAAAAATTACAATTTTCTCAATAATTATATATTTAAATTTATATAATATAATTCGTGAAAATATAAAAAAATCAATCCCATGATGAACCATACTTGTTGGTTCCAAAATTTCTCTTATGTGATTTACATGGAAAAAATTCTCTTATGTGATTTACACCTAAAACTTTTTAATTCATTATGGATCACAAAACCCTGAATACAAAAATCAATCATCTTCATATTATAACTCATGATATCACTAACCACTAACCAGAATTTGAATACGGCGAAAAAATAAAATAACAATTTTCATCACAACCAAATTAACGCAAATTGATATTATATTTTTTTTATCATGAAATGTAAGAAAACTTTCAGTAAACATCACATCATCAGAGTTTTCTCAACCTGTTTGGAACCATTCAAAAGTGGTTCATCATCATCTTACCCTGAAAAAACAATGAAACCAATAACCTAAAAAAACAATGAAACCAATAGACAAAACTCTAAAAAAATAATGAAACCAGTAAACAAAACTCTAATAACGTGATTTTTACCGAAAAATTTCATACTTTCCATTATATCTTTATATTTATTATATATTTAATTTTGAAATTATTGTAAATTTTCATAATCAAAAAAATAAAAATAAATAATTAAATATTATATCATAGAATTGGTTAATAATTAATTTATTAAAAGTGAACATGTTATATAAGACACAAGGGCCTAGTTAAACTATTGGGAGATCGACGAAAATGATGCATTGCAAAACATCAATAACAGTAAAGATATTGTTACTCTAAGTTCAAAGAAAAAATGTGGCGTGAGAAAGATTTAGGTGCTAAAAGAAAATTAAGTTATTATAAGGTCATCAACCCCACCCTAGAAGATCAAAAGTATCTTTCTATTTTAATGTGGTGTGAGAAAGATTTAGCTGCTAAAAGAAAATTAAGTTATTATAAGGTCGTCAACCCCACCCTAGAAGATCAAAAGTATCTCTCTATTTTAACTAGCTCAAAGAAGAAAATTAATATGGCAAAGATTAGAACGAATTCTCATAAGCTCCATAGTGAAACAGTTCCTAAAACGCCATGGATGGAAAGGATCTGTCATATATGTGAGAATCCGAACATCGAAGATGAAAACCACTTCCTCTTAGAGTGCCCCGTGTATAACCACATTAGATCTCAGTTTCACAATCTTTGTTACAAAACTGACCTTCCTAGCCTCTTACAATGTCAAAATTATAGTGAGCTCAGGAGGCTTCTTTCCAAGCTTTTTGAGCATAGGAATAAAATCTTAAATCAAAATAAATAATTTGTTTCTTTAGATCCAATACACCATTATTTAGTCTCAGCGGACGGCAAAGTAAAAAGTGGAATTGATCTGCACATCCCTCTATTCCAATAGAAAACGTTAGCCTTCATCCATGAGATCGGGGTATCACTACCAGTAGGAGCCCGCTTCCCTAATAGACTTTGAAACCTCGCCTTCCCTTAACCACCACCACCATCATCATCATATATAATATTAAATTTATATTATAAATAGATATCTTAATAATATATTATTTCAAAATTTAATTTATTTTTATAAAATTTCATTTTTTTATTAATATTATATTATTTTCTGATTATTATTATTTTTAATCCAATTTTCGTACTACCATTTTCCAAACTTCCCTCCGGTTAAAACCACTTCCAATTTTCCATTTCAAATTTTCAAACTTCCCTCCGCTTAAAACCATTTCAAATTTTCAAACTTCCATTTTCTGCTTCTCTCTTGTTAAAGCCATTTCTATTTTCAAACTACCATTTTCTGCTTCTCGAAAAACCATCAACCTCCACTTAAGAAATAAGAATTAAACTCAACTCTTTATAAATGGGTAAAATATTTAGATCCAGACATTTTCTTACTACTTCCACTTTTATAAATAAATGGCTAAAATATTTAGATCCAGACATTTTCTTACTACTTCCACTTATGTAGCGGAATCCAGTATAACATTAAAACTTGTTAAGCAACATGAACCCAGTTTAACATTGACAATTTTTGCACGGAATTTACTAATCCCATCCCTGATCTTGGCCTTCATCCCGAGGGAAATTCAACTTAACCGTAATTTTTTTACATTATAAAGCCATTTCCATCCAATTCCTAATCCTTCTCCAATCACAGTTTCATTTCTAAATCCTTCTCAAAACAAACTTTCCTTACATTCTTCCATGGGGAGAAATTGTCATTATATCTTTTCAAACAGAAGCTTTATGCTTTCATCTCCTGCTTTTTCTTATCCAATTCCATTGGTAGAAATCATCGTTATATCTTTTCAAACAATAGCTTTTATGGTTTTATCTCTTGCTTTATCATATCCAATTCCATTTAACTAAGTGGATCCTTTTTTTCAGATAGAATTTGTACATTTCAGTGAACTCTAAATAGAGGAAATTAGTATTATATCTCTAACTTAATAACAGTTAGAAGGGTTAGCTGGAGTGGTCTAGAGCCAGAAGTGTTATATTTTGATATCGTTGCTAATTGTTGAGCCAGAGGTGTTGTACTTTGATATTGTTGTTGGTTGTTGCAGAGCTTCAACTATCTTTGATTATATTCCCTCTATTCCGTTGAGGCAAAGACTTGAAATCACTCTATTCCCTTGAGGCAAAGACTTGAAATCAGGACCGACTGTTTTACCAGGTTTACCGTCCACGAAAGGTGGAGAAGTACTTAGAAGCTTCCAGTGCTTTCATTCCAAGTGAAACCAAGTAAAAAAATTATTATGGAATGACAAAACACCATTTCTCTGTGATAGATTGTGCATTAAACAGAATTAAAGCTTTTAAGTTTTAATAAATCGATTTTGCAAATAAAAAAATGTTTGAAAAACGCGTGAACTTGAATGCAGAATTTTATAAAAACACACGATACATACAAAATACGCAGAGATACTTTTGCAGAATGAGAATGAAGAGCTTCAAATAAGTTGAATTGCATGGATTTGACTGTTACAGTAGGATTGTTTTAATTTTGGGGCCAAAGGATAATGAGTCCAAGAATTATAATAAATCTCAGAAGATGGAGCCATCTGGGTTTGTGGAGAATGAGTTGAATGGGCTGGTACATCAACCCAATTAATGGAGAACATAACTGCAGCTTCAGGTGTTTTGCGATGAAATGTTTATCATCTGGGTGTTATTACCATCTCCTTTAAGAGCAGCTACTGGGACAAATGGGGGCGGTGCGCATGGGATTCGAACTTATGCACATCCAACTCTACCGGTGCTAGTATCACCACCACCACCCCCCATGGGCTTCTGCTGCACAGCATTCAGACGGCGTCTAAGAGGGAAATTATTCGTGTCGTGGACATTAGAGCTTCTGTGGGCGTAATTATTGTTACGATAAACATTTGTTGTTGTTGGTACGTAAGACTTGTTGGCAGCAACCTCAGCAGAGGCAGCAGCAGCGGGAGCCTTTGAATCTCTTCCTTCTTCAGGATTGCTGGTATTGTTGTTACTGGTTTTGTGAGAAGCAATGTGACCGCCCATGACCACAGGAGTTGAGAGCTGCTCCCCGTTACGAGGTGGAGAGAATACCAAAGGCAAATACTCATCTGTATCACAAGCAAACTTGGAGTTCCGAAAATGATCTTCCAGCGCGACTCGACCCTGGAACATATGAAACCCGGTCGATCAATTAAAGCTGACCAGGCTAAAAACCCAAAAAACATATGCGTTGAAATAAAAAATAAGCACCTGAACTCTGGCATAAGTTACTTCGCAGATCTTTCGAGAATTGAATGCTTCCCATGGCTGTTTGTGGAAGGCCTTGTATAGTTTCCAGGTGGCTTTAGACGTGGTCATATTGACAAATGCATAACCCAGATTGCATTTGTTTCTGCAAAAAAATTTAAACAAAGTTACTAACGTTCGGTCAAACTTGAATATGGTTTCTGCAAAATATAAAGTATCACATTAACTACAAAGTTATTAACCTTCTGTCAGACTTGAATGGCTTCTGCAAAATATAAAGTATCATATTAACTTACCAAAAATATAAAGTATACTATTGACTTGCAGAATAAAGTATCCACTAAAACCAAGCAAGAAAAAGTATCCTATTTAAGCTCCACTTAAGCCAAGGTATTAAACCGTCCAGTTAAAACCAATTTGGATGGTGGCTGACAGAGGAAAAGCAAGCCAGAAAAAGCACCCTATTAATGGTGGGATGGTGGAGGGATTCAAGTAATAAATTTATCCTGTTAACATCCCTATTAATGGTGGGATGGTGGAGGGATTCAACTAATAAATATATCCTATTAACATCCTATTAATGATGGTATGGTGTAAGGATCCTAAATAATAAATATTACCTATCCACTGAAACCAATTCGTATGGTTGAATGACTGGTGGAAACCAAGAAACAAGGAAAAATATGAAAAATATCCTTTTGATGTCCACTTAAAACCAATTTGGATGGTTGGATGATCAGAGAGAAGCCCAGAAAGAGAAATATCCTATCCTCATAAATTTAAATGTCCACTTTAATTTTACAGTCCACTTAACCAATTTGGATGAAAGACACCAACAAAGGTCACAGGAAGGAAACCGAGGAAAAAGTATTTTATTGACATCCACTTATCATAGGTTTGGGTGGTGAGAGGAAGGATGAACACAAACCAAAAAACATATCCTTTAACAAGTTTAGACAGTCTGCAAAAATTTGATGGTGGAATAACTTGAGGGAAACCAACAAAGAGAAGTGTCTTATTAAGGCTCACTTAATCCAATTCAGATGATCAGATGTGGAATGACAGAGAGAAACGATAAAGAAAAAACATCGTATGAACGTTCAGTTTAACAAATTTGAATGATTGTTAATTTGCATACTGTGATGACAAGAGAGAAAGAAAGCAAGAAAAGTAGTAACTTACCAACTTCAACTCAAATTGATCAGGATAGTTGCCAATTTGGATCATGGAATGTTTGAAGAAAGAAAAGACAAGAAAAGCATCTCATTAAGATGCACTTAAATCAATTTGGCTCATTGCCAATTTGGATAGTTGAATAACAGAAGGAAGGCTGAAAAAAAGTATTTCTATTAACATCCAGTTAAACCAATTTGGCTCATTGCCAATTTGGTTAGTTGAATAACAGAAGGGAGGCTGAAAAAAAAATATTCTATTAACATCCAGTTAAACCAATTGGCATCCACTTGAAATAATTTAGATAGTCAAGGCAGGGAAACCAAGAACCATGCCATTAATGAGGGAAAGCAGTGACAAGTTTTTCTTACTTGAAATCGATTGGCAGATACACAAAATCGTAAGCCGAAAATGGCTCGCTTGGGTCCGTGATGCGCTCGTTGCAGCTGATACAGTGCTGGTCCAGCATCGATAGAAGCATCTGCTGACTGTAACAACATGACAGACCCAATTTAATCCCCCCCCCCATTAATCCAATGGAAATCCAATCAACCAACAAATTGAAATCATAAAACTTCCAATGGACCAACAAATTGAACACATAAAATTCGGAATTTAAAGCTGCCATTAAAAGAGACAAACCAGACCTGTACTTATTGGGAATGTTTTTGATCATGACGGTCGTTCTGGCTTCGCTGGAATTGGACTCCGCTTTGGCCTCGTCAAAGGCAAAATGTGAAGCGGTTTCGCTGTGTATTCTGGCAGAATTATTACTGCCAAACTTAGCAGAAGCAGCAGGTGGAAGAGGAGGCTTTACGCCATTGGCTTCTGCTGGAGAGAGCTCACCTCTCACCTGTTGTGATTGCTGCTGTTGGTGGTGGCTACCGTTACCTCTCCTTCTTCTGACATCAATGCCCAACCTCAATCTGCCATTATAGCTGTCGTTGGTGGTGGTGTTAATGTTGTTTTTGTTGGGGTTGGTGTTGGTGTTAGGGTTCCCTCTGCCAAGACAGCCTGAACCACCGCTCCTGCCTCTGCCACCCCTGCTATTCAACGCCGACGTGTGGGTTACCCGTTCTGCAATCGGCCGCTGCGCCCATGTTGAGTCCAGCTCGGCCGTGTTGGTCCAGCGTGGATAGACAAACTGCTGACGTGGCTCAGGGCGAATGAGCATGGGAACGGGGTGGACGTGATTACTGTTGGCACCACCACTACCACCCTGGTGAAGAGGTGGAGAGGCGTGCATGATGGGTTGTTGGAGAGGGAGTGGTGGTGGTGGCGGTGGCGGGCGTCTGGTTTGTCCACCAGGGCGGCTGAATTCAATTTTCACACGCTTCCCACCAATCTCCTGCCCGTCCATTTTTTCCAGCGCACGCGCAGCGTCCCGCACATCGAAAAACTCCACGAACTTGTGCTGGCGTTTAGTCGGGGTCTCCCTGAGCTCCTTCACGGCACCTGCAAAACAACCAATGCAAAGCCACAGGGCAACAAAAAATAATATATATATAAATGAAGCAAATCCGTCAAATCCAGAACACAGAGAGAACAGTACACACATACCGAATGCCTCGAAGATCGATATGAGCATGTTAGTGTCGATATCCGCATCCAAATTGAAAACCACCAGTGTGCCCTGGTTGTGGCCTTCTGGACCGGGCGGGAGACCAACAGGAATGGTGTACTGTGCCCATATTGCCTTTCCTCCTATAAGTCCTCGTGATAATCCCGGTGGCGGTGGTGGCGGTGGAGGTATTTCATCATGGTCATCGCAGTTTTCATTCTCATGATCTTCATCTCCCTTTTCTTTTTTCCTGTGCAGCAGACTATTGTAATGTTGTTGCAATCGCCTTTGCTGCATCAAATGTTGCTCCTGGATTTCTGTCAAGCCTGCTTTCGCATGCCTGAGATCGTAATAAAGAACTGTCACAAGCCCTTCTCGTCTCCTCTCCAAATCCAATGCACGAACAGGACCCCAGACCTCCAATTCCTGCCTCAAATCCTCTTCGCTCAATTCAACAGGCACAGAGCTTAAAAGCAGTGCTCGAGATGCATGTTCTCGGCCTAATGGATAAACAGCCCCGGGATTCGAACCCGCGACATTGTTCCCACTACGAGCAGCAACACCACCAGTGCTGCTGGAGTTTTTGGTGTCATTGTAGCTGTAAGGCCTGATTAGGGGCATCAATGGAAGACAATGGTTGGTTACATCCCCTTGAAAACCAATGGGAACTTGCTGCTGTTGTTGCGGATGGTGCTGCGCCTGCCTGTTATCCCAGAGCGGCTGTTGAATTGAAGCAGCAGGATAAGGAATGCCCATATCAGAGGCATTATACAAGGGCACAACTGGATTCACAGGAATCGAACACGCGCCTGCCGTGGGTGAAACATATGGTCGTGCGTCTAGGCGATAAGAATAATAGATTGGCGGAGGCGGTGGTTCTGGTGGTTGAAACATGGCATAAGGACCCGGTGTAAACTCTTGGGCACACGGGTCCAAATGTCTAGAAGAAGCCGAAGAAGCACGAGCAGGTGCTACCGCTGTATTCATTATAACCAGAAAAAATATTTTCAATATCGCAGCAGCAACACATCGACGATTCTAACCTTAGACCTCGGAAACAAAAGCTTCAAAATCCAGCCGAAATTTAGAGGCGAAAATCAGAATCCTAAACTCTGCTGAACTTCAACGCCTGCACATTCGAGCAATTATTTTTTCTTAGCATTCAAATTCCTTGTAAAAGCATAGACAAACAGACTACGCGCCACATTTGGCGTTTTGCCCATCACAATACAGCAAATCCCGCAAACGAACCCACTAAACACCCGAAAATCAACACTGTCGGACCGGCGGACAAAGCTGGCCCTCGAAATAGCACATTCCCAAAGCTCCCTAAAAATACTCCCAAACATCAAACCAACCCCGCAATTTCAATGCAAAACCACCGAAACCCTCAAAGCTCACAACTCCAATACCGCCATTAAAATGCAGACACGACATAACCCCAAAATTTAACCGCAATTCATTCCATTTTTCTCAGAATCTTAGACAGCACAGTCGCCCCCTACTACTCCAAGAAAATGACACGACATGACTACCCTGACCCTTATCCAACAGAGTGAGACAAAAAAAGGAAAAGAAAAAAGAAGTCACTCTACAGTATCATCTGAACTGTCAAACACACAGGCAAAGACCAAAGGAAAATACACATTAGCATTCATAATGTGCTGCAACTTACAAGGCTGGCTGGCATCCTCTTCTTGCACTTCTTCTGCTTCTTTGGATCCTCCTTTTTTCTGATCACTGCAACTACTACACAGGAGGCCCTCCTACCATTTTCTCTACATGAAATACACAGCTGCCACAATACACCCAAGCAAAAACAGCCCTGTATCACAAATACCCAGAAGGGGAACACAAAAATAGCAGCCCTGCCTGCATCTCAGACGAACCTGAAACACCATAGGAGTTCCGAGTTCCTTGTTCCTTGCCTTGCCATCGCCTTCCTTATGCCCGTTACGATGGATGCCCCAAAACCGCTGTTGTCAACACTATTAAGTCGATATAATAACACAGCTTGTAAAAAACAAATATCACCATGCAAACTGGCGGTTTCCAGTCCACGCAAAGCGCTTTCCAGGCAACTTCATAAACCGAAACCCTTCAGACAACACCCACCGTCCACCGCTCCCAATTCAAGTGGTTTCCCGGCAGACAATTAAATGTCGCGACTCGCGACATCGACAAATCTCGCTCGACCAACACGTCTTTTCCGGGGATTTAAGGAGGAGAGAGAAACGAGTCACCCGACAGTCAAAACCCTAACATTCCTTGGCCGTCGATCGCCACGCCAGCACTGTTCCTCTCCGTCAGATCGCCGCGATGGTGGGTGGCCCCGTGGAACGGCCGCTTTGTGCCGTAATATGGTGGCGGCGCCGCCATAGCGACGGATATATACATATATTTTAATACATACATGAACGCAAAGATTTGCCGCGAATATCTCCGTCAATTAAGTCCCGCAAAGAGAGTGGGGCACGTCTCGTCCCGTCCGTCTGGACGGAACGTTTTGACGGTGGGGCCCATAACGCCGTTTGTGTCTCTCTCCCTCCTCGCCGCCATTTCCCCTCACCGGCAAGCAGTACCCTCACCTATGAATTTTATAATTAAAGATGAATTTAATAACTATAAATATGAGTTTAATACTATGGTCTCTTTGACCTTATACCTAGGAGACTGGATTCACCATGGGGTGTTTATTTCTTTTTTGTTGTACATGTTTCGAATTCGGGTTAAACAAAACTTTTTACAATATCTTCCCTCGAGAGCACACGAATCTGTGAGGTCTGTGTTGCCATTCCCCTAGGCACACTCCTAGGGCCATGATGCCATTTTCATTCCCTCTATATCTTATTAAACTATACCAAAGTCTCTTTGTCTCGGTCTTGTTTGTCTCTCCCCTTATCTCTCTATTTCTTCCCCCTCTATCTCTCCTCCATTGAAAATCTAGAGAAAATCCCAGTCCTACATTTTTGTATTCATGGGTATGTTTCAACACTTTTAACATGTTCCTTCCATTATATTATTTTATTTTTTTAAATGTAAGGTTTTTTACTTTTTCTTTATGGATATAGATTTTTAATCAAAATAATCTAGAAAAAAAAAAATTAATCAAAACATCCTACTAAAATTTTATCAGGTTATTTTTAATTAAAAATAGCAATACTTATCTTATATTATTTCTTTAGTTAAAATTAGAAATTGTTATCATATTTTTGTATAAAGAAGGGAAACTTATAATTTAGGGGGACAGTTATCACCATAGATAGAATGATTTATCATTGTCATTAGTTACTTTATCTTGTTGATAGTGATGTAGAAGGGGGCAAGCTTTCACTCCTAAAAAATACCTCTTGGATCATTAAATTGTTTTCACTAATCTTAGCAAAAAAAAAAAAAATTAAAAATAATCCAAGCCCTAATTTTTTATATGACAAAGTATTATAATTAATTTAATAAATCATTTGTTATGGCAATTAAATAGTTGATTTTCATTTCTTAATATAAATTCTTAAATAAAATAAAATATGGTAATTTAGATATTGTAATAATTTTTTAACAAATTATTTATTTTTATTTACAGATATGATTTTTTCCATCAAAATTGATAATTATTTTTTAAGGAAATACCCTCTTTCTTTTTTTAATTTACGAATAAGATTTTTTAAGTCAAAATTGAAAATTAATTTTCTTAAAAAATACCCTCTTTCATTTTCTTTTCCTTATCATAACATAAACATTGTATCAAATTTTTAACCAATTATTATTTTTATTCAAAAAAATGAATTTTTAAGTCAATCTTGGAAATCAATTCTTTATTTGAGCACCCTCTTTTAGTGGTTTTCTTAGTTTTTGTTGTTACAATTGGATAGATGGTTTTTCATTTTTGGAAGAATGTGGATTTTAACCAAAATGCCTTATTAAGATTTTTGACGAGGTATTCACTTTTTATTCATAAAGGTAAAGGTAAGTATTTATGAAAAATGAAAATTAGAGTGTGTGGCAAAGTATTAATAGAATTTTCTCTATTGTGATTAAATTGGCAAAGTACTATTTTCAATAATTTTGTAGATTTTTTCTTATTATGATCAAATAATTGATTTTCATTTTAAAAGAATATAAAACTTTTACTTCAAAGTTTTTGACAAGATATTTAGTTTTTATTCATAAATATACATTTTTAATTATAATTGTCAAAGAACTACACTTTCTTTAGTTTTGTTAAATTTATCTTATTGTTATTAGATAGTTATTTTGTTCTACTTATTTATTTTTTGTGAAGGTATTCTCACCAAATCTACTGGGAACAATTATAATAAAAACTTCAAAACTTATGAAGATCTTCTTAATCTTAGATATAAGTTCTTAAACAAAACATGATTGACACATCTAGTAACATACCCATTCTTCTTAGTTTTTACTTGTCGAATTTTTTCTATTATAATTAGAAAGTCACTTATGAAAATCAAACACAAGTAAATTGAGACAATTGAGACCTTCACCAGAGTATCTATTTAGGTTAGTCCTTTTACTTTAGAATTTTTTATTGTGACTAACACAATACTTGATTTTCAACCACAAAACTTTTTAGTGATAGATATAAATCCTTAAACAAAATCTTAGATAGTGATTTATGAGAAGATAATCACTATCACGAGTCTTATCTTTATCATTTTTTCTATTTGACTAGACAACCACTTATAAAATTCAAACATGAGGCATTCAACTCATGGATATGGGCCCTTAAACATATATTTGTGAAAGGTACGCACTTTCATTATTGTTTATTCAAATATGTTTTTCTATTACAATTAGATAATTGTTTATGAGATTCAAACACAATACGTTTAGCTCATACATATTGATCTTCAGCCAAAACACCAAACTAGGGTCTCTTGCAAAGTATCTATTCTCATGAGTCTTTACTTGCAACTAGACAACTACTTATGAAAATCAAACATGACACTTTTTACTCATAGATATGAGTCCTTAACTAAAACACCAAAGTAGGGAATTTGGTGACATACTCACTTTTGTTAATCCTTACATGTAAAATTATCCTTGTCATGATTAGATAATTGCTCATGAGAATCAAATGCAAGAATTTTTGCTAATGAATATAGGTCTTTAAATAAAACAACAAGCCAATGCATTTTGCAAGGTACCCACTTTTACCAACCCTCACTTGTAAAATATTTTTAGCCACAACTAGGCAATTGATTATGAATTGAATGTGAGACTTATTACTCGTGGATACAAATCTTTAAATGCTAAATTGGAGCATCTAGAAAGATATCTACATGCACTAGTTTTTACTTGTACAACATTTTTTTTTCTTATTACAAGTAAGCAAACTACTTACAAGAATTGGATGCAAGAGTTTTTACTCATGGATATAGGCCTTTAATCAAAAGGCCAAACTAGGGAATTATTAAAGGTATCCATTTTCATTGGCCTTTCTTTATAGATTTGTTCCTATCATGACTAGATAGTCACTTACAAAGTCAAACAAAAGAATTTTTAGTTGTGAATATGGGTCGTTAACCAAACTACCAATTAACTATTTAAGAAGATGCCCGCCTTCACTAAGCTTTCACTTATAGAATTTATTGTTACAACTTGACATATACTTATGAGAATTAAATCCAAGAATTTAACTCATTTGTATTGGCTTTAACCAAACCCCCACATTGAGGTGTTTATAAATAAATATATATATATATATATATATATATATATATATATATATATATATAATATTTTTAACTGATAGAATTTTTCCTCGAGCTTATGAGAATCAAACACAAAATTATTTCTTCATGGAGATAGATCTTTAACCAAAGCCACAAATCAAAGTATTTGGCAAAATACCCACTTTTATTAGCCTTTTATTTTTAAAATTGTGTCTCATGATTAAATTCACTCATAAGAATAAAAACAAAAACTCTTGCTCATGAACATAAATTCTCAACCAAAACACCAACCAAACTGAAACCATATGACATTGTGTTCACTTATAAGTTCTCAACCAAAATGCCAAACCAAAACATATAACATTATATTCAATTTTATTACTCTTGTAAATTTTTAGTATCACAACTATATTAATAATTATAAAATGAAATATAAAACATTTTTTCTTTAGAAAATAAACTAAAAAAAAGTCTTTATATTCCAAAAAATAGAATATACATGTGGCATTCTCAATAGACTTCAAAATTATACCAGTACAATACCATGCATGTCTATGCACTAAATCATATAAAGTTAACATAATTTGTGGGCTCTAAACATGCTTATTCTTTTTTATCATGAAATCACAACAAGAACCAAAATTGTAGCCTTATAACAAAACAAAATCATAAACATGTACATGAAGCATTAACATTTCAATCTGATATCCTTGAAAATAGTATAGTACTTCAAGATGACCTGTGGCCAAAAAATAAAACTTAGTTGCATCAAAAGAAAAAACTCATAGTTTGAATCTCATGATCCTCCATGAAGTTCGCAACTAAATTGAGCCCTTATGAAAGTCCAGGGCCTCTTAAGGTAGTTTATCAGTAGATTGATTGTGTTCCCTCAATATGTGAGAAAAGGAAACATGTTCCATAGATTGGATATACTAACGAATATGAGCAAGAAAGTCATGTGGAATTCAATTCCAAATTGTTGATGACATATGTCCAATTGATTACAATTTTTTTAAATATCCAAAAACCTAGAGCTATCAAATACCATGAAAAGAAGCAATATGTAATAATGTGAAGAGAGTTGCTAACTTAGCCTTAATATTTGCCCTAGATCATAGCGAATCTGAAAATAGTGCTTTATTCCAAATAGTATGAAAAAAGTAATATGTAATAATGTGAAGAGAGTTGTTAACTTAGCCTTAATATTTACCTAAAACCTAAAGCATATCAAATCTGAAAATAATGCTTTACATTGAAAAATAAAATAACTCTTACAACACATAGAAATTGCCCCACACTAATTTCATTAAAAAAACTCAATCAAACTTCATAATTAATAACTAACCTAATAAAAACTTAAGCTTTAACCCACTTTTGAATTCTTTTACCTAGCTTGATCACATGACCTACAACTACCTCTATAAAAGAAACCTTATCCTAAAATATATATACATTTTAAACTCACCACAACGTATAAGTAAAATGGCACGGAAAAGAAGCATAAACAACACCAACTTTGTGTATTGTCCAATCTTGAACATACAAAAACAAGCCATTTTTGTTCCAAAATAGATTTGATTTAAAAATATAAAACATTTTACTCATAAAAATAGAACCTTAACCTATCATTAAATCAAGAAATATAACAAAATATAACTTTCATTGAGTCATTCCTATTGAATATATCATCTTGTGCGCTCTAATCTAGTTTAATGGGGAGACAAAAGTCTATAATAATTACTCACATCCTCGATGGGACACAAAACCTTAAACAAATGAGAATAATACACGTAAACATGAATTCTCTCTCTGCATCTAACACAATGGGGGATCATAATATTATAATTATTATTGGAATAATTGCATGTTCAATGATGAGATGTGGTTGGGATTTCTTTTCAATGCAAATTTTATTAAATAATTATGCACCCATGTACGTCTCACGATGTAGAACACTTATTAAACAAACATCTTCTCAACTTCTCACAATGGAGGATACTCATTAAATATACGTTTTTAAAGAGTGTTTTCTGTAGAACAAGTATTTGGATTGGGTTGATGTTGTAGTACGTTTATGTGTTTAAATGCTCAACATTGTTAGTAGTTTGGTTGTAACGAACTTAGCTTTATTGTTATCTTTGCGATGTTTAAAGTATTTTGTTATAATAATATATTTTAATGTTGGAAGTGATGTGTTTTTTGCGATTGGTTTATGATTTTTGGAGATGGGTGATCATGTTTATGAAATAATGGTTTTAGGTAGATTAATTTGAAATTATCATTTTTTTTAGCGCAATCATGAAGCTTAATTTCAAGAATGTTGATATAATTGAATTGTTAACACTGAAACTTGATAAACTGAACTAATTCTCAGAACTCTCAGTATTTTGTGTTATATTAATATTTATTTACTTTTACTTTTTTATTTAGTGTTGTTAATAACATGATGCTAAAATCACCAACAATGTTGACACTAAGAGCGATGGAAGATATTATTACATCAACCCAGAAAATTGTGCCTCAAAGCCAACTTTCATATTGACAAAACTCTTAATGTAAACTCTTTGAGGTACAAGTTTTTGGGTTGTTGTGGTAATATCTTCCATCGCTCTTAGTGTCAACATTGTTGGTAATTTTAGTATCATGTCTTATGGTTTGTATTTGGCTTATACTTGTTATTTATATGATGTCATGCCATATCAATAGTTGTTGTTGACTATCTTTGCTACAATGGTATATTTCACATTGATGTTCATCTTCCAATAGTGTGTGTGTGTGAGAGAGAAAGAGATATCAACATTGATGAGTATGTTTTATGTATTTTGTGCGTGTTAAGAACATCCATGGTGTGCGAGTGTGTGTTAAGAGGCTTCTAGGTTTGTGTGTGTTGTGAAAATCCCACATGCATAATTTTTCTCAATATTATTCAATCACCTTATGGAGTACAAGAATTTAAACATACTTGTTTGTTCATGGATTGTGCCACAAAGCCAAAATTTAGGGTTAGATAATTGTTCCCATATATAAATGTTATCATGAACTAATAGAACATTTGCCTTCATATTTACCTTACCAATACTGTGTGTGTGTGTGTTAACATCATTGTTCTAAGTGTGAGTGTGTGTGAATGATCTTACATACGCGATAATTGTGAGATAGAGATGGTTATAATATATTACCTACACCAAAATCTTTGCTTAAGCAAATGCTAGCTTCGGGGTGCAAGGCTTGAACTCATATGAATCTTCCCTTATCCAATGGTTTCAATGTCTTACCTATTGGAAAAGGCAAATTAACATAAGCCAATAACAATGAATCTAAGGAGTGGTGATGTCAACATATCCTATTATAGCATTGAAGCATAATGGTGAACACAATTCAATACCCCTTATATTGAATGTGCATGTTTATGATACTAAGTCAATCAATAGGATCATCTAGATATAGGTTTATGTATACAATTGGAAACCCCAAAATATGGGATCACACCCCATCATCATCCACATAATATGGATCTTAGTGATCAAGGTAGACCATGTCAATTCCTAAGCAACCACTAGGTTTATGTATTGACTCCTCAACTCGATCAAATCCCTCAACTATTAGTTACCTTTATTCGTTGACCATGGAGGACAAATCAAATTACATTAACATCCACCCTTATTTGATAGGGAAAACAAATTCTAACGACCAAACCAAACAATGTATAGTAATTTTTTATAAGGAAACCTAAAGCACTACCACGTAGTAGCAACCAACGTTCAAATGAAGTCAATGTATGAATGTTCTCACCTCAAACAACAATGTTCATGCAATCGTCTCAACAACCAATGGAACTAGAGAATATGCAAACAGTATTAGAGTAGGAATTGAAACTACCTCATTGTTGTCTAAACAATCCAATTAATAGTCCTAATCAATCAATTGACTTGATAAAAAAGTAAGGAAATCCTATTTGATCAGTGGACTAAACAACAAAGTAAAATAGTCTCAAATGATTGGTGGACTCAACAACAAAGTAATATAATCCTAATTCATAAACTAAATAGTCTTAGTCAAATAAGGATCTCACGAAATTCAATAATCATTAAGTCAATATCCTATCAGCATTAGATGTTGGTATCCTCTGTTAATACTCGACACATATACACTACATTGATAATCCACATAAGAATCTTCAATATTAATTTTCAATCACCAGTATACAACAAAACAATCCATTTGCATTCCCAACATTCCAACACCAAATAACTCGGTTGATTGTTGTGGGCAAATTGACATCCTTAGCTGGATTTATCCATAAGGTCAAATATCATCAAGTCTGAGCCAATCATTGGACTAGACATCTCAAGATGGGTTTACACGCTCAACTTCTCCAAAAAATTGAGGGGTCAAAGAACATCTGTCAATAAGGAAAATAAACAAGGCCTCCAATCCATATGCAATATACCAAAAAATATTCATATCCATGAAGACAATATAATGGTCATTGTTAAAGCAATTAACAAAATTAAACAATTGACATGAATAAAGTAGAGACATATATTGTAGTATAGTTGACAATACACATATGTAAGAAGTCTACAAGCATCATTACAAAGCTCCAACGACCACTCATCAATCTAGCCACTCTTAACCCTGGTTATCGGAATTGGTCCAAATATCTCCTTCTTATACCCTTTATGCAAAGACCTGTAAGAATTATTGTCATTATTCCCAAAATTTTATCACTTAGACAAATCCCTTCTATATCTATGATAATATGTCTATATGGTAAATAACTCTGTTTATATTGAATAAAAGGCACAATATGTGATTCTTAATCAACTAAAAGGCTTGGGCATCCCTATAAATGATCAACATTGTCATTGGAGGTAACACTCTCTAACTCTAGCATATTAACATCAATCAATTGCACATAACCATCAACAATTAATTGGGCTTCCTGCAACTCAATGAGATGAATTCCACCTATAATAAACAAAGTAGTGGTCAAAGTATAATAACCTTCATTCATCAATGAAGTCTCATCATATCTAGAACCAACACTAATCAATCTCATCTTGGGCATAAATGGGACAACAATACCCTATCCACTCTTCTCAATCCACCATTGGTATATTGTGATATCCCTTAGCTTAATGATGTGTTTGTAATAATTGTGCACAAGCTTATTTCTTATTTTATTTGGTTAAGTATGCCACATGGAAAATAGATGAACATTTTAATTATTAGTAATTCATAACTGATAATAGTTGTTTGTAAAAGCTATAATTATGTTTTATTTTGTAAATAAAGAAAAAATGGGAAATTAATGGCTAAGTATAGATCACTGAAAGAGGAAAAAGGTTGCAATTTAATTATGAAAAGTTATTATTTTATCCATCGGCAAGTCTTAGGCATCTAATATGGGTGATTAGAATTAATTAAAAGATTATGATACTGGGCAATTAAATGTTTCCTAAAAGACAAGGAGTTGTCCTCGAGAGTGGGAAACAGGGGCTCATTAATGAGTAGACAACTACCTGCCACCTATTAGTGAGGTGGAGGAAATTATTAACCACCCAAAGAGTGATAGATGGATATTATCTGTGAATTCTATTTCTTTTGTTTCAATTATTTTGAGAGCATAATTGAGAGAGACTGAAGAGAAGCAAGAAAGAATAAACATAAAATAAAGTTGCGGACCCAGTTTGCTCAGGGAGACAAGCATTGTTGTTGTGTAAAGGTTGGGAGGAGCCAAGTATTTAGTTATCTATTTTCCAAACTTCGGTATTTCTACCTGTACACTTGGTTTATTTATTCATAGAAATAAAATTGCTTTATAACATCTTCTCTTCATAATTGTTGTGTATAACGAATAAAGAATTACTATAGAAAGGTTTTGAATTTCTGCAAAATACACAAGGAAAGAGGAAAATGTATTTCCCTTTTCTATAGTTCGAGATGTTAAAATAGACAGTAAAAGAATATGTTTAGTATATCAGTATCGTGCGTATTGGCTAGAAAAATTTGCAGTTGCATAACATTTTACAAAGAATAAAATTTTCGTTATAGAAAGAACGTATGGTACAAGAATAGAAATAATGTGAATTGAAAAAACAGTTTTTTAAGTAAGAAGGTTGTCGTCATTATAAATCATTGGTCTTTCATCATTATATTTATATATGTATGAATATATATTAGTAATGTAGCATAGTAACAATATGTTACTAGTTTCAGCAAGAAACATATAGTTATAAAATTAACCATGTTTAGAAGTAAAGATAAACACATAGGTATTATATATAAACATACATTTACAAACAAAAAGACTTCATCTTCGCCATAACTATAAAGGAAGGATAATATCATCACAAGAAAAAGGGCACAATAAAAACCCATGAATAGTCCACACACAGTATATATATATATATATATAGCAGAGAATTTAAAGGATTGAGAAAAACAAAGTTATACTATAACTGTGGAAACGAAACTTATGCTGAGAAAATTCTAGAATAGAGATTCGTGGAAAAGTTCGGTATATATATATATATATATATATATATATATATATATATATATATATATATATATATATACACCATTGTTTAATTTTAAAAGAAAATAATAATTCTATTATAACAAAATTGAATCACAGTTTCATACATGAAACCCAAATATATATGTGTGTGTGTGTGAGAAAATTTCTGGGAATAACTCCCTGAGTTAAGCTAAGAACAAATGAAAATATGAGTATAATAGAGGCTTTATGTCTATAGTGTGTTTTAATCCAGAAGAGGACACGAAAATTGTGTCATTTCTAGAACATAATATAATCAACTAAATGCATTGGGCAAACATCACAAGCTCAAGGTATGAGAGCTAGAAAGTCGGCCTGGAATAGAGATAGAAAGATCTCGACGAGTATTGATAGGTAGTTATAAACTAATTTTTTTTCAAAAAAACCTCCATCACCCAAATTATTAAATGTACCCGGGTCAAGAAGGTACCAAAAACAATTAGTATTTGTTTATGTAACCAGTAGAAAATGAAATTAGAGCAAAAAAAACTTATAATTAAGGGTGATATGAAAACCAAAAAGAGTTTTACCTGTAAATAATAAGAATGATTCCTTCGTTACTCTCTATCTACATCAAAGGATGCCAAAATAAGTTGAATAATTGACTATATAAAAGTAAACCTTATAAACCCTCAGTAAAAAACTGTAATGAAAAGAATCAAAACCCTCTCGAACAGAGAGAGGCTAAATTTGTTCAAATGTGTTAACCAATAAATAACCCCTGTTATGAATGTACACCAAAAAGATGAACTTAGAAGAACAAGTGTTATTTTACCAATGAAGAAACCCTAAGGGCATGAATAGAGAGATCTAAAACAAACAAATAATTTCTCTTATTGAGAATTGAAAACCACATAAAAACTCGTAATAATATTTAAACGAAATAAAACAAAAACGCTACAAATATGGTATAGGGAGCAAACCCTAGGCACAATAAATAACAAACACCTTGAAGAAATTATATATCATCTTTGAAATAAATGTAATATCAAAACTGGAAAAAGGAAATGAACTATATAAAATATAAACCCTCTTCTTGGAGAGGTAGCATAGCTAACCAACTAGAACAAAATCAAAAGTTGAATACCAAAACCCTGTAGAAAATTAATTTGGAACAAAATTGAAATTGACAAATACATTACTAGAAAAAGAGACTAAGCATGAAGATTTTTCGTGATCACAGATATTAAATATTACTCGGAGAAGCCATTAATGTCGGATAAAGGTGTGATACTCTGAGACCCATTTTTCCAAAGGAAGAGCCAAATGAATATTCAATAAATTAAGAACTCGTGGAAGGAATTAGGATTGTATTCTTTTGAATACCTTAACTTCCTCCAGAGAAATTGGAGGAGACCTGCAAAAATGGTGAATACAATAGCTTATGACTTTATTTATACCATAAAACATTTGCTTATTCAAATTCAACCCAATTAGTACATGACAGGAAGATTATACAACTATTGTGAAAAGAAATTACATTTGGTTTAGCTTTACCAATGGAGGAGTTAACATGTAGTAAATCCACCAACTCTTTTAACAAATATAAAATCATCACAAGATGAAAGTGGTGGAAAAACGTTCAAGAAACAAGAAAAACTCCATAGGAAACCCTAGTGGCAAAGCGACTCATTCGGTAAAAACCCTCATCGAAACGAATGCACAATAGAACTAGGAGAATCATTAGAACACACCAAAAACCTAAAATGATCTCATACTGTTGATTAAGGGAGAGATAATACGAATTTTTGATCGGGGTAGGTCAGCATACAACTTCATGGACACTCCCGATGAATGCCACATATACATTGGAAGACTCCATAAACAAATTGTAAAACAAACCCTGTTCTATTATATGTTAATCATGGGGTTTGAATTCATTAAACAAAAAATTCACGTTCACTATGATATAAATAAATCATAACATTAAAAGAGCTTAAGAATTATGACTAATGCATCAACGAGAAGTAAGAGACTACCAAATCGAGAGTTAAGCGGTGTACACATGTCGAGAGTTTCATATTTATATAATAGTTGTTTCAAAATGTGACAAATAATAATACATGTCTAATAGAACTAGAATATTGACCTATTTATATGGTTCATATGCCTACATGACGAGTTCCAAGAACATAATAAAACAATAGTGTTAAACTTGATAATTGATGTTTTAGCTTATTAGTAGAAATGTATTTCCATTTAAGGTAAAATTCAATAAAAACAAGGGATTAATGCTCAAACTATTAATACTAGAGGTTGTCCTTTTTGGACATAGGAATCCTTTCTTCAGGGAGGGAATTAATTCATTATGAGTATTGAGTTAAATAAAGTTTTCTCTTAGGAAAGATACATATTTATACAAAAAGATAATATGTCAATTTAACAATAAAAGAACAATGTTGTAATATTAATTTAATCGTCTAATAGTTTAAGATGGTTAATATAACCTTTATTAGAAGTTGGTAATGCAGTATCTATTATTATTATTATCTAATTTTAAGGTCACGACTAAGTCAGACACCAAATTGGTCTATGAGACCCCCTTGTTTGTGGGACAAGGGACCCACCTCTGCACAACTATTTGACTACTAAGCCTACAAAGGCATACATACTCTACCCCCATCTGGTTTTGAACCCGTGACCTCTTAGGAGGAAATACATACTCTTAACCATTAGGCCCACTCTTAATAATTGAGAGTCTTTACAAGTGGTATCAGAGTTATAGTTACAACATTGGGCCTCTTCTGGGTCTTGAAACTGAAATAGTTATACATGTCATGAATAAATTGCATAGAAGAACAAAATAACTAAAGTATGGTTGAAGAATTTAATGGACAAACTTTTGTAGGATCACCAAGGGATGATGCAAAACATGACATTGAATTAGGAATGGTTGGTGGTGGAACCAGTAATGTAGAAAAATAAGACTCTGAACTACTGCAAGTGATAAGGAGTTTAAAAAAAGATTTGGATGATATAAAGGCAAGTCAGGAAAGGTTGGTCAAATCTAGAGAGGAGAAAGAGGAGATCAATGGGTACCTATTAAGAAAACTGGAAAATTAGAAAGTTAATGAAAAGACTCATAGGAAAAGATCTAGAACCACTTGCACTACATGGAGAATTGTCTGAATAACTTCTAGTGAAAGCCAAGAAAATGAGTCTATTGATTAAGAAGCACAAAAATCAAGTAGCAACACCTCTTTGCCTAGGAAAAGGAGATATTCTTCTCAGTTATAGGGAGAGTTTAAGAAAATCAGACCTCCTAATTTTGATGGTGAATCTAAAGAAGGAGAAGAAGCATGGTTCCTTAATATGTCTAAATATTTTGAAGTATACAATTATCCAAGTAATCTGAAGGCAAGATTGGAAACTTACCAGTTGACTGGTAAGGAAACTTTATGGTGGGAAGAAAACAAAGTTTTCAAAAGAATTAGAAGCAAGAATTTAACTTGGAAATTGTTCAAGAAAGAATTTAAAAATAAATATTTGACTGAGAGGTATTTTGATGAAAAAGATAGGGAGTTGTTACACAGTAATTTGTCACTCTCCTGTCACTCCCTATTCTTGATCCTGGAGAACCCTAGTAGTGAATATTGTGTTATACTTTCAACCATGGGGTATTCACTTTATGAACCTCTGACATATCACGTGCGTTCATGGCATATTAAACAATACCCTTAATTTGACTACAAATTAGAAAATACCTCTAAAAATCACACTATTTAACCCCCTACCAATATAAATCCAATACACCTTAACAATTTAAAAACCCCTACTTTAACAAGATATTGTAGGTATCTATTTTTTCATAAACATTTTTCATACCCCTTTGTATGTTTTCATTAAATTTGGGCTCCATTGTTTATACCAACCAATATAAAAACCCTTTACCTCCTATATATCCTCCAATATATTATGTAATTTTTTCCTCAATAAATATTCCCCAATGTGAACCCGCGTGGTATGGTATTGCTCCCCAGTGAATCCCCCGTGCTTTCAACATGAAACCTATGCTCTTGCATCCCTTGAAGTTTGAAGAAAGAAGTCCTCACTCCCTTCAAAACATTTCCAGAGAATCCTTCTTAAAACCTAGTTTTTAAGATCAGCGCTCTTTCCAAGTGTCTCACCTGCGCCGATGGCAGAAGTTTACACTGTGGTCCGTGCCAATCAGTGCTACTATTAGCCCAATACCTGCATCGTTCTACTTCTGGAAAGTTTTTATAAAAGGAAACGAAGTTTCATGTCTAGAAACTTCTAGTGGCGATGTGTTGGATGTTTGTTTGGTTGGATAAGGGTCGAGAACTCCATATAAGGTTCTTTCCCCCTTAAAAGTGGACCTTCCCAAGGAGATAAGACCTTCTTCCCCCATTGAGTGGATCTCATTCTTATCCTCCTCTCCTTATATAAACCACTTCCTCTTACCCTTTTGGGTTACGATACACACAATGCAACACATAATGAAGCAGCAAAATTCTGAAATCTTTAGCTTTTGATAGAAGAAGATTAGCCTTAGATGACAAAAGACTAGTCTTTGGTAGCTAAAGCATGAGGAGAGAGAGTTAGAGCCTGGAAGCCATTTCATGTCAAGCTAGGGGAGGAAAAGAGTGGTGAAAAGGTGTGTAGCAGGACTTGAACATCAAAAAGGAGATCTCCAACGTCAAGGCTTCAGTTGTATTTCTCTTTGAAGTTTATTTTAATACAAATAATGGTTTATTTCCTATATCGGGTGTAATATTACATTTGATAGCTTAAAACTCCTTGACCTTTTAAGTATATTGAATTTGATTTTATGCTATCATGTTTGTTGTTGTCTCATGCATGTTTGTTTAAGGTATTTGAGCAAAAGGAACAAAAGGAAGCTAGAGCAAGGAAGCAAGATCATCATCAAGTGGATTAGCGCTATAAGAGGTAGGCCCTCTTATTCGATTCTAATCTAAGTAAATTTACTTTAGATTATCTTGTTTATGGCTAGACCCACTCTTGGGCTAGAGGGATCATCTCTATCCACAGAGAGGATTTACCTACTCCACAAATTGGCGATTCCGCTGGGGAAATACATCTCCTTTTCATCACTCTGTTTTTTCTACTTGTATGCCTAATTTGTTTATTTATGGTATTCTGGATTTGTATTGACCTGTTTGAAGGCATACAGGCACTAGTCCACCCTATGATGTGTTAAGTTTGGACTTGTGTGAAGTTTTTTTTTTTCTTTGAATCCCTCGATCAATGCTCTTTTTGGCCAAACAGTCGCGCCGATCAAGCCTATTAGCACTAGTTGTAGCATAGCCAGTCATGTCGATTGTGCCGATCAACACTAGTTTCAACCCAAAAAGCGTGTTGGTCTCTGAGTTAAGAAAAAATCATAATTTCTCCCATTCTAGTGCCAATGTGTGTTGACCCTCCGACTCTCTTCTTCCGCCCAAAAGTGACTAGAATGCCTTTTTTGTTGGTTTTGATTGATTGATTGGCTTGAAGTTTCATTGCTTGATTTTTTGAGTTTTTTTGAATGGTTTCTATGACCCTAGGGAATCTAGGTCAATTACCGTTCATTTGTTTGTTTACTCATTGTGTCAAGTTTTTGATTTGCTGCTTCATTTAATCCATCTTTCAGTCACAACATCTTCATTGCTTCATTTTCAATTGAATGAGTGAAAGAGTCTCGTTTGTTCTCTTATTTCGAGTGTCTCTTTTCTCTTTCTGAGCATAGATTACATTGATTGGTTTGTCAATTGAAGCATTTGTGTGTTTGGTTTGTGTGATTCAGGGAAGAAGTTTCTTTTAGTTTCATTTATCATGCTCTAGATTTGATCGATGCTTGTTTGTTCGGAATTGTGAAAATTTTCATTAAAGTGCTTTATGTGAAAGATTCATTTTGCATTTTATGAAAAGAAGAACATCATTCTAGTTTACTTAAGCAAAAATATTGCATTAGTAGCGTCATTAAGAAGCTAGAATTGCATCATCATAAACATTGGAAATAAAATGAAACTTCTTTTGTTGTTAAGGGAAGATTAAGTGCATTTAGGACATGTATTAGTGAAAGATTTCATTCTTTGATTATTGCATTGATTGTGTGCTCTCTATCCCTCAACTAATGTTAACTTTCATCGAAGAAAGATTTCTTTTCTCATATAGCTGCATATAGGAGTTTCCGGATGACAACGGTAGGGCCTTGGAATTGAAACCTAATTCAAGATCAACCATTAAAATTTATTGAATTAACCTAAGGAAGCATCGAAACTTAATGCTCACATTTAGTGGTCTAGTCTAGAGACGTGTTCCAGCATCTTTAAACCTAGCAGTTGTCGTTCGCTTCGACATTAGATGGCGCTAGTACGAACTTGTGCTCCTCGTACCATCGTGTATATAAAGGGATACCCCTATAGGTTGCAATCCTTTATCCATAGGAAGCCGAGTCTTCCACCTTGTAAATGTGATACACCAAACACAACATTTGGGGAGATTACTTGCTCGTACTTTTCACTTCACCGGGACGCATTTTGCAGTTCACAGTTACCTGGTAATCCCTTTTGCCTAGATTAACTTGAGTAGTCATTTTGGTCTTTTTGACTCTTCAAATTTAAAAGATCATCGAGCACTTGTACTTTCGAGCTCGTTAACTCTGAAAGTGGCTAGAGTCACCTTTCGCCCTTTTCTCAACTATCAAAATATGAAAAGGAAAATTTTTGTTTCAGTGTCTTAAAATTAACTACCCACGAAATATTCCTGGTTAAAGTTGTCTTCCTTAGTGATTCTTTAGGGTCGTTACCAATGGCAACAATTCCAAAGTCTTCCAGCCAAGGATTCCCCTCAGATGAGAATCCTGGTCCTTTTCCTTCTTTTGGAAACGTTGGTGCTCCTTATATTGCAACATTGTCCCTCCCTGGGTTAACCATTAATTTACCTATTTGGTTATTTTCGACCTTAGTGGTCCCGAGTGTCCCAACTCCTACCCAGCCATCTCCTTCATTTGAACCACATCACATTGATTTTAAGGTTGACCTCTGACCTTCTTCCCCTATTTCTTCACCTTCCTCTTCTACTTCACCTGGTGAAAGTTTGAAATCCAGTAACTAGGGTGCTAAGAAGAAGAATAAGAAGACGAAGAAGAAGAAGTCAGATAAGCAAGAGGCCAACTGTGCAACTGTTACTCCAAATGCACCTCCTGTTGACAAACCTTTCGATCCTTTGCGGAAGGTAAAATTCCCTTGTAGGCTATGTAAGGGTGAACATCTCCTTCAAGGCTGTCTTGGTATTCCAAGAGTCTTAGAGGTATGGTCTCAAAATCTGGATTGACCATCCCCATCGACCTCTAGAGATCATGTTGATGCTAAACCTTCGGCTAGTGATAGTAAGAAGAAGGGAAAAATTAAATTCCCTTGTAGGTTATGTGAAGGGAAGCATCTTCTTCACCTTTGTCCTCTTATGGATAAAGCTTCCAAAATTTTGGAAAACCTTACAGCTCCTCAGGTCCAACTCCCTGTTGGTTATCAGAGACTTTCTTCTGACCCTCTCATAGTTGGTAAAGAGGTTGACTTGGATTCATCTCTTGCCCATCCTGCTCTTCCTGAGCATCAATCTCTTGTGTTTATTCCCGACCAACCATAGGTCAAAAAGAGTGTCGACTTAACCTCGCCTTCAGTTGTTCACTTTGTTCCCGAAGAGAGTAGTGATGATCATACTTCTCATGTTCTTCTCATCTCCTCAGATTATCATGAATCGAAGAGTGACCCTACTGTCCTAGTTGTTCAGGAGAGTCCTTCTCCTTCTCCTGCAGGGCATGGGGGCAATCATATGATACCCCCACCAAGTAGTTATGTCGTTTCTTTTTATTGGAGTCAATTAACTACTTTTCGCCTCCCATCTTATGTGTCTTTTCAGATCATAGTATAAGCCTATAATATGGTAGTACATGGCACTATATTAGATGAAGGCACGTCTGTTAGCATCATGTCTTCTACTACTTGGAAAGATTTGCGTTCCCCACAGCTTGTGCCTATCACCGAGAATCTGTTGGCTTTCAAGGGAGGAACCAGCCAACCCTTAGGGATCCTTCTAAAGTTCCCTATTACTTTGGGAGGAAAGATTGTCTATATAGACGTGATGGTAGTCCAAGGTCCCTTAGATTTCAATCTTCTCCTTCAACGCTACTATGTTTATGTCATGGGAGCTCTTGTTTCTGCTTTTCCACGTGGTTTGTTTTCCACACAAAGGGATAATAGTGACCATCGATCAATTGTCGTTCATTGGTCACTAGGTGCCTCCAATGCAACCATCGTCCCTAATGGTTCCTATTTTCAAGCAGTACCCTTCCTGCCAGAGGTTAATTATGTGGCTACCCGTTCCGTCTCCACATCTGTTGATGATCACACATATGGTATAGTGCGTTATGTATTGGGGGCATTGGAACTTGATCTGTCATTGGTACCAGTTGACATGTATTCCTCCTAGAGCGTAGTTCTCCCATCTAGTGAGGACCTCTTGGGAGCCATGTTCTTGTATGATCCATGAACAAGTGTCAGAGCATAGTTCCTTGTCTTGTGTCAAGCTCGTTATAAAATGAAACATGGGGTCGAAGCATAGTTCCTTGTATTGTGTCAATCTCATTAAAAAATGAAACAAGGGGCCAAAGCATAGTTCCTTGTCTTGTGTCAAGCTCATTAAAAATGAAACAAACTGTCGAAACATGGTTCCTAGTTTTGTGTCAAGCTCCTTAAAAAATGAAACAAGGAGTTCTGAGGATAGTTTCTTCCTGTATCTACCTCATTCAAAAATGAAATGGATGTCTGAGGATAGTTCTTTTACTGTGTCAACCTCGTTAAAAAATGAAACAACTCCCTTTTCCAAATCGATTCTTTGATTAAGATCTCGTAAAATCTAGTCGAGTCTTTCCTGGATATTGAAAGTGAACCTTCATTCCATCCACCTAGCTGAACAAAATGAACTTGGGGGGCATGTACCTCGAATTCAGTCATTATGTTGGGGGCATGCAAACTTAACTCAAGCATAGTTTTTCTTTTCAAGCTTGTGTAAACATGAAAACGAATTCCAGTAGACTTCCCCACGGCTCAAGCTTGTGTAAAAATGAACCCATGCCCAATTTACATCTCATGATTGTCATTTTTATCAGCTAATTTCTGCTAGATGAACCTTGGTTGTTTCATTACATCACCACCATCTCTTTGGCCTATCATATGCTTTCACTTGGTTGTTTTTTCCTTTCCTAAGGAACCACAACAATGAGTGGTTTTGCTAGCTAGCCTCTTGACCTTTAAGTGTTTTGAGTAGCTCCCCCTTAACCAAAACCTGTTGCTACCCTTTATAGGTCCACTCATTCCTCCAGGACGAGTCACCTTTAAGCTCTTTTCTGACTCGTAAAAAATGAAAATATTGCAGAGTAGTTTTCCTTTTTAGCCTTGTTAAAGTAAACAAAAATGGGGAGTCTGCTTTAAGTCCTTTTCCGACTCTCAAAACATGAAAATATTGTCGAGCTCTTGTCATTTTGAACTTGTTAAAGGCTACAAAACGTCGTTTACCCAATATACATTTACCCCTTTTTCGAGTTGGTATAAACTATCTATGAAAAAGGTACACCTTAGTTGAATATGGCAGGAGGTTCTCTCGAGTATTGTTTTATACCTTTTCGGGCTCGAGGGATAACTTTACGAAAAGGGACCTTTTGGAGTTTTCTTTTCCGTGTCTTTTTCCAACTCTCTAAACATGAAAAATATTTTGAGTTTCATCTTTGTCAGACTCGTTAAAAGATTAAACGACATAGGACTTGTCATTATGACAAGACCGAGCTACTCCTTCCTAGGGTTTGTAAAACTTACTAGGATGGATCCATACAAAGGATGGACTTATATTATAGCCATATGTTATTCCCGTCAACCTTGTGTAAAAATAACTGGGGTACTCGCCAGAAATTGTGGGGGGAAATTGGAAATATTTCATCAATTGTATTCTTCACTTGAGGTAGCACATCACTCTTGAACATTGACACTCATCTGTTGTTCGTGTCGGGTTTTAGGACATCCTCACTCTGTCACTTTCCTCCCTGGGTTTTGGGTTATCCATTTTAAACCTCTCATATGATCTTTGCCACATCGCCATGACCTTTAATCCTATGATGTCAAATGATACCGAAATTTGGAGTCTTGGCATCCACATGTTCAAGAGAATTCTTCCTACCTTACATTGTCTGATCCTACGTCACCATCTTGGATTATTCTCATTCATTGTGTTTCTCGTTTCATGTCGATGATGAAGCATTCATTATGACCTTCCTTCGACATATCACTTCCTGTCGACTTTAGGTCCATATCTAGGAAGTTGATCTAGAAACTCCCTCCCAGTACCTTAGAGCTTGCATGCCTCAATTGCAAGTTCTTCACACTCGAAGACAGGTTATCATCATTGGCCCTCAATCAAGTGATTTCATAAGTGTTTGACTTCAGTTCCTTATTCACACTTTGTGAATCGTACTAATAGTACCTTGAGATCCATTGACATTATGGGTGGTTTCTCTCGCGCTTGTTAACAGTTCACATCATTGGTCGGTAATCAAGTGATTTTCTAGCATGTTCGACTTTAGCACGTTTATTCGCATGTTAGAATTTCTACTTTGATCGGTCGTGTTGGAGCGCAAGACCCTGGGCTTAGATCACAAAAGTCCAGGTTGCAAGGAGTGATGCGTCATTCATGATTATATACATGATTCTTTAGACGGATGGTTGCGACCATGCTGTGGGTATTATTTTGATCCTGCTCAGTCGGATGGTTACGACCATATCGTGGGTCTTTTCATTTTGATCCTCTTTATGCAGATGGTTGCACCCATGTCATGGGTCTATTTCATATGATCCGTTTAGTCGGATGGTTGCTTCCATGTCGAGCATCCATGCACATGATCCTTTTCTTGATGGATAGCTATGCCTATACCATGGATTCATGTATTGTTATATGCCTCTCATGTTTATCACACATGAATATCAAATTTCAGATATGTACATGTATATTTGAGTTGCAGGTCATCGGTATTCCAAGTCCTCGCTCCGTCTTAAAGCATTTCAACCATCGCTCTCAGCTCAGACTTCATGCTTTAGGGGGCATCTGTTACACAATAATTTTTCACTCTCTTGTCACTCCCCGTTCCTAATCCTGGAGAACCCTAGTAGTGACTAATGTGTTATACTTTCACCATGAAACCTATGCTCTTGCATCCCTTGAAGTTTGAAGAAAGAAGTCCCCACTCCCTTCAAAACATTTCCAGAAAATCCTTCTTAAAGCCCAGTTTTTAAGATTAGCGCTCTTTCCTAGTGTCTCACCCACGTCGATGACGGAAGTTTACACTGTGTGAAGGTTTTAACCACATACAGAAATTACCTGCATACGAATTCTAAAACACAGAAAATAAACAATGCGAGAGCATAACACATAAAACACATATACACATAGATTTCCCCCTGGATCCAAAAACCAGGACTACCAGCTTGATTTTTCATTATATTCCTTTCAATGTTACAATACATATTTATACATGTCGAAGCATCTAATACCATGGACCGAAAACCATCACGTCCAAAACCGTCGACCGAAAACCATATGTAGGTCCGCCCAACCTAATATAGGGTCCAATTTTTTTTTTTGCCCCCCTCAAACCCCCTAGATAGGGGGGGCGACATGATCCCCCCGCTGCGTAATTACCGCAACGAACGGGGGGCTCTGCCCCCCTCTAACCCCCCGGTTCACTACATAGGTTAGTCGTGGAAAGAATATAACACAACCCAACATTCTCCCACTTGTTGTTTTCTTTCCACAAGGGGCCACAGGAGAGCTTAGTCATTTTTCCAACCCTGAAACGCCCATTGTTTCTCTACACCAGGAGAACTTCTCAAAGCTCATAGATTTTGTCAATGCATCTGCAGTATTCTTCAAAGTGTCCACCTTTACCAACAACACCTTTTTGTCTTCTATCATATCCCTCACAAAGTGATACTGAACATTAATGTGCTTTGTCTTTGAATGATAAGCAGGGTTATTTGCAAAGAAAATTGCACTTTGGTTGTCACAGTCTATCCTTATAGCTCCCTGTACTAACCCCATACTTGAACACAATCTCTGCAACGAAACTGCTTCCTTGCTTGCATGAGTGGCTGCCATGTATTCTGCCTCTGTAGTTGATAGTGCCACTATAGATTGTTTCTTACTCATCCAATTGACTGCACCTCCAAATAGGTTAAACATATACCCACTTGTAGATCTTCTCTGATCCAAATCTCTAGCCCGGTTTGCATCAATAAAGCCACGAATATCCAAGACTATGTCAAATCCTGGTCTTCCTTGGTATCACAAACCATAATCACTAGTGCCACACAAATACCTGAAAACCCGCTTCACTGCTGTCCAGTGCTCCTTCTCTGGTTTTGACATAAACCTACTCAATACTCCCACTACATGTGCAATGTCTAGTCTAGTACAGACCATCGCATACATCAAGCTACTGATTGCACTTGCATATGGAACACGGGACATATCCTCTTCCTCTTCTTGTGTCTTGGGACACTATTCAACAGATAGATTTACACCTACAGGAATAGGAACCTTCACCGGTTTACTATCTTGCATATTAAACCTCTGTAGTATTGTCTCGACATACCTCCTCTGGTTTAACCAGAGCTTCCTCTTTGCCCGATCTCTTTTAATTTCCATGCCCAAAATATAGTTTACAACACCATCTTTCATGTCGAATTTGGAGGACAATTGGGTCTTCAAATCCTGGATAATTTCTTTGTCATTTCCAACCAACAACATATCATCCACATATAAGACCAGATAAATAACACGGTTACCAATTAATTTAAAATACAAACAGTGATCTGCTTTGCTTCTGGTGAAGCCAAGTCCCTGTATAAATGTATCAAATTTCTGATACCACATCCTTGGTGACTGTTTTAACCCATACAAATACTTCTTTAACTTGCATACCAGTTCTTTCTTACCCTTCACCGCAAAGCCTTCAGGTTGCTTCATGTAAATCTCCTCTTCCAGATCCCTGTGAAGAAATGTTGTCCTCACATCCATCTATTCTACCTCAAAATCAAAAGCAGCATCAACAGATAAAAGTAATCTAATAGAAGTTACCTTGGCAACAGGAGAAAAACAATCACCAAAATCAATTCTCGGCACCTGGGAATAACATTTTGCTACCAACCGAGCTTTATATTTCTCCACCTTTCCTTCTGCATTTGTCTTCTTCTTGAACACCCATTTGCTGCCAATGGGTTTCCTTCCAGCCAAAAACTCCACCAGATCCCAAGCCTCATTTTTGTGCAAAGATGCCATTTCATCAACCATGGCCTCTTTCCAGAGTTTTCCATCATCTGAATCTACTGCTTCCTTCATAGTTCTGGGATCATCATCAGTAATAGATAAAGCAAAATTCGAACAGAAAGCAGATGGAATATACCTTTCTAACTGCCTTCTCTCTGGAACTGATCTTCTTACACCCGGAGTTTGTGGCTCTTCATCTTCTGATTCCTCCTCTGCTATAGAGTCTGATTCTTCCTCCTTTAGTTCAAACTCTATCTTCTCAGGTTCCTTTGGTTGGACTTCATGTTTAATAACATCTTTCACCTCTCTAAACACCACATATCGGCTGTACACAACCTTCCTTGTTGCTGGGTTCCAAAGCTTATAACCCTTTAAACCATCCTTATACCCAATAAAGACGCACTTTTCAGATTTACTATCCAACTTGGTTCGTTTCTGTTGGAAATAATACTGAGAGTGGGGGGGGGGGGGGTGAATTAGTATTATCAAATCAATATAACTTTTTCATTTCCATATTAAGATTCATGTACGCTACTTCAGTTAAGGCAAACCACGTGTATACGCAACTGTGTGTAATACAAAAAGCGTATATCCAGTAAACTTATGATTCAGTTAGTTGATCCTTAATGAGTGCATCAGAACATTATTAACCATATGAACAGTAAACAGGAGCAGTAAAACAGAACAGATCATCACACACAAGAAACACACATGAACACCATGATGTAAGGTGGAAACCCAATGTGGGTGAAAACCACCTGCTGCAAGTCGTCTCTATCTTCTTTTAATAAGAAACTTCTTTTTACAATATTTCTGTACTGGTGCATTCTTATACCAGTACACAGGCTTCTACCTGCAGAAGGCTACAACCTTCTCTCGTTCTCCAGCTTCTCTTGGAAGGGAGCTACCACCCCCTTAGCTCTTGTACTAGTCGATCCTTTTACTAGTACGTAGGCGCCAGCCTACTAAATGCTCCAACCTTCACTCGTTTTCCAGCTGCTACTGGAATGGAGCTACCACCCCCTTAGCTCTTGTACTAGCTGATGTACTAGTACGTAGGTGCCGACCTACAAAAGGCTAGTTGTTACAGGGAAAAGTGTCTATATAGAACTGCTCTATCCCACTAAGGTGTGACAACTGCCTTAGAAACAAACAGAGAAAAGCTACTTTTGTTTTTCGTTTATGAATTATAGATAGAGAGGAACAGAAAGACCAACCTCTTTCTTGCGCTAATCTCTTGATTCGATCCCTCTCTTCTTTGATAGTCCTCAGCTACCTGCTCCCTTGCACGCCCAGCTTCACAAAGTACCTGTAAGATCACAGAAGCATAATACTATACAAAGACATGGATCTATAATCATAAACAATCTAGGATCAAATGTAAATTGACCATACAAATGTAACAAACATCAATGATACAAAAGCATGGAGGAAAACTCAAATAGCTTTTATTGATAAACAAGAAAAGAGCCAAGAGGAGTTACAACCAGTTGTTCTGACCCAGCATCAACCTCCCAGCAAAGAAGCCCCTCTTCACCTCAAACAAAGCTTAGATCACCTAACAATCTGATGTTTGTCTCAAAAAACCAACAACAATTCCTTACAATATGCAAAATTCCAGCCTCTGGATCTCTGGGATGAGGGATCCATATATAGATATTTGTAAGGGGGATGAGTCAACTTGTGATTTGATTAGTGTCTTCTCTCTGATAGTTCTTGCTTCCACTTGGAGATTGATGGCCTCTTACTCATCCCTGGTCGAATTCAGTGAGGCAAGTGTCACAGGAGAAGATTCTGGAAGCTTCCATTGCCTCTCCACCTCGCGGAATGACACTACCATTTGTCATTTTTTGCCCATCGCACCCCATAGAAGGGACTTTTGAAATGCAACACACCCTCACAGTGTATTTGGGTGAGATGCAACGCACTTAGTCAGTGGAGCAGTTGCAATGATCCTGTTTTGACCAATTCTGAGCAGTTTCTCATGGAGAACTTCTGGGAGAAGCTGTAATCTGTTGACCTTGTTCCTTTAGGGGTTAGAACAACACTTTTAGGGACTTAGGAGCCCTTGGTTTATGGACATTTCATGCTTGGGGTTGTAGGGCCCAAAAATGTCTATGACACTCGTACAACCTTCTCTTTCTTCCTCCAGGTACCACGTTTCATAAATTTTCAGACTGGATACTCATGGAACACATCATCATAATCTGAAGGCCACGTTTCATCCAATTTTCATACTGGACCCATCAATATCATTGAAGCACACAATCAATCAACACTAGCATCATCAATCTCTGAATCACCCAATACTGAATCATTGAAACCCAGTCAACAAACTGCAATCACCAGAACACAGAGCAGAACATAGAACACTGCAACAATGTTTAGATCTAACTGTATCATCAAAAATCATGTATCAGAGTGCATACGCTACTTGGAAGAGCAGAACCAGTGTGTATACACAACTTCACCAAAGCGAACCAGCGTATATGTCATTAATTACTTACTTATAACTTCACTGCACTTCCTGACTCCAGACAAACCCAGATCATTACATATACAAGGATAATACGTATGTTAGCAACCAGATCTAGTCCATCAGATCACATAAAGATAAGTCATTATGATCCTGATCCATTATAGGTCTCATCCATCAACACTGAAGCTAAACACAATTTACCAAACTGAATATGCAGAATACTGACACTAGTAAATAGTTATCAGAACCCATCAACAACCAAAACCACCTGTAACTTCAAACATTATAGTTCATATGATATACGCTACTTAGATGTATCTAACCTGCGTATGTACGCGCTTTTATCATAGTCAACCAGCGTATACATCTGTAAATATTCATTCATGATTTGCAGCTTTTTCCAAAACTTGAGTTATATCCAGATCATAATATTTACAGAACATTAAATGCGTCAGTATACAGATCTAGAATAAGCGTGATCAAACCGTAAAGAGATGATTCATTCCAAGCCATTAGATCCCAATCTATCCTTAGATCTTGTTCTCCATCAGCCGCTGAGATTCCTCCTTAGCAAAGCATTATGAACCCATAACCTGCATACTAGATCTCATACTTCATCAGATATTCAAGACTTTCTAAATGCCCTCGCCTAATGATATTCTTCTCCTTTTATAGTCTTAGGCCTTACTCAATACCATGGTCCAAAACCATTTAGAACCAACACTAGGGACCCAATACCTGGGTTCAACACTTCAGACGCAATACCAAGGTACAAAACCATAGGTCTAAATACCACGGACCCAAAAATAAGCTTTCCCACATGTACACGCTTTTCCATGCATGAAAGTGCGTGCATACGCATACGCAACTTTTGATCAGCAATCCCGCATGTATACACGCCTTTGTATATAGTGAACCTGTGTGTATAACCTGCGTGTATACAATACTTGGTATATAGCAAACCTGCATATATACGCAACTTGGTATATAGTGAACCTGCGTGTGTACATGACTTGGTATATAGTGAACCTGCGTGTGTACACGACTTGGTATATAGTGAACCTGCGTGTGTACACGACTTGGTATATAGTGAACCTGCGTATATAATTTTCTTTCTTCATTCTTTGTAGTCTGATCATTAATTCTTTGCTACTGACCTGCTGCACTATGATCTGTCATCTGTGTGAGTTGCCATCAAGGACAACACTTGTATCATAATGCCAACATCCTTAAGTAGTCCCACCTCGACATGTTGATACAGATGTGGGGTTTCTCCCACAAGAGAGATGCTTCTAGTAACTTGAGAATTGGTGGCAAAGAAAGTGAGTTGATTAATGACTATTATACCCCCCTTATGAGGGAAAGATGTCATTCTAAAATATGTTGAAACAAAAACATCCATAGCATAAACCCATGTACAACCCAGTAGAAGGTTGTAATCTAACGGTACGTCAATAACTTCGACTTCTACTAACATTGTCTTGCCACCTAATTCAACTTGTAATGAACTCAAAATTATATAAGGCTGGAAGCCTCTTCCATCAAAGGCCTTTATAGTAGTCGGTGAATGATTTAATTGAGGATAACCAATGGCCTTCCAACAAGAAAGTGACATGATATAGGTTGAAGCTCCATTGTCCACAATGGTTCGATGGACAGGGGCTTACTTCAAACGACAACCTAAATCATGAAATCTAACCGGGGTAGAAGTCGAGGTGTATGATTTTCATGGTTAAAAATTACAAGATTATAATCCAAGGGATCAATACATCCAATTGCAGAAAGTAAATCCTTCTTTTGGGTGGGACAATTTTGCAACACCTCGAGAGTTGAAATAGTTAAAGGATCTTAAGCCAGATCCTCAACTATGTTATAATTTTGTGCATCTCTCACATGAGGGTTGAAAGTGGATTTTGGATAATGCATTTTGGAGGCTTAATTTTCAATTCAGTAGGAATCACATTTGGAGTAGGATCCGGTCGAGATGAGATAGAACTGGCAGGTTGATTAATAGCCTGACCAATTGAGGGATTCAAATGATCATAGTCTTTATTCCCAGTTGCCACCATAACATCATTTTTCATATTGGTGGAGGAAATCATCATAACCAAGGAAGAGGAAGTGGGATTCCGAGAAACCATGTTACTCTCATGATTAGGAAAGGGATCTATCAACACAGTGGGTGCATTGGATGACTTAAGGAATTGATTTACTTCCTCTCGATGTAGACAATCACGAGTGAAGTGATTCTCATTACAAATTAAGCATGGATAACGAGGTTTCCACTTTTCTTTAGAAGATTGGTTATTTTGTTTGTCCTTCATCCAAAATGGATCTAGAATAGACTTCTAAGTCTAAAATGTTCCTCATAGAGGAAAATGAAAGTCTAGGGCTACTCTTGGAAATAGTCCCATTGCGTAGATTCTTTCATTCTAAATCTACTGCAATTTGAATGGACCAAAATGGACTTCGGATGATGAAGTTATCGCAGAAAGAAGGTTGCCTTTATCCTTTGAAAAGGAGGCAAATTCTTATGAAAATGGGCTTAAGGACTTATATGCAAAAATCGCATGTGAAAGGTTTAAAGGGCGGACCTGAAATATTATGTTCCACAACCTAAACCCTTATCGGATCCGTGAGATGTATCAGATCGGAGCAATGAAGGGATAAAGGCCTGGTGGGAGGACAAGGTGACATGCGATTAGCGATTGTGATATCGGTGATCGGAACAATCGAGGTGATCAGAGATTAGAGGAGTAGAAGGCATAGACCCCGTCGATGCGATACACGAGGTGCGATATCGGCGATCGGTGATCCCCGATATAAAGGGCCATTGATAGCACGACATGCGATAAGCGATAAGGGCCGAACTCGATGGGATTATAGACCCGATTCTATAATATTTGAAATCCGGGAATTCAGGATTTCTGTGTATTTCTCGTGTATTGGTTTTTGGCCATTTCGCCATGCGATAGCCGAACCTGACGAGGTTTATAAATGTAGCCCTATAATTTTTTAGTTCCGATATAAAAATGTTTGTCAGGCTTTTCTGTGCATTAGCACATTTCCGGATAAAAACCAAAATACAAAAGGAAATGACCCAAAGCGATAAAGCCAGACCTGAAAGATTTATAGATGCGGCTTTATGTTATTAGAGTTCCATGGTAAGTGGGATTTCGGGCGGACCTCAGGCGGTAAGTGGTATTGGATGGGTTCCGCTCGATCCCATACACTGGCCAACATGTGGCATGGCGTAGGAGAGAGAAAACCGCCTTTTCGGGCAGGTAAACTCCGTGCACATAAGCCACCCGAAATGGATGTCAGCCGTTGGATTAGAGATCAAGCAAATCAACGATGTGAAATACAAAGGGGCTTGTGATAGCCATAAAAGGCGGACCCAATAGGATTTTAAGCACGATCCTATAATATTTGAAGTCCAGGGAAAATGCTCAATCATGTGTTTTTGTCAGTTTTTCCTGTGTATTGCATTTTTGGCTATTTCCGCAAGAGGAAGGCCGAACGGTTGGGTTTTCCTGTGCCCGCCGATTCACGATAATGAGAAACTGATTCTTTTGGGGAAACACATGGTTTTCCATGATGGAGGACAGTAACCGATGCATTACAAAAACACAGAGAGCACGATTGAATAAGGATCACGGGCAAATTTCTGAAGGTTGCTAAGGGGCACTTGGAGGTCGAGCGAACCATTGATGCACGCAGAGGTCGAGAGAAGCTCAGAGAGCCAAGAGCTAAGAGCAGAAAGCAAAGAGTCGAGAGCCAGAGCTCAAGATAGTTGCAAGAAACCATAGGGTTGATAGCAGCAAAGAGCCGAGAGCCAGAGCTAGAGCCAAGAACAGCAAAGAGATCAAATGATCCAGCTGTTGCTGGTGTCCAAAGTGTGCTGAAGATAGAAGAAGGCATTCCAAAGACAGTGAGAGAAGTCTAAGGGAGTTGGTGCAAGCTAGAGCAAGATAGCTCAGAGCGCTGATTGAAGGAGTCAAGTCCAGAGAAGCCTATCTGTCTGCAGAGTATGGACAACCATAGGGATAAGATGGTATTCTAAGCCCATTGTTTCTGTGTAAACCAATGGAGTTGAGCGTGGAGCTTGTAAAAGAACTTATGCCATAATCCTAGAGAGCCTAGTTGAGTTTACTAGAGCTCAAGGAGATGTAGCCCAAGAGGTTTGGGTGAAATCCATATTATATTGCCGTTATGTGTTTGTTTTATTTACTACTTTTATTTACTATCACATGTATTTAAATATCAGCATAAGCAACAAAACACAAAGCACATAAACAGTCTAAAGACAAACATAAGCATACACCTATTTTCAAGTATTTTTAATTCCGCAATTGGTTAATCATAAAGTCTTGGAAATATATAGGCTTTGGAAGTGGGAGAGGTTCTTGTAAGCATGGCAAGAAGCCTTTAGTGCCCCATTTTCAGATCAGGTGGATTAGAGCTTAGGTTTGATTAGCCCCACCTTCAAAGAAGGTGATATCAAAGTTGGTTATACTAGACCAAATGGTATTAGATCAGAATGCTTGATTGACAGAGCAAAGATTGCTTGTCTGAAAGGTGTTTGGGAAGTCAAGGATTTATTGTCTCATTGATTGTATGCTTATTTGCAGATTGACTAGTGTTTGAGTTTGCAGAGTTGAAGGGAAAGCTATTGATAGCTCAGTCCAGGAGAGGAAAAAAAGGAAGAAGGGCTGAAGGCATTCTTCTTACCCCAAAGGACCTCAAAGCAATCCTTGAAGCACAAGAGGTTTGTTGCAAAAGGTTGCTTGAATAAAGCTCTTTGTTAATCTTGTTTGAAGTTCTTTTGTTCATTTTGATAATGACAACTTCTACAAGTGAGTCCTCAAATTCCTCCTTCATCACAAGATTCTTTGATGGAGACATGAAGCAAGACTTGTTCATCATGATGGACAAGGTGAGAGAAATGTATGAGGATGGAAGGAAGAGCAGCATACTTAGAGAGCAGTTGAATTCCGTGAAGAGAAGCAATTGCTTTCTGACAAATTGTAGGAAATGGAGAGGCAACTTCATATTACAAATATGAACCTGGAAAGGATGCATGAGTTGGAGACACAGCTCTTTGTTGCCAAAGAAGCCTTAGTCAAGTATCAGCTTGAAGAAGAGGTAAACAATTCTTTTTTGTCTTCAAATTCTTCTAAGAATGCTTATATTGGTTCTTTTGAAAAACATACCAGAGGCATAGGTTCCAAGTTAATGTCCAAGATGGGCTATGAAGGAAAAGGCTTGGGCAAACATGCACAAGGTATTGTTGAGCCAATAATAGTTGAGGAAAGGCCTAAGTATTTGGGTCTTGGCTATGGACAGTCTTATGGAGAAAGTTCCAAAGCTGCCATGAAGACCATTGAAACAGTTCCAAGAAGGAGTTTCATTGCAGGTCTTCTACCTCAAGATTGTGAAGATTGTATTCTTGGGGAATGCAATAGTGTGAAGCATACTTTGCAGAAAGAAGGTGTATATTAGCATACACTTGAACCAGAGAGTTGTGGAAACTCTGACAGCCTTGAAGAGGTTGATGATGTTCCAAAGGGAGCTACTTCTTCATTCAGTTCACCTCCTCAAGAAGGCAATAAAGGTGAAAGAGAAAGGTATAAATCTAGTTCTAATCATATTCCTTTTGATTATGTTCAGCATGGTAAATTTCCATATAAGTATGGGAAAATAATTGCATGTTCCTTTTGTGGTTTGGATAACCATAATGTTTCTAGATGTTGGAAGAGAATGGCCACATACAGGAAACTTTTGAAGGAAAGGAAGCAAGAAGCCAAAGGTCTATTGGACAAGGCAAATCATGCTGTCAAGAGGATGCACATGTGTTGCACTTATTTCCATAAGCAAGGACACATTGTTGAAAGGTGTTAGACTCTGAATCCAACAATTCTTCCACGAAAGGTGAAGAAGGTGGAAAGAGAGAATGGTAGGAATGGAAAGGAAGTTTCCATGAATGATGTGTTTCAAGATGATTCACATGTTGATGCTGATGTACAGACAAAGGTAGCACCTTTGAAATGGATTGGTAAGAAATGGTTAGAGTTCTTATCCAATTGAGATTGCATGTCTTTTGATTTGATGCATCTATTTGCATTTCTTTGTTAATGAGACACAAGTTGCAGGATTTTACCAAAAAGGTGAATGGAGAAGTTGAGTAGGAGACTCACTTTATTGCTGTAAAATTATATTCATTTCAGCTTCGAAAGTACAATGTGCTTAAGCGAAAGTTGAAGGATGAAATGCATGCATGAGAATGATGTGCATGAACATAGGGATGTTGATGATTTCCTTGTATTTAAACATGTATGTGTGATTAACTTGAAGCGTTAATTGCTTTGTTTTAAGCATGCATGTAATGCAATATTGACTTGAGAAAAGTTGATTTGGTCTCCAAGATGGGGATAATGATGAAGTGTTTCATCTTTGGAAAAGCATGTAGAAAAGATGAAAAGACATGCTTGACTTGAAGGGTCATTTGTTTTAAAGGCATGTTTTGTAGGCTTGTTATCTAGTCCATCATTTGTATGTAGATGAAAAGACATCGAGGTGTTCACAAGATGTGAAATCTGTTTCTTTTGTTGAAGCAGGAGTTTAGGCCATCCAGTTGTTATCTGTAATTCTATTGTTGTTGATAGCATGTCAAACAGGTACAAATGAAAGTTTTTGTGAAGCAGATGTAACTTCACATTTGTTTGAACCACCTTGGATCAATGATCAAGGAAGAGAAGTTCAAACTACCTTCTGTGACCATCTCAGCAGGAGTTCTGCATGAAGTCAAGGAGGAAAACAGTTCTTCCCAGGAGGACCAGCACATCCAGGAAGGAAAGTGGTCAAAGGCTTTGGTTCAGAGGCACTATGCAAGGCAAGTGTATGGAGGCTGAAAGTAGAGGGTGTTGTTCCTCTCATCTACTGTTCAGATCAATATGTCAGTATTTTGGAGACCAAAATTTCTTTTAGTGGGAAGGTGTGATCGAAAATGGATCTAGAATATACTTCTAAGTCTAAAATGTTCCTCACAGAGGAAAATGAAAGTTTAGGGCTGCTCCTGGAAATAGTCCCATTGTGTAGATCCTTTCATTATGAATCTATTACAATTTGAATGGACCAAAATGGACTTCGGATGATGAAGTTATCGCAGAAAGAAGGTTGCCTTTGTCCTTTGAAAAGGAGGAAAATTCTTATGAAAATGGGCTTAAGGCCTTATATGCAAAAATCGCATGTGAAAGGTTTAAAGGGCGAACCCGAAATATTGTGTTCCGCAGCCTAAACCCTTACCGGATCCGTGAGATGTATCGGATCAAAGTGATGAAGGGATAAAGGCCTGGCGAGAGGACAAGGCAACATGCGATTAACGATTACGATATCGGCGATCGGAATGATCAGGGTGATCGGCGATCGGAGGATCAGAAGGCATAGACCTCGCTGATGCAATACGCGAGGTGCGATATCGGTGATCAGTGGATCGGTGGGTCAGCAATCGGTGATCCCCGATATAAAGGGCCATTGACAACGCGACATGCGATAAGCGATAAGGGTTGGACTCGATGGGATTATAGACCCGATTCTATAATATTTGAAATTCGGGAATTCGGGATTTCTGTGTATTTCCCGTGTATTGGTTTTTGGCCATTTCACCATGCGACTTGCGACTTGCAATAGCCAAACCCGACGGGGTTTATAAATGCAGCCCTATAAATTTTGAGTTCCGATATAAAAATATTTGCTGGGCTTTTTTGTGTATTAGCACATTTCCGGATAAAAACCAAAATACAAAAGGAAATGACCCGAAGCAATAAAGCCGGACCCAAAAGATTTATAGATGCGGCTTTATGTTATTAGAGTTCCATGGTAAGCGGGATTTCGGGCAGACCTCAGGTGGTAAGTGGTATTGGACGGGCTTCGCCTGATCCCATACACTGGCCAACACGTGGCATGGCGCAGGAGAGAGAAAACCGCCTTTTTGGGTGGGTAATCTTCATGCACATAAGCCACTCGAAATGGATGTCAGTTGTTGTATCGGAGATTAGGCAGACCAACGGTGTGAAATACAAAGGGGCTTGTGACAACCATAAAAGGCGAACCCCATAGGATTTTAAGCACGATCCTATAATATTTGAAGTCCAAGAAAACGCTCAATCATGTGTTTTTGTCAGTTTTTCCTGTGTATTACATTTTTGGCTATTTCCGCAAGAGGAAGGCTGAATGGTTAGTTTTTCCTGTGCCCGCCGATTCATGGCAATGAGAAACTGATTCTTTTGTGGGAAACACATGGTTTTCCATGATGGAGGACAGTAACCGATGCACTACAAAAACACAGAGAGCATGATTAACCAGGGGTCGCGAGGAGATTACTGAAAGTCATTGGAAGGTTGTTAAGGGGTGATTGGAGGTCGAGCAAACCATTGATGCACGCAGAGGCCGAGAGAAGCTTAGAGACCTAAGAGCTGAGAGCAGAAAGCAAAGAGCTGAGAGCCAGAGCTCAAGATAGTTGTGCAGAACCAGAGGGTCGATAGCAGCAAAGAGTTGAGAGCCAGAGCCAGAGCCAAGAATAGCAAAGAGATCAAATGATCCAGCTGTTGCTAGTGTCCAAAGTGTGCTGAAGATAGAAGAAGGCATTCCAGAGACAGTGAGAGAAGTCTGAGGGAGTTGGTGCAAGCTAGAGCAAGATAGCTCAGAGCGCTGATTGAAGGAGTCAAGTCCAGAGAAGCCTAGATCTGTCTGCAGAGTATGGACAACTAGAGGGATAAGATGGTATTATAAGCCCATTGTTTCTGTGTAAACCAATGGAGTAGACCATGGAGCTTGTAAAATAATTTATGCCATAATCCCAGAGAGCCTAGTTAAGTTTACTAGAGCTCAAGGAGACGTAGCCCAAGAGGTTTGGGTGAAATCCATATTATATTGTTGTTATGTGTTTGTTTTATTTGCTGCTTTTATTTACTGTCACATGTATTTAAATATCAGCATAAGCAATAGAACACAAAGCACATAAACAGTCTAAAGACAAACATAAGCATACACCTATTTTCAAGTATTTTTAATTCCGCAATTGGTTAATCATAAGGTCTTGGAAATATATAGGCTTTGGAAGTGGGAGAGGTTCTTGTAAGCATGACAATAAGTCTTTAGTGCCCCATTTTTAAATCAGTCTTGCAAAGGATTATCTTTCTTCTTTTTACCTTTGCCTTTCTTCTTACTCCCTGGTTACTGAGATTTGCCTTTGTGGATTGAACGATATTAATCTCGGAAGTAGAAGTTGTAGGAATAGTGAAGGAGGGGTTTTGGGAAGTCACAACAGGAGTCGAACCAGATGGTTTACTCACTAAGTGCTAGCTAGCAGAACTAATACACCATCAACAACATGTGATTCTTTACTAGAAGATGGGGAATCGTTTGTACGGGTCGTAGAGAATTGGATATTTTATCATAATGTTTGCTAGATTATGTATAAATAAGATCCAAATATTGAGCATGAACAATTACTTTCTCTTCAGTTACAATTCCGCCGTTAGCAACATCTTCAATGATAGGAGCTAATAAAGACATAGTGAACCATTCGACATACAACTGATCAAGAATAAATGTTTTAACCAAACAAAGACAACATTGCCACTCATGAATGTGATTAGAAATGTGGGTGGAATTAGACTGTTTGAAATTGGTCAAAATTTCAGTTTCAGTCTCATATCGAATGAGTAACTGAAAATGAGTTAAGAATGTGGTTACTAAGGCATTGAAATTGTTGAACGAAGATTGTGGTGGTTCAATATAACACTTTGTTGCAGTATTGGTAAGTGTGCACTGGAAAAGACGTAAACGGATGGAGTCATAATTTAGAGAGTTCGAAGAACACCATAAATGATAAGTCATAACATGTGTAGATGGGTCTTCTCCAATATTTCCATTGAATCTAGGGATATCACTGGGAAATTTTGTAGGAATAACCGGCCACCAAGGATAATGGTAAATGGGATCATTTGTAAGTCGGGTCAGATCTGGCAATTCAAGGGTTGCTACAAATGGTGATTTCCAATTGAAGTTTGGTGGAGGATACCTTGGGTAAGATGGGATGGTCTAAGCAACAGGTATCTGAACTTCGGGATAGGGAGGATTATGATAACCCATATACACATAACCTTGTTGCCTAGCTCTAGGATAACCTCATAAAGGTTGAAATGGTTGGGTTTGGATTTTCTGACCTTGGTAAGGAATTTGAGGGACACCTTGATACGGTTGCCCTTTAGGATTTTCCATCATCCCAATATATGGTTGGCTAGGTTGCGCCTACACCGTACCATATACATGTTGACCCACTTGGATTGGAGGAGTAACTTGACTAAGCAGTGGATGTTGTAAGACACCTTGAAGAGGTTGGGTAAGTGGGGCTTGAGAGGCTCCAGATACCGGTAGACTAGGTTGAGTCAAAGATGCAACCTTCAAAGGTTGACTTACACTAACTTGAGCTTGAATAGGTTGAGGTATAGGTTTACAAGTAGGAATATGAGATGTAGATGGAACAGGTTGAGAGGTTTGAACTTCATTCACAACTGAGCCAAGTTGTATGGGAAATGTAGGTTGACAAACATTTACAACCATTACTGGATGTGGAGGACTCTAATGAGGCTAGAACTAACTTGCAATATTTGGCCAAGAGATTAGAGCACTCCAGTAATAGGTTTCCCCCCTACCGAAAGAGGAGGGGAATATGGAGGAAACTACCACCCAGGAGGAGGGTACCCAACATAAGACGAATTGGGATGTTGTAAGTGTCCATACCCACTGACATATGAATTAGACTATTTCTCAAATGTATTTTGAGATGGAGGAGAAAGACTAGATTGTGTAGTGCTCATTGAAGAAGTGCCAGATAGGATTCCCGAAGAGGATGACATGGGAGAATTCCATGAACTGAATGTTGCACCAGAAAAGGTACTAGATAATGATTGGCGACTAAACGGGACAGAACAACCACCCTATAAATGTGTCTTTATTGATGTTGCAAACATAAATGAAGCTGCAACATGGGCTGCCTTTGTCATAGTGGTAGATGTAAGCTGAGAAACCATAAAGGACTCAGTTATGGTTACCTGTCCCAAAGAGGATTGTCGAGAGACTCATGGGTGAGTTGAAAGGAGATGAATCAGACAAAGGAACTTGTGATGGAGTGTGAGGAGGTGGAACTTGATAAAGATGAAGTCCTTTGAAATGACAAGGGATAGAAGGTTGAGGTTCTTCTTGAGGGATCTCCTCAATTCTCACAAGACCAGCTGGAAGTTATTCACCATCAGGTCCAAGATATATGGGTTGTGGTTGGGTCTGAGACAGCGGAAGAGAAGAAGAAGTTCTTGAAGTAACATGTGTACTTAACTGAGGTACCTCAGGTTGTAATGTTTCTTATTCAAGATACCCAGTTTCAATGAACTCAGGTAATAAAATATCTGGTTCTTCTATTTTGATTGTGTTAGACTCACCAAAAAATGAACAAGTAATCTCAGGTTAAGTACTAACAGGAAGAGATGATTCTGGAGGAGAAATTTTAGATGGAGGACCGCAAAGAGTAGCTCCTGAAGTACTAGATTCGGTAGTTTGCATGTTTTTGTTCTTCTGACGACGTCAAAAAGTTTCCTTAGGAAGAAGAGGAGGCAATATTTGCATCCTACGCAAATGAAGGGGTTGAGAGGGTTGTTATTCCATGTTGGTCTAATAAATTTTAAAAAATTAACAAAAATAAATAAATAAATAAGGGTAATCTAGGCAGAAGGTTTTACCAAGGAACTGTGAAATGCAATATACCACCTTGGAGAACCAAGGATTTATGTACAGGCAGGCAATCTCCCTGAATGTTGTGTTTGGTGTATCACAATATACAAGGCGACCAACTCGGTTACCTAAGGTGAGGATAGAAACCTAGTGTGGACTTCCAAAATATACTCGAAGGTACGTGGAAGCACAGTCCGTGTTAATGTTGTCTAATGCATAATTGTATGATGAGAGAGTTCCCATATACTTTTCATGCATGGAGCGCCATCTGATATACCTAAAGGTACATGGAGAATGGTCTAATACATTTACATACGTCGAACGAGATATCACCCCTAGAATGAAATACTGGAAAAAAAACAACTCCTATGTTTATAGACACCAGAACACGTCTCTAGCCTAGACCTCTAGATGTTTGTGTTAATTTTTCAAAAGCTCCTTAAGATTGATTTAATAAATTTTAAAGTTTATCTTGAATTATGTTTCTATTTCAAGGCTCACTGCGAATTTCACCTGAATATCCCAAGGATGCAATCTAGCATGATAAAATGAAATTTTCTTTTCAATGAAAATCTATTTATGGGAGGGAAGAAAACAAAGAGTAATGCAACATATAAAATGAAGCGAACAAAATTGGTTAAATCAATTCCCCTAATGCAACTATTCCAATTTCCAATTTCACACACAAAACCCTAATTGTAATGCAAAATGATAAGATTTTTCTTTTCAATCCTCTTAATTTCCAAATGAAATGAAAACTAAGATGTTTTCCAAATCACTGATATGAGAAACCATACAGAATGATGATTGTAATATCAATTCTTTCAAGCAATCAATGATTAAGAAAAAGTCTATCAATGACCTAATTGACAAGAACAAAGCAAAATCCAAACAAATTTTTATCAAAGGTTATTAAAACCAAAAGGAAGTGAAGGCTTTTCAGAGACCAAGACACACTCAAGGATAGAAGGGAGATTAGCTGGAACAAAGAAGATTAGAGAGAAAGGAAAAAAAGGATTTTTTTTTTCATCTTTCAGGGATCAACGAAGGTGTAGAACAGGCACCAGTGCTCTGCAGCATAGGTCCAGAGAAGGAGCAGGTGTGATGAAGCATTCTTTCTCCAGACTAGGGTGTGCATTGAAGCAGATCCAACCAAATTACGACACAAAAAAGAAAATCAAGCTCAGAGAAGGGTTTTCCTAAGGTCAATCAAGGTCTGAGTGAGGCAATCAAGGTTGGTTCAAGAGGTGAAAAAGGTACTAAGGTCAAGGAAACCACTAAGGGAAGAAAACGATCCCTAGTGGAGTCACCAATTTGTTATGTAAAATTTACGATTATAGAGAAAAGTAACTTCCCTAGACTTAGTGGACTAGTCTACAATAACAGAAGGCAAAGAATATAGAGTTTTCCTTAGAGAAATTGAAGAATGAAAAGAAGGCTACTTGGAATTCATCACAAGCTTTACTTTCCTCCTTGCTTGTAAGCTCCAATCATAGCTCCAAATGTTATAATTATAACCTGCACATAAAACTAAAACAAGACATGGATCCACAACATCTATGTATCATAATTCAATTACTTTATTCAATGAATTAACAAGACATTGAAATACATGAATGTAAATGTAACACAACACATATAGGAAAACAAGATACTATTTATATTAATATAAATAGGATAGAGTTTACAACCAAGAATAGTAGTTGATCTTGTAGATGTCTCCCCAAGTTGACTTTCCCTTCCTTGTCACAAATAACATCTCAATATCACCCTAATGCATGAAGATGATGACTCCTTTAGATTCAAGGTGACAACATGAGGGAATGATCATTCTCCAAAATCCAACCCTGATGCTATGGATGGCAGTAAATTTATAGGAGAGAGATGGTAGTTTAGGATTTATGATAATGAGCTTGAGATCCACTTATGATGGGAGGATGAGCTCAAGGGATAAGAGGTGAAGTCTACAAGGTAGGATTAGATTAGACTCAATATTCTTATCCATGGTAAATGGTTTAAACAACCCCTATAAGATTATGGAAGAGGAAGCTTCATAAATCTTTTAATTTTCTCAAATTTCTAGAATCAACGCACTTGCAAAAGGGAGCAACCAGATCTAATCATCGTTAGTACATAAAGGAGCAACCAATGTTGAACGCAGGTGGCTAAAGGGACAAGGTGTGTTGTGGTTTAAAACATTGATTTTGAGCAGTTAATCCCAGAAACTCAAACTTTTTTGGAAAGGCCATTCTTAGGGATTTGTGCAGGGATGATGACAACATGTCCACATATGTGGATTGATCCAGTTTGTAGGGCTATTGACCAGATGTGACAAAATGGCCTATAACAAGTAACATATTTTTTCTCATGTTCTTTCAACTTTCTAGATTATAGGAAATAACATAACCATCCTGCATCAAAAATCCCATAGACCTTCCTTACTTGCATATGTAAATACCACAAATTCCTTATTGGGATTAGACAATTTTAAAATTGGTGATATGGTCAAACGTTGTTTTAGTTTGTCAAAACTATCTTGACACTTTTGACTTCACTCAAATTTGATCCCTTTATTTTGTAGATTAGTGATTGGGTATGCAAGCTAGTGAACCCTTCTATAAATATCCTATAATAGCATGTGATTCCCATAAAAGATATGACTTCTTCCACATTCTTGGGTGTTGGCCACTCCATTATTGCTTTTATATTCTGAGTATCAAAAACAATTCCTTCTTTTGATATTACATGTCCTAGATAATGAATTTGTTTATGATAGAATGAACACTTATTGAATTTATCATATGGTTCATTATCTCTTAGAATTTGAAGGACCATCTGTAGATGTTGATCATGATCTTCTTTACTCTTCGAGTATACCAAAATATCATCTATAAAGACAATTACAAATTTATCTAGAAATGGTCTTAGTACACTATTCATGAGATGCATGAATGTATTAGGTGCATTAGTCAACCCAATGTGAAGTACTACAAATTCACAGTGTCCATAGCGTGTGCAAAATGTTATCTTGTGTATGTCCTCATCTTTAATCCCGATTTGATGATATCATGATCTTATAGATCAACTTTAAAGAAAATAGAATCTCCTCTAACTTGACCGAATAAGTCATCTATTCTTGGCAAGGGATATTTATTCTTGATGGTCATCTTATCCAGTTGTCTATAATATATGCACAGCCCCAAGGTACCATCTTTCTATTTTATAAACAATATTGGAGCTCCCCTAGGAGATACACTTGGCCTTACATAATTTTTTTCTAAGAGTTCCTGCAATTGAATTTTCAATTCCATTAGTTGAGGAACACTCATTCTATATGGGGCCTTGGACACTGGAACAACACTAAGTATAAAATCAATGGTGAAATCAATATCCCTCCTAGGAGGAAGTCTTGGGATTTCCTCTGAAAATACATCCTTATACCATTCTAGTACATGGTTTTATTCTAATGATTGCTGATGTTTATTTTCAGACAAATCTTGTACTTGGATAGTGAACAATTGACACCATTTTCTAGCATACTTCTTCATTTGGATTGCAAAGATTTGCCTAACAAAATTTTTTCTTGGGATGCCTTGAACCATGCAAGCTTCCCCTTTATCATCAACACAGGTAAAGGATTTTTCCAAACAATTTAATATCACTCTATGTGTTTCTAACTAGTCCATACCTATGAGGATATCATAAGATCCCAAAGGTAAAATATTTAGATTAAGTGTAGTATCCATTCCATTAAGATTTATTGTACAATTTTTGCTAACTTCACTCACTTTCCTCTTAGTTCTTGTGGCTAACTATACTAACCAAGGTTTATGTTGTTTTTCCTTTGCAAGATTACACTTTTCAACTACAACAGGGGAAACATAGCTTAATGTAGATCTTGGATCTATAAGCACAGATACATCTTTATTAGAAATTTTACCTTGAACTTCAACCATGGTTGATTGATGATCTACCTACCTTCCATCTAATGCAGCACTAATTCTGGGTATGTTACAAGCAACATCATTCACAGTTGATGCTTCCTGAACATTATTTAATGTTGCCTTCTTCTTTAATGGATTTTGTGGACAGTCTCTCCACAGGTGGTTTTCACCACAACCCCAACATTTAATTGGTGGTTTTACTTATTCATTAAAATTTATGTTTCATGCACTAGATCCTCCTTTTTATCCAACACTTTTTAGCTAATTAAAATTTCTGTTATAGTTTCCTGCTTACACACTCTTAGCAAAAGCATGAGTTTTTAAACTCTTTTCTCTTAAATATGTCAGATTTCTTTGATACCCCTTTGGAAATGTCCCTTTTTTTATTGTTCTGCTTGAAACATAATTTGGCTTTTCTAATGGTTTCATCCATGATTTTAAGTTGATCAAACTCAATCCTTTCTTTATATGAGAAAGGTAGGCAGTTGATAAATATTTGTATTTTCACCTTCTCTTATTTAAAATAGGGCACATACATTAAAAAACTCATCCATAGTAAGTTGTCCCAATTTTACTTCATGAAACTCCTGTTGAGTAGGTAAATCCTCTCTGCGGACAGAGATGATCCCTCTAGCCCAAGAGTGGGTCTACCCACAAACAAGACAATCTAATGTAAATTTCCTTAGATTAGAATCGAATAAGAGAGCCTACCTCTTATAGCGCTAATCTACTTGATGATGATCTTGCTTCCTTGCTCCAACTTCCTTTTGTTCCTGTTGCTCAAATACCTGAAACAAACATGCAGGAGACAACAACAAACGTGATAGCATAAAATTGAATTCAATCTACTTCAAAGGTCAAGGAGTTTTAAGCTATCAAATGTAATATTACACCCGATATAGGAAATAAACCATTAGTTGTATTAAAATAAACTTCAAAGAGAAATACAATTGAAGCCTTGACGTTGGAGATCTCCTTTGCAGTGTCCAAGTCCTACTACATGCCTTTTCACCACTCTTTTCCTCCCCTAGCTTGACATGAAATGGCTTCCAAGCTCTAAGTCTCTCTCCTTGCACTTTAGCTACCAAAGACTAGTCTTTTGTCATCTAAGACTAATCTTCTTCTATCAAAAGCTAAAGATTTTAGAATTTTTCCACTTCACTATGTGTTGCATTGTGTGTATTGTAACCCAAAAGGGTAAGAGGAAGTGGTTTATATAGGGAGAGGAGGATAAGAATGAGATCCACTCAAGGGGGGAGAAGGTCTTATCTCCTTGGGAAGGTCCACTTTTAAGGGGGAAAGAACCTTATATGGAGTTCTCGGCCCTTATCCAACCAAACAAACATCCAACGCATTGCCACTAGAAGTTTCTAGACATGAAACTTCGTTTCCTTTTATAAAAATTTTCGAGAAGTAGAATGACACATGTATTGGGCTAATAGTAGCACTGATCGACATGGGCCACAATGTTGGGTTGTGTTATATTCTTTCCACGACTAACCTACGTAGTGAACCGGGGGGTTATAGGGGGGGTGGAGCCCCCCCTTCATTGTGCTGATTGCGTAGTGAGGGGATCACAGGGGGGTTTGAGGGGGGCGGGTAGCCCCCCTTTACAAGGTCTACGGCAGCGCCCCGGGAATTTTTTTTTTTGGACCCTATATTAGGTTGGGTGGACCTACCTATGGTTTTCGGTCCATAGTATTGGATGCTTTGGCATGTATAAATATGTATTGTAACATTGAAAGGAATATAATGAAAAATCAAGTTGGTAGTCCCGGTTTCGGGATCCAGGGGAAAATCTCTGTGTATATGTGTTTTATGTGTTATGCTCTCGTATTGTTTATTTTCTATTTTTTAGAATTTGTATGCAGGTAATTTCTGTACGGGGTTAAAACCTTCATTGGTATCAGAGTTGTTTTGGATTCAAGGGGACGCCTTTGTTCTTATGGGTTTCGCTCGGGCCTATGGTAGACCCTGTTCAGTGGGAGATCTGCGGGAACGATTCTGGTAGTGAAAGAAGATGGTGAGCAGTGGAAAGATAGAGATCGATAAATTTAATGGTCAGAGTTTTGAGTTATGGAAACTCAAGATGGAGGATTTGTTGGTGGATAAAGATCAGTGGATCATGGTAGATCCAGGTACTAAACCAACGAGAGTGTCCGATGAAGAATGGAAGAAGTTGGATCGGAAGGCAAAGAGCATAATACGATTGTGTGTCTCAGATTCAGTATTGCTGAAGGTATCAAGGGAAGCTACGGTGAAGGCTTTGTGGGACAAGTTAGGGACTTTGTACCAATCTAAGTCTCTGGTGAATAAACTGTTCCTACGGAAAAAGTTGTATAACCTAAGGATGAAAGATGGAGACTTGGTGACAGAGCATCTAAACACATTTAATACTGTGGTAAGTCAGTTATTATCTATTGATATTAAAATTTCAGATGTAGATAAGTGCATCAGTTTGTTGTGTTCTCTACCAGATTCGTGGGATAGTCTGGTTATTGCAATAGGTAGCAATGCAACTGCCTTGCAGTTTGATGAATAGTCTCATCCTTGCTGACGGAGGAGATGAGACGGAAAAATACAGAGAGCCAGAATGGTGATGCCTTGTCTGTATGAGGACGGTCCCAGAACAAAAGCAAAAATAAGTCATCGAGTGGGAGACCCAAATCTAGAGGGAGATCTAAATCTCCAGGAAAACCTGTAAAGGTGGTGTGCTGGAAATGCGGAAAGGAAGGGCACTACAAAAGGGACTATAAATCTAAAGCTCCTAACAAAGGAAAGGGATCTGATGATGCTTCTTTTGCAGAGGTGAAAACCACCTCAGATGAAGGTGGGGATGTGTACTTGGCTTCTTCAAGTACACATGTAGATCATGAGGCATGGTTGATTGACTCAGGTGCATCCTTTCACTTCACTCCCCATAGAGAGTGGTTTTGTGAGTATGATAAATATGATGGTGGTGATGTCTTCTTAGGGGATGATAGGAAGGATAGAATCATTGGTCGCGGAAAATTAAAGTTTAAGTTGCAAGGTGGAAGGGTTAGAACACTTTCGGGTGTTCTGCATATTCCTGCATTATCCAGAAATATGATTTCTGTAAGCAAGCTGGATGATGCAGGTGTAAAAATAGTGTTCGAGAAGGATACCTGCAAGATGGTTCGAGGAGCACTAGTATTGACGTGGGGAGTTCGGACTGGAACTCTGTACAAGCTACAAGGCAACACTGTTGTTGATGGGTGCAACAGTTCTATGGTTCTTGAAAGTGGAGTAGAAAATCTAGTGGTCTCTGGAGAGAAGACCATGCTGTGGCATCAAAGGCTTGGACATATTGGAGAGAAGGGCATTCGAATACTTCATGGTAAAGGTATGGTGAAAGGTATGAGTAATAGCTCTCTGGATTTTGATTTCTGTGAAAATTGTGTATGTGGGAAGCAGAATCGGGTGAGTTTCCCCTCTAGTGGTAAGAGGGCGAAACAAATTTTAGAGCTTGTGCACAGTGATGTGTTTGGACATGTGAAGGTTCCATCACTAGGTAAGTCGGTGTACTATGTATCATTTATAGATGACTTCTCAAGGAATACATGGATATATTTCCTTAAGAAGAAATCTGAAGTATTTGACAGGTTTAAAGAATTTAAGGCTCCGGTGGAAAACCAGATAGAGAAGAAGATAAAGGTGCTAAGGACAGATAACGGTGGAGAGTTTTGCAGTGAGGAATTTGAAGAATTCTGTAAGAAGTGTGGTATAGCACGGTAGAATACTACTCCATATACACCTCAGCAAAATGGAGTTGCAGAAAGAATGAAAAAAACATTGATGGAAAGAGAAAGAAGCATGCTCAGTGGTGCCGGGTTAGGATAGGAATTCTGGGCAGAGGCGGTGGAGACAACATGTTACCTGGTCAACATATCACCTTCATCAGCGTTGGAGGATAAGACTCCATAAGAGGTATGGACTGGTAAGAAACCCTCTCTTTCACATCTGAGGGTATTTGGATGTGATGCATATGTACATGTTCCAAAGGAGAAACTGTTGGGATCACGATTGCCGTTACACCAAAACCCGCAGGTGTTAGTAAATGGACGCATCGCCAGAGTTAACGGATCCTCAAGAGGCGGTTAGTCCATGTCACAAAACACATGGGGAGCGCTGGATTATCCAATGCCCAACAATCACCCCCCCAGCGTGAGCCGGGTGTGATTCGAACTCGAGACCTTTGGCTTTGATACCACTTGTTGGGATCACGATTGCCATTACACCAAAACCCGCAGGTGTTAGTAAACGGACGCATCGCCAAAGTTAATGGATCCTCGAGAGGCGGTTAGTCCATGTCACAAAACACACGGGGAGCGCTGGATTATCCAATGCCCAACAAAGGATTCTTCCTTCATGGGAACCTTTTCATTGCTTCCTCCTTTTACTCATCCCCTTCTCGACAACTTTAATCCAGTTACCTAGGTCAACATGATATCTTCTTGTACTACTCCATATGATCCTTAGATAGTATCAGATGAATCTAATATTGACACCTTTGGTGACTGCATGTCACTTAGTCCATTTGAGCTCGACTATGAAACCATCTATTTGGCTTGTACGACACATTTTGATTTCTCCTCTTCGATCAATTGGGTTGATCATTCCTTAGATTATGACACATCCTTTGATGCCTTTTCTGGTACATTTTCTACTGATGAGAAAATCATGGTGATCTTGATGTCAGATAATGCACCATGGGACGACCATCACCATCGTTCCTCCTTGCTAGATTCATCTGAGGATAATCTTAGTGATCTCTATTGGCCCAATGTCATTGAGATGTTTGAGAATTCAGTATCTATCGATGATATCAATTTTGAGAAGAATTTGTCGAATATTGAAGAGACTACCCCCCTTAATATTTCGATCAAAACTGAAGTTGTAGATAATGTACATATTGGTGCATCTTTCTCTCCCGATGAGAGAAAGGCCTATAAATCCCTTTTCCATGAGTTTAGAGACATTTTCACCTGGTCTTATGAAGAGATTCTAGGTATTGACCCAAACATTGTTGTACATGAAATAAAAACATATCCTGATGCTAAGCCAGTTTGGCAGTGCCTACGTCCAGTCCATCCTAAGAAGGTTGATGATATTAAGGCCAAAGTTGAAAACATTCTATGCACTAGTTTCATCTACCTAGTACCTCTAACTGATTGGGTTTCGAACATTGTTCTTGTCATGAAGAAACATGGAAAAAATCGTGTGTGTGTTGATTACTGGGATATTAATTATGCTTGTCCTAAGGACAATTATCCTACCCTATTTATCAACCAGATTGTTGATGATTGTGATGACAGTGAAGTATTTTCGTTTATGGATGACTTTTTCGACTATAATCAGATCAACATCATCCCATCGGACCAACATAAAACCACATTTATTTGTCCATGGGGCACATTTACATATTGAAAGCTCCCTTTTGGATTGAAAAATATTGGGGAAGCCTTTCAAAGGGCAATGAATATTGCATTCCATGACAGTAAGCACATCGTACAATCATATTTGGATGACCTACCTTCTCACTCAAAACATCATGTTGATCATTCGATGCATCTTAGGGCTATATTTTTATGTTGTTGGCATTATAACATTAAGCTCAATCCGCACGAGTGTGTTTTTGTGTAAGCTCTAGTTCACTTCTAGGCTTCATTATATTGAAGCAAGGAATTCATATTAACCCATTGTTAGTCCAGGCAATCCTAGATCTGCTTTCTCCTTCCTCCCTCATTCAGCTTCAACGATTCCAAGGGAAGGCTAACTTTGTCTGGAGATTTGTTCCCAACTATGCTAAATTGACCAAATGATTTACTTGCTTGTTAAAGAAGGGGGTTCCCTTCCATTGGGATGACACTGCCCAGAAGACGTTTGATGCCTTGAAAGATGTTCTGGTTCGAGAATCATTGTTGTATCCTCCATATTACCAACATGGTTACTTCAGGCACCTCACTGTTTTTGTTACTACCATGGCTATGGTATTGGTCCAAGAGGATGTATAGGGAATGAAAATCCTATTTATGATTTGAGTCGGAACATAAATGATAGCGAGATCAAATATACTCATGTTGAAAAGTTAGCTTTGGTAGTTGTCCAAGTTGTCCAAAGGTTTCGTCGCTATATCCTACTTCGCAAGACTATGGTTGTTTCTGATTGCAACCCCATGACATAAATCTTATCACGACAATTGTTGGGGGAAAAGTACTCCAAATGGATTATCATCCTCTAGGAGTTTGATTTGGAGTTCATCAAATCCAAGTCGAAGAAATGCTTATTCTTTGTTAAACTGTTCTGCGACCTTCCCATGGCCGAAACATAAACGACGTCTGACAATTCTATTTCAGATGAGTTGTTGATCCTGATAGATTTATTTGACTCGTAGTATGGATACATAATCATATATCTCCAGACCCAGATTTTTTGGCCCAATACCTCTCACTCTAATTGGCAATGTACTCGATATCAGGCTAAAAACTATATTATAATTGGTGACACCCTTTATCGCCATGGTATCGCTATTATTTTTCGAAGGTGCCTCACCCATGAAGAGGTCAAGAAATCTCTAAATGAATGCCATGCTGGGCATGTGGTGTACATATGTCGGGTTACACCACCGCACACGAATTTTATGTGCTGGCCACTTTTGGCCTATTGTGTTTCGCGACCGCATCCTCACAGTCCAAAAGTGTCATGCCTGCTAGATATATGACCATAAAACTTGTGCTCCACCATCACCTTTACACCTTGTTATCACTGTTGGACCTTTCACAAAATGGGGAATTGAATTTATGACATGTAACTCTCACGAGGATGGGGGGCATGCCTACATCATTGTGGTGGTAGACTATTTTACCAAGTGGGACGAGGCAATTCCCACATATAATAACACCGGTGAAACAATTTCTCTTTTTCTTTTCAATCATACCATTGCAAGGTTTGGTGTACCACAGGCTATAGTTACAGACCATGGGAAACATTTCCATAATCACATGATTTCTGAACTCACTACCAAGTTGGGCCTCCACCATGAAAGTTCAACTCCCTACTACCCTCAAGTGAATGGGCAAGTTGAGGCAATCAATAAAGTTTTGAAAACAATGCTTTAGTGCATGATAGGGATCCACAAATTGGATTGGCATCTTATCCTTTATGCAACCTTGTGGGCATATCGAACCTCTGTTCGGACTACTACCAGATTCACACCATTTCAATTGGTGTATGGTCTGGAAGCAATCCTTCCTATTGAGTGTGAAATTCCATCTTTGAAACTTGTTGTCGAACTCCTCCCTACCACTTCCACAGAAGAAGAGCGTCTCTTGCATCTAACACACTTAGATGAAACCCGACGTGATGTCGCAATGGCTAATGAGGCCCATAAGAAACACATTAAGGCACAATACGATAAGAATGTCAAGCCTCATGCCTTCTTGGAAGGTGACCTTGTCTTGTTGTATGACCAAGGGTCTAATAAGTTAGAATTTAGGAAGTTCGAGCCAATGTGTCTAGGCTAATACATTGTTAAATTTGTTCTTGCTAAAGAGGCCTACGAGCTTAGTTCGATGGAGTTCTGTTGGCGCAACCTAGAAATGGATTATACCTAAAAAAATATTGTGCTTACGTTATTTTTGCATAGTTCATTGTGTATATACTGTATATAGGTGTGTAGAGTGTGTTTGTAGTATGTTCCTGTTGTAGCGACTACAACAACCCTCCAAAATTTTGGCCTGCACCGATTTTGGAGCCTCCCTTGAGAGTTTCACTTAATGAATACACACACTCGGGTTCACTCTGTGAGCTTGTGTGAGTCTTTGCATCCACCTTTCTTGTTCATTTCATTCAAGTTTCTGCATGCTGGTGTCTAAGTCATGCTTGCGACCATGTTCTGGTTATGCTCAAAGTCTTCGCTTCGTATGTGCTTGTTGTGTTCGCTATGAAAGCATCTGTCGCACTCACACACGGAGTCACATTCACTGTCATGCAAGTGTCGTCTCGATCAATGAATGGTCAATCACGAGTGTCGTGCTTGTCACTTGCACCGTCGATTAGTCATGTTGAACATGTGTGTCTAGATGGTTTGGGTCATTTCATCGTCGAGTCATGCGAGTGTGTGTTTGTATGATCACCTATGCATCTTTCGATCATTCACACACTTAGTCATTTTCATTGAAGTTCTGACGACCAGACTCTCCTCTGACAGTCAAACCATCACCCCGCTTTCGACTCAATCGAATTTCAACCTGAATAGTGCAGAAGCACCAAGCTAGCCTTTTCAAGCTGCGCTTCCCACAAGCAATTCAATCAACCCTCATGCTAGCCCCCTGGATAGTCAGAGTCGACAGTCACCCTAGGGCTGAATCCCCTAAAAACCTGTATAGAGGCCACTGACCTTACTCACTCAGATGACTGAGGAAATTGCGCAGACAGGCTAGATAGACACCAAGTGCCCATCCTTGTCTCCTTCAGAAAATTGTGCAGTTGTCCCAGTTAGTCATCCCGAAAGTCGACCCACTACTTATCTCATAAATTACGCAGTTTCATGAGCAGGCCTTATGCTGCCCAACATTCCGCTCAACTCAGAAATTGTGCATAAATTATTAGCAGGTCGACCTCCCGGCCTCAGCTCAGTTTCCCTTGCTAGCAGCAGACTGCCAGTTCCCTTCAGGAATTGTGCAGTTTCCACTGCCAGTGACTGAGAAACCAACTGCCAGTTCCCTTTGGGAATTGCGCAGTTTTGGTTGCCAGACTCCCGGGTAGTTCCTCCCAAAAACTGTGCAATCCCTGCCTTCTAACCCTCCTCAGAGCCTGACCTGTTCCTCCAAAAATTGCACAATTTTGGCCTTCCAGCCCCTGCTACCCTCTCGTTCCAGAAACCGTGCAGATCCTGCCTACCTTGCCTTCCTACAACCCAGACTGTCTCTCCTAAAATTTGCGCAAATTTTCCTCCCAACCGAGCCAGACCTCACAAATAGTCACTATCGAATCAGATTGCGTTTGATCACTCAGTGACTCTTGCGCATTTTTTATCAGCAGTGCCTGGAGCCATCATCCCTCTTCACAACCTTGCTACCTCTCCCGGTAACCTGCATCTGAAATGATCATGTGTTATGGTAGACTAGGAGGTTTTGGATTTGATGTCGTCTCTTCATGAGTGACTGCAACTACAGGTACACCAACAAACATTAAAAGACGACAAATGGGATGAACGAAGGGAGCACATGCAAAAGGACAGGCTCAACAACGGGTGAACGAATGATGCATGCCAAATGGACGAACGCAACGAACATGCACCTTCACAAACAGATGAGCCTATCAAGCCTTCCAACATGCAAGCAAGGAAAAACATGCTAAAGCTTCATCAAGCGAACCAAGGACAATCGAAGACTTCCCACACTTCACCATGCGAAGGTAAAGCTGTGATACACCATGAAGACACCCATCACCCAACAACACTGAAGCTTGCCATGCACTTCAACAACAACACGAATGTACCAGCACTTCCATGTCGAGTCATGTCATGAGTCATGTGAACCACATCTCCACTATGGGCTATGTTGTCAATCAATGTGATGTAACCTGGAAGTCCAAGAGACCCACTTGTTGAACAAAGAGTCATGTAAGTTGAAAAGTCATGGAAGTCAAATAGTCATGAGCGTATTTTCTGTATTCAAGCTTTTGTGATCCATAATGAATTAAGCAAAGTCTTTCGGTAGAAATCACATAAGAGTCTTGTGGTCATGAGGGTAGTCGAATAGCCATAAGGGTTAGTTTCACCCTTAGCTATAAATACCCCCTCATTTGTACATGCAAAGGACTTTTCACCTCAGCTCCTCCCACATAGCTAAGAGAGCCTGTAATCGTTTCTTTGAGGAGTAAGTAGTGGCTCCAACGCCACGCACTCGGGGTTAGTGATGTATGGTGTAACGATGTGTCTTGGAACTTTTGCTTAATTCAAAAGCCTGCTCATAGGCCAACACATTTTCACACATGTATTTTATCTGTTTTAAGACTAATCTTTAACACTTGTAATGCATGTTGCTTTAACCTGTGTTGTAAATTTGAACTATTTCACTTACTGTAATGCAGAATATATTAATGGAAATGTGTTGTACATGTTGTTAACGATGTCTCGCCTGTGTAGACTACGCTCTCGGACACCAGCCATACCTTTCACATGAAGCTTGTTGTAACAACCATTGCACTCGTTCGGACTCATCTGTTGAGTGTTGTACGTGTTATGTTACCTTTTATGTTGTGACTGCCGCATCCGTGTGGACTGCTCCTCCGGAAGTTGTGCATGTCCTGTTGTGTTGTGTGTTCCTAGTCGAGTTGGGACTGCATCCCAACCAACCTGGGACCCACTCTCACCCTCTCCATTTACAGTAAAAGAACCATTGACACAAGTGACACTTACACTCACCAGGCACGCGAACCTCACTTCCCAAAGACGAAACAGACCACTCTCCTGTGCGGACAAGCAAGAGTTGAGGCAAATCCTTAAGACAATGGCATCTGGGCCATCATACCAAATGGGAATCCCACACCAAACGGTGTGAGGTTTAGTTGGGACTTCATACCGAGGTGATCCCTTGAATGTTGGTGGGTCCAACATCGTCAACATTTTTGGCGCTAGAAGGAGTGCCGTCAACTTTACATGGCTGAAATTCCCCTCACACTCATTCATCAACCATCTAGTCAAGGCAGTAACTCGCACTCCCTCTCACCTACACGTGACTCTACAGTTGGTTACTCCTCACCTCCTAGAATTGAAAACGAGATTTCATATCAACAACTTAGCTCTGTCCATCCCATCACTCGCTAGTTCACGAAAGCAGTCGGATTGATCCCAGGCATACAACATCTTCCACACACATCTAGGAAGCCAAAAGCCACTCCCACAGGAGTTGTTGTATCATCGGTGGAAGAAGTAGCCCTTGCCACGCTTGAAGGTCTAGAAGAAGTTTTTGAAGACGGAGAGGAACCTCCAATCTTCCCGCAAGACAAACAAGGCACTCTTGTGATCTTGGGATCAAACTTCAGTATAGGAGGCGGAGGGGAAGATAGCAGAGGAGGTGGAGGCGGAGACGAACCGACCGACTCAGATCCAGAACCATAAGACTCCAAAGGAGAGGAAGAGGATGAAGAAGAAGAAGAGATGGCTAACCTGAATGTTGAATGGATGACTCAAGGACCATTTTCTCTCCCAGTTGTTCTACACAAGATGCAGAAGAGAGCGGAGAGAATGAACATCAAGTTCAACCCTGAAACCATGGTGAAGGTAGAAGACCACTTAGACAACTTCTACCTACAACTACATACCATTGAGGTTCATTATGACGATGTAGAATGTAGATTGTTCCAATGTAGCTTAGACGACCGTGCAACTACCTGGTATCACAACCTTCCACACAACTCCATACAGAATTAGGGTGCTTTCAGATGTATGTTCCTTGAAATGTTTACTGATGACAAGACCCCAGCCATGCTACTCAAAGAATTGGGAAGCCTCAAGATGGAGGGAAAAGAGAAAGTGAAAGACTTCAATCAGAGGTTTATGCGTATTTTGAACAAGTTTGCAGTAGACACTAAACCTCATGACTCCATCACTGTTGACTATTACATGTCTGCACTGCCAACCACCATTGCGTAGTTTGTCAAGCGAGTTGCGAAGCCAACACTTTTGGAAAGTTGCGAAGAGGCTATTGCTGTTGAAAAGGACTTGCGCGCAATCAGAGTCATCAAGGATGATGAATCAACGAAAGACTCCAAGGATGCGAGAAGGAGGCCCCAAGCAACGATGAGCAAGGGTAGAGACAAGGAAGCAATTGATATTGAGACCCTCACTTGCCTTGTCAAGAACTTGACCACCGAAATGTCCGAACTCAAGCAACGAAAAATGGACACATTCGCAAGTAGTCATCCACCCAGACAAAGATAGGCAAAAAATTCATCAACCGGCTCATCAAGCAACAATCGGCTCTCTTCCAAAATTATGCAGAAGCTTGTGTTCTAACTCAATCAGTGCGCAGATCTAAGTTTTGTTCCTTCCACAAAGAGTATCACCTTGAGAACTCTTGCTTGGATTGGTAGTGAGTCATTAGCTCTGTCTGCAGTCATACACTCGATGTGAAAGGCGATATGCAGGAGCAACCGAAAGACACTGACGATGAAAAAGAGGCTGCACCTGATGAAACACCAAGTTCTGGGCATGTGGTGAACGCATATGAGTGCTCGCAAGTAATCTCAAAGACGAACACTGAGAAGTAGCCCCAAAAGCAAAATGATCATTACAATATTAGAAGTAAAGGGGCCCTCCCTACACTCGGGGAAATGCAAGAGAAGGTGAGACAACTGATAAAGAAGGCTGATCCACCGGCTGCCTCAAAGAAACAAGTACAAAGCAAGTCTAGAAAGACAACGATAGATAAGGGTACATCCATGAGCAACAAGTTGCAAAACACTCTGCGGGACAAGATGAACATCCATTCCACCCGGGACACCTCGGTGAGTCTACCACCTTTGGACTACAACATAGTTGATGACATGAAGAAAACTTGAGCGAACATCAGTTTGTTCGAATTAGCCAAAGTACAGGGTCAGTGAGATATCCTACTGCATGCATTAGGATAGGCAGAAATAAATATCGCAACCTCCACCAGCAAGGGAGCAGGCACACCTCCCGGGTCACTTTCCACTATGCTCAATACACTCCGGATGGAAGAAGCAAACTCAGGTTGCCCCTATTCCTGCTTTCATTTGAAATTTTCAACTACAATGTTCATAACTGCTTGGTTGATTCTAGAGTGGTAGCCAACGTCATGCCGCTCTCCATTGCTAAGAAGATCAATGCACAATGGAGTGAAACATCTGTGATAATCATCCAACTTGATCGAAAATCAGTACCAACCATTGGTGAACTATGAGACATGATCATTCGACTATCCCATGACAGTGAAGTCCACCAATGCATCAACATAGTTGTTGTGGACATACCGGAAGCATATGGCATGCTACTCAGTAGAGACTGGTCCAACAAGCTAGATGAATATTTCGCTACAGACTGGTCTCACATGTGGCTTCCATACAAGGGAAAATGCAACCAAATCCGGGTGTTATTTGAGAGGTATATGAAACACAATGTCACTCCCCTTAACAACGAGAACGAACCGTTGGCCTTCGCAGAACTCATGTTTGGTAACTGCCTCCTGGAAATAACATTGAAGTGTTATCCTGCACGGCTAGCTCAAACCTCATCAGACATGCAGTTGGGACTCCTTCCTTGCCCAACTGATGGTAATCAAACTTGTACAGTTTATTTTTCTGATAGTAGCAATAGTAGTAGCAACAGTAGTAGCAGTAGTACTAGCATGACAAATTGTCCATGTATAGACAAGTTGTGGGTCATAAGTCTTGAAAAATAAAAAATACATGATGGTTCAAGGACCGAGTGCATCTCAGGCGTCCTAAACAATAGACGATGCAGGATTTCGAGCCATTTGAAGTTCTAATGCACAAAAAACGATGCTGAGTATGAAGCTATCATGATGAACATACAAAGGACCACCGTTAAAAATGAGCAAAGCATCCTGGGAACCTATCATAATCTAAAGATGGCCAATCTCGGTGCAAGCTACACATCGCAGCAACGACAAATCTTTGACCGCTTGACCAAGCAATACCAAGATTGGTCTGCATGGATAGATGATGACCTGAGTACACACTACATGCGAGCAATCTAACATGAGACCCCAGGTAAAGGAGGAGACAAGCCATTGCAATAAAGACCAGGCAACACATATATGTTGTTTGCACTCCTTTTACAAAAAAAATTGACTAACATTTTAGGTGATTGGATTACTTGCAAAGTTCGTCATCCTACTTGGTTTTCTAGTTTAAATCCCACATGTAAGCAATATGAGAAAATCACTTATGCATTGACTTCAGAAACTTGAACCCTTCTCGGAATAAAAATAACTACCCCATGCCATCATTTGAACCCATGTTGCATGCAGTACCTGAAACAGTGGTGTTGCCTTCACTTGAAGGTCTTCTGGAATTCCACCAAGTTCCAGTAGCGAAGACCGGTGGACTTGTACTAGTCTATGAGAAGCTTGGCCCACACACGTATCATTTGCAATCACTTGATGGGAGGATTGAAAACCTTCCTATCAATGGCCAAGATCTCAGGCATTACCTTCAGTAGGTCGGGCTGTACTCATGCCATGTACATAGTTTGTTTGTTGCTTGTTCTTTTCATCTTGTTTGTTTTGCTTATTATCTTTGTTTTCGTTTTGTTTGATTTTGCTTACTTCCTTTTTTTTTTTTTTTTTTTTTTTCTGGATTTTGAATAGAGTATGTGCCTGAAATTTGAGGAAACTCGTGACACTGCAGCCCTTGGCCAGTCTTGTGTCCACCTTATCTGTGCTTGGTTGTAACATTTGGCTGATGAAGTCCTGGTGGAAAATACGAACCATTTGCAAGGGAAGTTTTGGTCCAACCATGAACCTGTGTCGACACTGGGAAGCCCCATGCCTGTACTTAGCCTTCTGCTCTATGTGTTCAGGCTCATCCAACTAGTAGAAACGAAGAAGGGGAAATCTAAATGAGCAAACCTATGTCAGAGGTCTTACATTCTTCTCTGAAGGAACAACCTCTTATGCTCTCAATAAGTCGGGATCCATTTTCTACCCCAAAAATAAATAAGCTCCTATGCATAGTTCTCTTGAAAAATACAAAGGCGAAAGAAGATAAAGGCTTCCTGAGAAGAGAGGTGAAGGATGCAACTCCACCGGTGAACTGACCAGGCTCGCTAGTAGTGGAGCAATGTGTGTGTTCCTGCATGACTTCGCCAGGGTGCTGTCCAGGCTTGCTGGCAGCGAAGAAACACCAGAGATGAAAACTTATACTTTGAAAATATTCAACTCACGAGGTAAACTACCCTTCCCAGATTTGAAACACTGAGATATAAGCTGAACTTTTGATTGTGTTTGATTGAGTTGGCAAAGGGTGAACCATGTATGTCCATGGGGTAAGTTGGGAAACTAAGGTAACCCACACAACAATTCAATACTACCCGAAATACCAAGGCCCTATGTTAGCAATGAAACGAAACAAAGAAGTTGGAGTTATACCAGTGTGTCGCCAAGTGTTGTAGCAGCTACAACCACCCTCCAAAATTTTGGCCTACACCGATTTCAGAGCCTCCCTTGAGACTTTCACTTGATGATGACACACACTCGAGTTCACTTCGGGAGCTCATGTGAGTCTTTTCATCTGCCTTGCTTGTTTATTTCACTCAAGTTTCTGCATGTTGGTGTCTAAGTCATGCTTGCGACCATGTTCTTGTTATGCTCAAAGTCTTCGCTTCGTATGTGCTTGTTGTGTTCGCTATGAAAGCATCTGTCACACTCACACATGGAGCCAAGTTCACTATCTCGCAAGCATCGTCTCGATCAATGAACGGTCAATCATGAGTGTCGCGCTTGTCACTTGCACCGTCGGTCAGTCATGTTGAACATGTGTGTCCGGATGGTTTGCGTCGTTTCGTCATCGATTCATGCGAGTGTGTGTTCGTATGATCACCTATGCATTGTTCAATCATTCACACACTTAGTCATTTTTGTTGAAGTTCTGACAACCAGACTCTCCTCTAACACCCGGTCCATCACCCCGCTTTCGACTCGATCGACTGTCAACAAGAACAACACAAAAGCACCAAGCTAGTCTTTTCAAGCTGCGCTGCCCGCAAGCAATTCAATCAACTCTCATGCTGGCCAGCTGGATAGTCAGAACAACAGTCACCCCAGGGCTGACTCCCTAAAAAATTGTGCAGAGGCCACTGGCCTTACTCACTCAGTTGACTGAGTAAATTGTGCAGATAGGCTGGACAGACACCAAGTGCCTATCCCTGTCTCCCTTAGAAAATTGCACAGTTTTCCCAGTTAGTCATCTTGACAGTTGACCCACTGATCATCTCGAAAATTGCGTAGTTTCATGAGCAGGCCAACTGTAGCCCAGCAGTTCGCTCAGCTCAGAAATTATGGAGATATCATTAGTAGGTTGGCCTCCCGGCCTTAGTGCAGTTTCCCCCGCCAACAACTCCCAACAAAAGACTACCAGTTCTCTTCAGGAATTGCGTAGTTTTTGCTGCCAGTGACTAAGTAGCCAACTGCCAATTCCCTTTGGGAATTGTGCAATTTTGGCTACCAGTGACCCAAGCAGACAACTGCTAGTTCCCTTTGGGAATTGCGCAGTTTTGGCTGCCAGTCTCCTAAGTAGTTCCTCCCAAAAGCTGCGCAATCCCTATCTGCTGACCCTCCTCACAACCTAGCCTATTCCTCTAAAAAATTGCGCAAATTTGGCCTTCTAGCCCTTGCTACCATCTCGTTCTAGAAACTGCATAGATCCTGCCTACCTTTCCTTCCTGCAGCCTGGACTGTCTCTCCCAAAATTTTTGCAATTTTTCATCCCAGCCAAGCTAGATCTCACAGACAGTCACTGTCGACTCATATAGCCCATCTCCATCACTCAATGACTCTAGCGCAGTTTTCATTAGCAGTACCCGGAGCTATCATCCCCTTCACAACCTTGCTGCCTCTCCCGGTCACCTGCATTCGAAATGATCATTTGTCATGGCAGACTAAGAGATTTTGGATTTGATGTCGCCTCGTCGTGAGTGATTGTAGGTATAGGTACACCAACAAACATGGCAAGACGACGAATGGGATGAACGAAGGGAGCACATGTAGAAGGACAGGTTCACCAACAGACGAACGAATGATGCATGCAAAATGGACGAATGCGATGAACATGCACCTTCACGAACAGATGAGCCTGTCAAGCCTTCCAACATGCAAGCAAGGAACAACATGCTAAAGCTTCATCAAGCGAACCAAGGACCATCGAAGACTCTGCGCACTTCGCCATGCGGAGGTGAAGCTGTGATACACCATGAAGACACCCATCACCCAGTAACACTGAAGCTCGACATGCACTTCAGCAATAGCATGAATGTACCAACACTGCCATGTCGAGTCATGTCATGAGTCATGTCGCCCACATCTCTACTATGGGCTATGTTGTCAATCAATGTGATGTAACGTGGAAGTCCAAGAGACCCACTTGTTGAACAAAGAGTCATGTAAGTCGAAAATTCATGGAAGTCAAACGGTCATGAGGGTAGTCGAACAACCATAAGGGTCAGTTTCACCCTTGGCTATAAATACCCCCTCATTTGTACATGCAAAGGACTTTTCACCTCAGCTCCTCCCACATAGCCAAGAGAGTCTGTAATCTTTTCTTTGAGGAGTAAGTAGTGGCTCCAACGCCCCACAATCAGGGTTAGTGATGTATGGTGTAACAATGTGTCTTGGAGCTTTCACTTAATTCAGAAGCTTGCTCATAGGCCAACACGTTTTCACACATGTATTGTATATGTTGTAAGACTAACCTTTAACACTTGTAATGCATGTTGTTTTAACCTGTGTTCTACATATGAACTTTTTCACTTGTTGTAATACATAATCTATTAATGGAAATGTGTTGTACATGCTATTAATGTTATCTTGCTCGTGTAGACTACTCTCCCAGACATCAGATAGACCTTTCACATGAAGCTTGTTGTAACAACTATTGCACTCGTTCAGACTCATCCATTGAGTGTTGTACGCATTATCTTACCTTGTATGTTGTAACTACCGCATCCATGTGGACTGCTCCTTCGGAAGCTGTGCATGTCCTATTGTGTTGTGTGTTCCTAGCCGAGTTGGGACTACATCCCAACCAACCTGGGACCCACTTTCACCCTCTCCCTTAATAGTGAAAGAACCATTGACACAAGTGACACTTACACTCACCAGGCACGTGAACCTCACTTCTTGAAGACGAAGCAAACCACTCTTTTGTGTTGACAAGCAAGGGTTGAGGAAAATACTTAAGACAATGGCAACCGGGCCATCATACCGGATGGGACTCCCACACCAAATGGTATGAGGTATAGTTCGGACTTCATACCAGGGTGATCCCCTAAATGTTGGTGGGTCCAGTACCATCAACAGTTCCCTTCGAATTTTCCTACGGTTTCTATTAATTTGGTTTGCAGATGTCGACATCCCTTCAACCATATGTTGGTTATGCTGATGATGCTAGTCATAATACTCAGAACCTTTCCTATGGAGCATGGGCTATATATGCTCTGAGTGGTGAGTTAGTGAGTTTACAAGGGATTTGTATGAGTCGCTCTACCCATAATATTGTTGAGTACAACACAGTGATCAAACTATTGTTTGATGTTATTTTTCATGGTATCCGTCATATAGTTATCAAACTTCCCTCACAACTCGTAGTACTACAATTGGGTAATATCTATTCAGTTAGAAGTCTAACTATGTTTCGTATGTTCTTAAGGGTTCACCTTTTGGAAATACATTTTTATTATATCCAATATCAACACATTCCTAGAAGTCTAAATACATTGAAAAATGCGCTAGCAAATCATGTTTTAGACAGACATTTGCAACATATGTAAATTAAATTAAATTCAAATCACATACATTGAACAAGATAATATAACACATAAGAAACACCACTAGGTATATATATATATATATATAGATATATCAAATTTTGGCTTTATAAAAATTTGTGCCTGAGACACATATGGCCACATGGCCTATCATATCAAAAAGATACATGCAGTCAAAATACGGCTATATAGCCTCCTAGTATACTAATCCTGATGATGCTCATCATAACAAGCAACATTGTGACCCATCTTACACAACATCCCACTGATACGACCAGTCACACCAATAGTATGACGTTGCAGTCACATAGGGATCTGTTCAACCCTAGTCTCAACTATGCCCTGGGTCATTCCCTCCATGTGGCGCTTGACCTCTACAAGAGTCTCAAGCACATTGAAATCATACAATACATCTTGTCCCCCTGAAACAACCTGTACTTCAACTAGTGCATGTTGTGGGTCTCCAGCACGCTGAAGATAGGATGAACCCATTGGTCGAACGGGTCCAACGTCTGCATGTAAAAATTGATAGTTAGTCTCAGATACATAAAAAATACAAAAAAATTGTAAAACACAAAAATAAAAAAACGATCAAAATGATTTTGTTTTACCTATGGCACCTCATCGCTTGCCATGAGGAACCACGAGTCTCCGTGGAATCCATCCCTGTATAGGGATAGTATTCGATCATAATGAGCTACATGTGCAACCATCAGAAGAATACTGGTGTGAAACTCATAGATGATGGACCTGCATGTTTGGACATGAGATCCACCCATCGCCTCATCCATGGGATTTTCAAATCTAGAAGCTCAAGCGAGATATGTTATGGTTAGAATAATGGAATCCACTCCAAGGTAAATGAGATCAAAATGGAACCATACCCAAAGTTTTTCAATCACCCATCCTTCGCCTTGGTGATTTGTTCCTTCATGTTTGCTAGCACTCCCTCGCTCCAGTTAAATATTGTTGTATCTATGCACTCTAAAGCATACATCATTTGGGACCTGTTTACCAAATGCAAGGTAGTGTTGTCGACCAATCTATAAATAGTAAATGGGATTGTCTTAAGAGGTAAATGAACCACATCCTTTATTCCGATTTTCCCATATTTGGTTGGTTGGGATCGAGTTCTACATTGTGCAGTGATATAGTCCTTGATAGTCTCTCCACCCCTTCTCGAACCAGATCACGATATAGCATAACCTCTCCTCGATTAACCTGTCAAGAAATATATGTCTTCCACCTATATGTCGAGCATATGTTCTCCAAGCCTAAAAGCATGTGCCTAAACATCCCATGCCCAAAGAAGATATTCTAATAAATCCATCTATTTCCTCATCCCAGGAAGCCAAAACAATTTTAGAAACCCACAACTTCTCAATGCCTGGATGATGGTTGGATCATTAGCAACATTCATGTCTTGTTCTTCATGTTCTCTTTCTTGCCATATCAGAGCTATTTGTTCTGATGGATACCTGAAACATGATAAGAAAAATTATTAGAGTGAATCCAATGCAAAAAAATGAGAGAAGTTTGAGTGAAAGGAGCAAAACAAAATTTTGAAATTTGTTCTGATGGATACCTGAAACATGATAAGAAAAATTATTAGAGTGAATCCAATGCAAAAAAATGAGAGAAGTTTGAGTGAAAGGAACAAAAGAAAATTTTGAAACGCGCCTAGCGCACCCTGCCAAAGGGAGATAGTGCACTACAACGCTCTCCACTGTTCAAATTATGTTGGCCTATCACACCTTTTAGCACTGTTGGGGTGCACTAGATCTAGGGCACAAAATTAAAGCCCCATGTCACCCAAAACTTGAAAAAATATGCATGAAATGAAAAAAACAATGTAAACTTTGAAACGGGAACTATAAACTCAAAACGGGAACTCTGGCCAAAAAACCCCAAAAAAACATCAAAAACAGTGCTAAAAACGAAAAGTGTGTATACTGGAACAATGTTTTTTTTTTTAGGTGTCAATTTTGAACGTGTTTTAAAAATGGCAGTGACTACGAAATTTACTACGAAATTTTCGTGCAAAATATAGCTTCAAAACGAAAGTGTTGATACTGGAATAATGATTTTTTTTTTTAGGGTCAATTTTCAAACTTTTTAAAAAATGCTAATAAAACCAATTTTTTATGTCTCAAACAAAGTTAAATTTTAAGGAAAAAACACATTAATGTTTCTGGTAGAATATCATTTTTCTTTCCTAAGTATAAATTTAACATGTTTTCAACCACAACATGCTAGATACAAAAGAAATTGAATTTTTTTCAACTATAAAACTAAAAAAACATGACATTATGAACAAATTATATCACTGAATGAATTCAAAAGTCTTTATTTGTATACTGAATAAAACAGACATTATATCTCTAATTTGATATTGCATTGTAGATATTTAAACAATAAAATTTATCATACTTAAGACATAATCCAACAACATAAAAATGCTTCATAACTTCTCATTTAACAAAATATGGAAAACATTAATTTTATTTGAAGATACGATGCATACATCAGTTATATAAACTGTCTTAAACAATTATTCAAACTCAATCACCCAATAACCATGGGTAGGTCGTCGTCGTGCCCCCTTCCCCCAACCCATTACTGATCTTTCCCATTCACCCATGCCCTCTTCCCCCTTCTGCCCTACCCATGCGCCAGCCCTTGATACCCCCAACTCACCCACCCATGCACCATTTCCCCATCTCTTCCCTCCCTACCCCACAACTCTCCTCCCCATAAGCCCACCCCCTAACTCCCATTCCCCTCCAATCTCAACTCCTCCCCCCCTTCCTTAACGCGGCCCCATGGGCCTCGTGCCCTACCCCCCTCCACCCTACCCTTACCCCTACCCCCTACCCTTACCTTACCCCCCGCCACCCCCCTACCCTTACCCTACCCCCCCAACCCCTACCCCCCGCCACCCCCCAACCACTACCCTCCCCCGCCCCCCACCCAACCCCCCCCCCCCCCCCCCCAACCCCCTACCCTACCCCCCCCCCCCCCCCACCGCACCCCCCCCCCCCCCCACCCTACCCCCCACCCCCCCTGCACCCCCCTTACCCATGCTTGACATCATATTTAGTGTAAAAATGTTGTTTCTACATTGATACATAGCTTAATCTCAAGTCTTTTACAAGTAGTTAAAGTGCCAAAAGGCACATGCAAGGGAGGTTGTGGGCTATTAGCTATAGAGCAACGAATACTACCATAGAGGGACACAACAATCACGAAAGGAGTCATTTGTGAGGAGATAATTGAGACTTAAATAAATATGGATAAGTAGGTGGCAATCTAAAACAACTTAACATATCTTCCTTATTGTGTAGAAATCAATTTTAGTAATGTGATTGCGTGCATAAAATGAGTAAATATTTCCTTCAAACTTAAATCATTTAAACATCAAGCTTTGGATAGATGGTTTGTTTATTGAGTTATCAACATGAATAGTGCATGGTTTATTACCTTTTGCAAAGATTGGCCTTTGAAGAAATTTTGTATGAAATGTTTTGACAACATTTATCCTTCTATTAAAAATGTAAATATTAGAAGATATACTTCCATTATTTTGGAGTTCCACCTAGGTTTCCATTGTGTCTTTTCTAAGCCATTTTTCCTTCAGTGTAAGCATGTGTACAAATTTATTTATTTATTTATTAGAAAAAGTCAGAACAACAATTAGAAGCCCCGCTTCACTCTAACAGTGATAATCGTAATAATTAGAAAATATGATGGTATTCAACCTTGATTGAGGAATCCCCATGTATGGTCCATGTATTAGATATAGAATATGGATATGCAAGCATTGAGAAACATTTCTTGGAATTTGAATTGCTCAACTTTTCATTCCTTTTGAGCATGACCTTTTTTTAAAATTTTTTTCAAATGCACTCAGGAATGCTAAAGTAATAGTGTTTTCTCAAATTTCAAATATAAAATGTTATCCTTTGCTAGACATTCATATGCATACATCAAATTCACATACTAACAAATAAATGCATTTTTTCCAACACATAAATGTAAAGACCTTATTTTTAAACATGTGTTTTATTTAATATTATCCTCACATTGATGAGTAGGGAGCCATGTAACATTAATTCCGATGTGATTATTCAACAAGAGTAAACACATCATTTGCTTTATAAATCGTTATTAAAAGAAAAATGGCATAATGTCACTACTTTTTGGATTGTGTTAATCGATGAGACACAACTCTATAGTATTGTTTCAAGGTTTCAGATAGAGTATATAAATAATTGCTTCTCCAATCCACTAATAAGTATGCCTTTCTTATTTATGTAATGCTATGATTTTCATATATGAATGTTCAACTATGTTGCCATTATTATTTGGGTTAAATCAATTACATATAGCCAAACATTATTTCCATTGATACCAGTAACCATTTTAAAATGCTAAAATCTCAAGTTTTTGTAGTTATAATTTAAGCCCATTGTGAAATCTCATATATTTTTCCACAAACAATACTGATCATTCTCCAAAGTTAGTTCTCTCAACTCCATCTGCAAACTTTTGGTGATAGGCTTGCTGCCTTACCTTTTCCTCTCATTCCCTATGTTGTAAAACAAATTCTATGACTGTCAGTGTTCCACATTTAACTTGCTTTCCTAAAAATGCCCATTAAAATTAGTTGGATATGCCTAAAATAAGAGTTAAGAGTAAAGGATTGGTAGATTAATGGATGAAACAATATGTATTAGCTCATGTAATAGGAAGGAAAATCCTTTAAACTTCTGTGAAAATGTCCATAATGAGACAAATAACTCTATAACATCGTTTCAAGGTTTCAGATTAAGTATATAAATTAATTTGATTATCCAATCCCCTAAGAAGTACACCTTTCTTAATTTATGTAATGCTTTGATTTTCATATGTGAATATTCAATTGTGTTTCCATCATTACTTTAAACAAATCAATTACATATAACCAGAGATGATTGTAATTGATATCCATATGAGCATTATATAATGCTAAAATCTCAACTTTTTGTAGTTATAATTTAAGCTCATTGTGAAATATCTTAATAATTTGCCACAAATGATACCTATCATTCTCCAAAGTTAGTGCTCTCAACTCTATTGGCAAGCTTGGGTGATATGCTTTCTGCTTGACCTTTTCCTTTATGCTTGACCTTTTCGTCTCGTTCACCTTTCACATGCTTTCCTAAAAATGCAAATGCCCATTAAAATTAGCTGGATATGCCTAACATGTTGAAAATATTGAGAGGGGGTTGGGGAATCAATATTTTTTTCAATTGTTATATTATGCCAATTAAGATTTTTGAACACTTGCTTTCCTAAAAATGCAATTGCCCATTAAAATTAGCTGGATATGCCTAACATGTTGAAAATATTGAGAGGGGGTTGGGGGTGGTGAATCAATATTTCTTTCAATTGTTATGTTATGCCAATTAATATTTTTGAACACTAGAAATAGAACAAAAAAATAATTTTATTAATAAAGACATTGAGCACTCTAATCCTCTTTTACCCTAACTATACAACAAAATCTCTAACTTTTTCAAGGTTGCAACCTTTAATGAGAACTCTAATCCTCAAATATAAATCTAAGCTCCAACATGTTTTCTCGCAAAGCTCCAAAGTTCCAATCTTGTATGACGACTCCAAACCTCAAATATAAATCCACGCTCCAACCTCATCTCTCACAAGGCTCCAACCTTGTATAAAGACTCTTAAAGATCTCACAAGGCTCCAACCTTGTATAAAGACTCTTAACATACCGAGGTCTGTTCCAAGTCTCCACAGGCCGATTTCTTGTTCTCGAAAAGGCAGAGATATGTGCTATGCATAGGCTGAGCTCAATTCTCCAGTATAGCTACGAAGAAATTTCACCAATAACCTTTGATCCAGAACAGAATATAGCATCGAAAAACTTCTTTCTTCGATCTCTTCACATCGTCCTCAAGTCTGAATCTTCCTATCTTCTTTTCTCATCGAGTTCCTTGCTTCTGCTTAACCAAATTCAATGGGGTTGAATGAGGGAGTCATCACGTATTTATACATATTCATTCACACGATTTTGATCATAGTAGGGCTGACTTGAGTTTATTCTTTGGATGAAGCCGACCTGTCATTCCTGGAAGCCAACTTGGCCAAGATCCTTTCCAGCTTTGCAATTGTTGACTGGGAATTGCTTTCTCAGACTCAAGGTACATTATTTCTTCCAAGATTGCGTCCATGATCAAGCATCTGAGCGCGTTGCTACAGGACTGATCCACTCCTTTATTCGCCAGTTTATTGAATTAATGTGAAGGATATCTTTGCTACCCCAAGACACAGCCAACAAGAGATCAGTCTTTAAAGATGATGGACTAAGCATGTGGGATCCTAACTCAACTTGGACAATTACTAATGGAATCGATAGTACAGGTTACAGATCTCTGTATGAAATGATTAATGCAATATGGATCACAATTGCTACCATTGCCAACGGAGCAGCGCCACCCCCGGGCCGCCCCGCCCCGCCCGACCGGCGGCGGGTCGATTCCCGGAATCGACCCGCCAGAAGTCATACAGTTTTATATGGTTTTGTGCATATCTTTCTTTTTCTTAAACGTTTGTCTTTTAATATTATCCTTTCCCATTCTATTTTTATGTTTCTTTTTCTTTTACCCCTATATGTATGAATGCGTTTAGATTTAGGTTTATATATATATATAAACCTTCAAATTTATTAACCTTTAAATGTATATCATATACCATAACAACTTTACCTTTAGGACTTCGTAGCTGTGTTCTACATTGTAACAACTTTACCTTTAGGATTTCGTAGCTGTGTTCTACATTTACAATAATTCTATGCCCCAGTCTCATGGATTTTCGGCATTACATTCATTTGGAATAATTTTAATCCCTATTATCACGATTTTTGGGAACTTCATACCTATTTTGCATCTCTCACACACACAGGTTATGGGTTGTTTGCAATCAGTTCACATTCATCCATATGTTAGTTTGACACAACAATAGACTTTGTGTTCTTTATAAAATTTATAATACAACACCATTCACGATGCTTACCACTTAGACCAGCATCACGTGATTTCTGACTTATGGCATCAAGGAATCATAGCCAGCTATTGGTTTGAATGGTGTCCACTGAATCTCGTTTAATGAACGATGTAAATTGTTTGAGCGGGAGTTAGGGTATCTACCCAACCCAGCGTTGTCGTCATGATTTCATTGTGTTGATGGGTTTGTAGTGAGAAAGAGCTCTGCAACTCTGTTCAAACCTTACTGCAACTGGATATCTTTTGCTCACTTCTTGAAATTTTATATAAAACTGTATGACTTCTGGCAGGTCGATTTCGGGAATCGACTCGCCGTCGGTCGGGCGAGGCGGGGCGGTCAATTCCGGGAATCGACCGGTCAGGTGGCGCTTACTTTCAACAAGGAGTTCCATTGTCCTGCATTCAATGTTAAATCTAATAATGCAAATGTAATGGATGGTTTAGTTTTTCTCAATAACCATTACTTCAATAAAACTACTTACCACGTTTTCCATTCACATTGATAAATATCCAATTAGGAAACAGGATAAACTATCATCTTAGCTTTCGGCAGTGGTTTTGCAGTGGTACAGAGAAACTGGGTCTACTTATTGTCGCCAAGGGTCTACTTATTGTCGCCAAGGGTCCATTGTTAAAAAATGTTGTTTTTTAGAAACAATTATTTCGTGTGGATTGAAAAATAATTAAGGATGTATAAATATGTAGATTATCTAAAATTCAAACTATCGACTTTCTAATATAAAAACACAAAACAATAAAAACCCCCCTAAAAAAAATAAAAAATTAAGATAGAGAACAAGAAAATATGAATAAAATGACGACTTCAAAAACTATCAAATTTAGAAAATAATTTTTTACATTTCACACACTACAAAATTAAAAGTCAAAAAATAGGTCTTTAAAAAAAAGGGTGTGATGCAGAATACTCACTTTTTAAAATCAGCATGAAAATCACTACCATTCTAAAACTTGATTTCATCCTTGAACATGAAAAAAAATTAAAGTTCCAAAAACCATGTTCTAAAAAAAACATGTGTATTCTGCATCACCACTTTTGAAAATCGGGTCATTTTTTTGCTATCTCTACGAAACGGGTAACAGTATCAGTTCCCGTTTCAAAGTTTACATTGTTAAAACCAGAATCGTAAAAAGAAAGAGGAAGTTGAGATCTCCTACCTAGAAATGACAACCCTCGAAATGATCCACTGGATTCGTTGCGATCAACTGTTGAAGATCGGGGGAAAAATGCACTTAGAGCTCACTCACCAAGAGGTAAAATGTAAAATGGTCAAAATGAAATTACTTTTTGCCTATTTATGGTCATTTTCATGAATATTTAATTAATATTTTATTATTTTGAACTAAGTATGACTTAATTTTACCATGTATAGATATTTTAATCTTTTGGTGATGTTTTGAGAAGGTTAACAACTGTTTGACAGATTTAAAGATGTTTGAATTAAAACAGATCATTTTTACCAAAGAACATAATTTTATCACTTTTTTGGGCTTTGTAAACTCACGAAAAAGGAACACCTTTGAGTCCTCTTTCAACGCTTTTCAGACTCCCTAAATATGAAAATATTTTCGAGCACACATCTTTTCGAACTCGTTAAAGTAAATGAAAAGACATCTACTTAGTATAAGTTTAACCCTTTTCTGCACTGAGATAGACTATTGACAAAAAAGGAATACCTTAGTCAAACATGGCTAAGAGGTTCACTTGAGTATCATTTTTTTCCTTTTCAGACTCAAGATACTATTTACGAAAATGAACCTTTGGAGTTTTATTTTTTTTGCCTCTTTTTCAAACTCTCTAAACATGAAAAGGGAGCCGAGTTAGACCTTTGCTAGACTTGTAAATCATCAAATAACAATGGACTCGTCAAACATAACAAGATTGAACCACTCCTTCTCAGGGTTTGTTAAAAATACTCAGAGGGATTCATTTGAAGGATGAACTTACATATTAAGCATATGTTATCCTCCTCAGGCTTGTTAACAAATAAAGAGGTACTAAATAGAAATGGTTGGGGAAAATGGGAAAATAGGGTACACTACCTATTAATGGAAGTGAGTCTTTCTTGAACATGACACTCTTCCACTTCATCTCCGTGGCTATTGGGTTGGGAAATATGTTTGTTTATTTTTCATCACACCATATCAAAGCCTCCATATTCGGTTTTGGGTCAATGCTTCCAACTCCATTCTGTGTCGCCAATATATTCAAGAGAAGTCATTCAATTGGTACCTGCTACAATACTCATAAGCCTTCATTCATGTCTATCGTTCTTGAACCAGTTCCACATCAAGATCATTTTGTCTCAAATCTTGGTACCTATTTCATGTCATTGATGGGGGATACATCAAGGCCCTCCTGCGACAGATCACTTCCTATTGACGTCAACTCATCGCCCAGGAAGTTGACATAGAAACCCCCTTTAGTACCTTGGGGCTTACATACATCAATGGAAAGTTTCCTTGCAATAGGTGAGAAGTGTTCATCATTGACCTTTGACTAAAAGATTATGCATGGTGTTCAACTTAAACTCATTCATTCACACCATACAAATTGTACTGTAGTACCTTGAGAACCATTAACATCATCGGTGGTTTCTCTTGCATATGTTAATGACCTACATATTTGGTCAGTAATGAGATGGTCTCTACCATGTTCGACTCCAACTCATTTATTCACATAGTTAGACTCATACATTGCATGATCGAGTGAACGAGATAGAAGACCTAAGATCTTGTTACATCCATCGAGGCTGCACTTTCAGGATTAATGCAATATTACAAATCATGATGGATACGATCATACAAATATTCATCCAATCATGGGTCCACTCTCTGCCATCACTGGACAAGACTTCTTAATAATTGTACATGTAATGTTAGCTTATGTGTTGAGCATGGGTATGCCTCCCTTAGTAAAGATATCAAGATGAAAATGTGTTGTAGCAGATGATGGTCTTGACCAGTTGTTCTTGATCCAAACTTGTCACAAGGTAAAACACTTCAGTCATCATCTACCATTTATGACTTTTCGCTTTAGGGGGGAATTTGTTATAAACCATTTTGTCACATTTGGTCAATAGGTCTACAAACTAGATCAATCCACATCCATGAACATGTTGTCATCATCACTACACAAATCCCTAAGTGTTACACAACATTTTGTCACTGTCCCTGTATTCCCCGTTCCTTGATCCTGGAGGACCTCTACAGTGAACCCCGCATGCTTTGTCATCATGGAGAAACTCCCATTATGTCCCTCTTCATGAGCAGATCATTTCCCTTTTGCATCATTTCCCCTGAAACTTCTGTTTTGCCCAATTTACAAGATTGACGCTAATGGCCTTTTTCTCCCCCACGCTGATGTGTAGAGATTAGCACTATTCCCCACGCCGATCGGTGAGACTGAGCTATGTTCTAGTCGCGCCGATCCTGTTATGGAAAGTTTTTAAAATTAGAGCTGAAGCTTCCATCTCTAGAAGCTCCGTAACAGAAGTCTGGTAAATGGTTTGGTCGGATGGGGTCGAGGATGACAGTTTGGGATCCTTTCCCTATAATGATGGAACTACCTCAAGACATCCATCTTTCCTATATAGACCTCCCTTCTTCCCAAGAACAACCTAGTTGCAGTGATATAGTTAGAGTGTTGGCTGAGTGTGAGTATGCTATTAGAAAAGCAAGCTATTACTAGTTGTAGCCATCTAGTTGTGTGAGGGAGAAGTGTGTTTGGTTTGGAGTGAAGCCTAAAGGGAAGAGTATTTAAACTATTGTTGTTTGAAGCCATCATGAAGTGTGTGGGAACCTGGTCTTGTCAGAGGAAGACTGCGACGTCAAGACGAATGGTTGTAATCTCTCTTTGATATTAATATATTCAACTATCGATTGATTTCCTACATGTTTTGTAATATTACATATTCATGTATTGGTGATTATTGACTCATTAAGTAGGTTGGATTGAAATTTTGTCTATTATTATGTTTGTGTGATGTTGTTGTTTACTTTTTTTTAGGAACTTGAAGAAGGAAGCGAGAGATTGCTAGAGCGAGCAAGCGAGGAAATCATCAAGCAGGATAAGCGACCAAGAAGTAGGACCTCTTGATTGATCCTAACCTAAGGAAATATTCCATAAAATGTAACTATTGTGGCTAGACCCATTATCGGGATAGAGGAATTTGTTCGTGTCCGCACTTATAATTTTACTTCACCACAAATTGGCGACTTCGCTGAGGAGATCCCATCTTTTTGTTTGTTTTGGATTTCATGATTTCGTGACAACTTTTATAGTTTCACGTTTTCCCTTTTTTCTATTGCTTTTCTCTTGCTTACTGGCTTAGGTCTAAAAATCATAGTAGCAGATCTGGTCCTTGTTTTGATTTTTGATTTTTATTTTTCTTAGTTTCCTCAGACAACGCGTTTAATCGGCTGACAGTCGCGCCGATCAACGCGAATTGCAAAGTAACAGTCACACTGACCCACCTCTGGCACTTGTTGTCAGTTAGGTAGTTGTGCCGATTCCTGTAAGTGAAGATTAGGGCTAGACCCCAGTATTGGCCAGTGTGTTCTGCTCTTGTGTTTTTGAACCTATGATCTTTTTGACTGTTTTTCTCCCTGATTAGAAAGCTACTCTTCATTTGGCTTTGCTTGCTTGTAGGCTTGTCATATTGCTGTTTGATTGATGGAGTCATTGAGTGGTCAGTGACACTAGGACATCTAGCTAGTAATCCATTCAACAGCTTATGGACTCATCGACTCTGGTTGTGGGTGCGTTTTCTCCTTGCATTTGTTTTTGGTCCGTTGCACGACTTTAACCTATTTTTGCACAAGTTTGAAAAAGCTTTGTCTACTAGTTTGAACGTCTTTTTCCGACATAGATTACATTTTCGGTCTTGTGTTTGGAAAAGTCGGTGCTTAATCGATCTGAATGAACTTCTATTTTCATGTTTTCATCTGCTTGAAGAGCTCATAGTCTCAAAATTTTTCTCATTGAAAGATTGTATGCGAAAGTTTGTTTCGTTTTTTTATGAGAAAATATGAAATTATAGATTGTTGTATCATTATGATTCACATCTCTTAGAAATTAGAATTTCATCAAGATTTGAAAATGAAGAGATTTTTTTTCATTTCGAAAGGAATAATAGATAAGTGCTTGTCAGGAAATTAGGAAATGAAATGCATTTTTCGTTAGTTTACTTTTTTCAAAAAGTGAAGTAGTGGAAAATCATTCTGTTTTTAGTTGCTTGATTGTTTGCATTTTATTGAGTAGTTTCTACCCTCTCTAGTGTAGGCATTTCATCGAATTGAAAGGGTCTTGTACCAATTAGTTGTATTTTAGGTTTTTCGAGTAGCATCACTAAGATCTGAAAACTGAAACTTAACTCAAGATCAACTCTAAAATGAATTCAATTTACCTAAGGCGCATTTGACATTAGCGATCACATCTAGAAGGTCTAGGCTAGAGACGTGTTTCGACATCTGTAAACCTAGCAACTGTCTTTAGCTTCGGCATTAGACAACTCTAGCATGGATTTGTGCTCCCCGTATTGTTGTGCATATAACGGGAGACCCCACTGGGCTGTAATCCTTTTATCCTTAGGAAGCCGAGTTCGACGCCTTGCAAACATGATACACCGAACACAACATTCAGGGAGATTGCCTGCTCATACTTCTTGGTTTGCCAAGAGGTATTCTGCAGTTCACAGTTGCCTGGTAATCTTATTTACCTAGATCATCCAAAGTAGTCATTTGATCTTTTTGACTCATTAAACTTAAAAGATCATCTGAGCACTTGTCCTTTCGAGCTCGTTTCCAATCGAAAGTGATAGAGTCATCTTTGTTTCTTTCTCAACTCTTTAAAAATGAAATAACATCAGTCTTTTATGCATCTTAAATAATTGATTTCCCACGATCCAAAAAATCCTATTAGATTTTTTGACCAAATCGTGAGTTCCCTTAAAAGGACATTTTAAAGCCTTGAAGTTATTTGTTCTGTCGGCTAAGACAAGGTCATCGTGGCTGAACCATCTGGTTCACCCATTTCCTCTTCCTCTCCTCCATCTGAAATATTGTCCAAGGAGCCACTTCCTGAGTTATCAGAGCCATTTGAGGACCAAAATGTTGAACTCACAATTGTTTTGAGTGTTCAACCATTATCATCTCGTCCTCCACCTACTTTCGATTCAAGGTCATCTGCTGGTCTTGACCCGGAATCTTCGGATAATCCCGTTAGAAATCCAGAGAACTCACCGACCACTGATGGTCAGCTTGTACTGGTTATCTATCCTCTGAACCCTCTGTTTGACACTGTTGAGATATCACCACAGTGCCCTTATAGTCCGTACGATCAACCAGGTGTTCCTTTGGAACTATCCCCTGGTACACGTTCGATTGTCTGTTGTCGTTTGTTTCTAGACATGGAACCCAAGGGCGATGCTCCAGTCACTTCTCCAGATGAGTCCAAAGTCTCAACTCCACACACTATTGAGGGAGAAGAATTGCAGCTGCAGTTCCCTCTCAAGGGTTGCCCTTATTCAGAAGGTATTCCTGCCAACTTTCCATCCCACTATGTGTCTTTAGGGCACTTAGTTTTGGGCACGCCGAGTGCCTCATCACTCTACCATAACTTTGTTTGGGCATCAGGTGTCAGACCTACATCGGGTCCGTTTGTCACGAACACGACCTCCCAACCAGTTTTTACCTCAGTTTCGGTGTAACCCACCATCCTGAACACTCTTGTACCATCAATCCTAGTTACACGTCAGTCGCAACCGACGGTTTCAAAGATTGTCTCTGCCAGTTCTTTTGTCCCGTTAGTTAGTGGCCAGATTGTGTCACTGCCTGCGGGGCAGAATCTAAATGTCTCTATGGTGTCAACGACCACTAATGTGAGCAGCTCACAAGCTCACATGCTTGGTATAAACCAACCCTCTTCTGGTATTATTTACAACCCTGCTGACCCTACTGGATCAAGCAATGTCCAGTACCAACAGGTTTAGAATCCTGGTGGTCCATCTGGATCAAACAATGTTCAGTAATAGCAGCTTTATGGGGCTCAGGTCCAATACCAAAATCCTTATGTTCCATACGGTTCTCAAGGATTGGTTAATTAACCTTACACCATCCCGTCTGGGCAGTACATCCAGCCCGGCTATGGCTAGATTCAGTTTGGTAATTTCTCAGGCACTATTCTAGTACCCTTGCAATAACAAGGACAACTTTTGCAACAACCAGGGCAACCTTTGGTGCAGCAAGGGTTTTCCGTGCAACAACAAAGGAAGATTATCCCACAGCAAGGTCACTGGAAACAATCGCAAGGTCAGTCCTTCCAACAGTTGCAGCAAACCGCGTAGCTACAGATGCAATATGCTCTGCATACCTGTCAACCCATACCCTTGCAGGGCCAACCTCTGCAAACCTAGGGACAAATTTTGCAGCTGCAAGGCCTGCAAAACCAACCTGGGTAGCAGCAACCTTGTATACCTATCAACAAGGGAAACCCTTACAGGGACAGGTTCAAGGTCAAATCCTACAGCAGCAGGTGTCGAATCCTCTTTTCCAAGGCCAACAGGTTCAGATTCCTGTCGGTTAAGGGCACCAGCTGCAAAACCCCTACGTCCAAGGGAAACAAGCATATCAACCTTATGCCCAAGGACTGCAGGTCCAAAACCCTCTTGTTCAGGGACAATAGGCTCAACAACCCTATCTTCCAAGATAACAGGTCCCATACCCCCTTCTTGAGGGACAACAGGCCCAACAGCCCTATGTTCCAAGACAATAGGTCCCATACCCACATGTTCAAGGTCAACAGGCTCAGCAACCTTTTATCCCATACGTTGCCTATTAGTAACCTATGCATGGACAGTTTCAAGGTATTCCTGGTCTGAATCCTCTCTTTGGTCAAGGTAACCCACAATGGGGGCAGCCTCAGATACCATATGGCCAAAATCCTCCACTGTGGGGTCAAAATCCTTACCAGCAGGGATGGGCTCCTCCTTATGGGCCCTCTTATCGACCTCCCATGCCTTTTAACACTTAATTACCTTTCTTGGCTACACTTGAGTTGCCTGATGTATCACATCTTACGAATGAACCGATTCTTCAATCGTTGTACTGGCCTTTGGTGCCATCCAAGATACCAAGTGATTGCCCCAAGTTCGATGGGAAAGCTAAGGAAGATCCTCAAGTCCACGTGATGACATATCACCTCTGGTGCTCATCGAATTCATACGTGGACGATTCCATTCGTCTTCGTCTTTTCCAATGGACCCTTATGGGTGCTGTAGCAAAATGGTACATCAAGCTACCTCGAAGTACTTTTCATGACTTCAATTCGTTAGCCATGGCCTTCCTCACACATTTTCAACTGCCGGTTTGTTATGAAACAGGCACTTATCTGCTCACATCGCTTAAGCAAGACACTGTGATGCACATCTTTGATCATATCCATGAATGGAGACGAAGACGTCGACTGATCAAGTTCAAAATAGTTGATCAGTTTCTCACCGAATGGTTTACCAAATCATTCATAGCTCCAATTTCTCATGATATAGCCATGGGTGGATGCGTCAATGAAGAGGAAGCCATCGCTCATGCCCAGTACTTGGACCTGGTCTATTCTCAATCTGACACCTTATACAAATTGTTACCCAATGGTTCGCGTCCATCATCCGATCCCGCGACATCAAAGTCATCTATTGTCCCTCCCGTTGATGGAGTTATTGGTTTAGTATCCCAAGCCCTTGCCAAAAATTCTTCCAAACAGAATTTGGTCTTGAATACTGCTCCCAACGGTTCATCTAAAAAGCCTCCAGGCCCTGGTAAAACCTCAGAGGTCTACGTTGTCTAGTCTACCGCAGCGGACAAATCCTCAAAAGGAAACAAGAAAGGCAAAGGCAAGGCTAAAGTCGATGCCTCGAAATAGGGTCCTCCCAAATTGTCTGCGGGGAAATCATCGCAACAGAAACCTAAGTATCCTTGCCTCATTTGCGAGGAGGATCACTATACTAAGGATTGTTCACGACGATCCGAAGTTAGTCGATTGCTCAAGGGGACCCCTGTTGTCCTCAAAGAGCCCTTTCCATCTCAGCAGACTCAAATGGTAGACCAACCCCAATCTGCTTCCTCTGGATCTCAAGTGTTCATGATGAGCACGCCCATTAATGTGGCTACCCGATCGAAGGATTATCAAACTCTAGCTCCCACAACAGGGAAAGGGAAAGAAGTTCCATCTTCTTCTTCTACCCTGGGTTCTAGCCCTCTGCAAATCGAGTGCCCTAACCCTGATTCCGCTCCATGGCCACCCCCTTGAGGTGTGCTAGGGAAGTCATCATACAATCCCAATGCTCGAGCCACTCAGCATTACAATATTGTTGAAGATTTAGCTCAGGCACCATCAGCTATGTCGGCTCCCGAGGTACTCCAAAGATGCCCATCACAACAGAAATCTTTGCTGTCAGCTATCGGGGGCATCGATCCCACCGATTCTAATTTGATCTGTTTCAATCTAGAGAACCATGTTCTGAGACTCCCTCATCAGATTGCCTTTCTTATTCATGTTATCATTAATGAAAAGACCATCCACCGCACTTTCATAGATGAAGGTGCTTCTACCTGCATCATGTCAAAAATGTGCTGGAAGGCTATTGGTTCCCCTGCACTGAACCAATCTCCGAACACATTGGAAGCTTTCGACGGGCACGATTCGCGACCCTTCGGTGTTTTACCCAACCTTGCCATCACCCTAGAAGGCAAGACAGTGCAAATCGAAGAAGAGATTGTTGACGCCAATCTCAATTATAATCTTCTACTCGGCTGAAGTTGGACTCATGCCATGCATGCCATGGCATGCTCTTTGTTTCATGTAATTCGTTTTCCCCATCAAGGGAGGATTGTCACTGTTGATCAAGTGTCTTCTTTGCCTCTTCCTCATCCGATGGCAACGTTCCTTATGTCAAGCACTCTAGTGCTCCCTTTGAGTGTGTGGGGGCAGGTATTTTCAAAGACTCTGCCTTAATGGGGATTTTTCCACTCCCACCTCCTCATGTTGCCTCTGTCAACATGATCTCGGTCAAATCTGATCCCTCGATCATCCCTACGCTAGATCTAGTTGATGCTTGGGGGACGTCATGCTGCTTAGTCCCACCAAATTTAATTACGTGGAAATTGTTTCGGCTGCGAACTCTATATCCTTTGATTCTCATGTCTAAAAGAGCTCTCTCGATATGTATTCTCAATCCCCTTGGCTTGGCCCTTTGGAATCATCTGATCCCTTAGCCGAGACCTTCATGGAAATCATGTCTCTCGAGGAAGCGCCATGGATCGATACCCATCATCGCTCCTCATTCCTGCCTCGCCCAACGGTCATGTATACCTCTTTTGAAGAGTCCTCTTCTCCATTTCTACCACGATTGTTACTCATGAAGTATGGTCGGAAGGAAATCTGGGTAATATTTCCTAAAGGATGCTGATTGATATTTCTATCAAACCTCATACCGTTGAACACATTCATATCGGGGTATCTTGTTCTCTAGATGAGATCAAGACATATAAACATCTTTTTAAATAATTCTGTGATGTGTTTGCATGGTCTTATGAAGAAATAGCTGGCATTGATCCCATCATCTTGGTGCATGAAATACCAACATATCCAGATGCGAGGCCCGTTCGCCGATGGCTTTGTCCAGTGCAGCCTAGGAAGGTCGCTACTATTAAGGGCGAAGTCTAAAAGCTGGATTCATAATCCCATTCTCCTTATAGACTAGGTGTCCAATATTGTCCCAGTGAATAAAAAACAAGGCACGATCCGCATTTGCATGGATTATCGAGATCTTAATCGTGCCTGTCCTAAAGACAACTATCCTACTCCCTTCATTGATCAAATCATTGATGAGTGTGCCAGGAGTGAGATTTTTTCCTTTATGGATGGTTTTTCTGGTTACAACCAGATCAATATCGCACTGACTGACCAAGAGAAGACAACCTTTATCTACCCATGGGGTACGTTCGCATACAAGAAGCTCCCTTTCGGCCTAAAAAATGTTGGGGCCACATTTCAGCGAGCAATGTCCTATGCGTTTCATGATATTCGCAACATTGTCCAACCTTACTTGGATGACCTTCCTGCCCATTCTCGTAAGCGACAAGATCACCCAAACCACCTTCAACATATTTTTCTACGCTGGAGACACTATAACATCCGGTTAAATCCACACAAATGTGTTTTCTGCATGGAATCAGGACAACTCCTCAGCTTCATCGTTTCCAAGGACGGGATTCGCCTGGATCCGCCAAAAGTCGAGGCCATTGTAAACTTACCCCCTCCATCTTCACTGCACCAACTTCAGAGCCTCCAGGGAAAGGCCAAATTTCTTCATCGTTTTGTACCCAACTATGCCAGGCTAGCTACGGGATTTACCCGGTTGCTCAAACAAGGAACACCCTTTGCATGGGACGAGATAGCCCAAAAATATTTCGATGATCTTAAGGCTGTCCTCATACATTCTCCTCTGTTGCATCTGCCGCAACCCTTAGAACCATAGCTATGGTGTTGGTTCAAGATGACAACGAAGGCGTTGAACACGTCATCTACTACTCAAGTCAGAATCTCCTCAAAATTGAAACGCGTTATGCACATGTCGAGAAGTTGGCTTTGGCCACTGTCCAGGCTGTCCAATGTTTTCAACATTATATTCTCTTACGAACGACTACAGTGATTTCTGAATGCAACCTATGACCTACATCCTGACTCGTCAGTTGCTGGGGTGCAAGTATTCTAAATGGATCATAATCCTGCAAGAAATCGATTTGGTCTTCACTACGGCCAAATATAAGAAGTCACTTGTTTTCACAGAATTGATTTGTTCCCTCCCTTTCAAAGATCTCCCTGCTAGTGCAGATGAACAACTCCCGGATGAGACCCTTTTCCTGATTAGCACCCTTGATCCATGGTACAGTGATATCATCGTGTATCTCCAAACCTCCACGTTTCGGGCCGCGTTGACCAAAGATGATCGTCGAAGGATTAGGCATCATTCTCAAACCTACCACATTATTGGTGATACCTTATACTGTGTCGGTGTCAATTCTGTTCTTCGTCGATGCCTCACGATTGAGGAACCTGAAAGAGTTCTCAATAATTGCCACTCCGAGGCATGTGGTGATCATATGTCTAGTTATGCTATAGCTCAAAAAATCCTTCGCGTTGGTTATTTCTAGCCATCCATCTTCAAAGACTGCATTCTTACTGTCCGCAAGTCTCACGAATGCCAAATCTACCAACGCAAGATGCGTGACGCACCTGCTCACTTACACCCGTCATTACCATTGGTCCCTTTGCCAAATGGGGCATCGATTATATGACATGTAACCCTTGTTCGGCCGGGTGGCATGGCTACATAAATGGATCATAATCCTGCAAGAAATCGATTTGGTCTTCACTACGGCCAAATATAAGAAGTCACTTGTTTTCACAGAATTGATTTGTTCCCTCCCTTTCAAAGATCTCCCTGCTAGTGCAGATGAACAACTCCCAGATGAGACCCTTTTCCTGATTAGCACCCTTGATCCATGGTACAGTGATATCATCGTGTATCTCCAAACCTCCACGTTTCGGGCCGCGTTGACCAAAGATGATCGTCGAAGGATTAGGCATCATTCTCAAACCTACCACATTATTGGTGATACCTTATACTGTGTCGGTGTCAATTCTGTTCTTCGTCGATGCCTCACGATTGAGGAACCTGAAAGAGTTCTCAATAATTGCCACTCCGAGGCATGTGGTGATCATATGTCTGGTTATGCTATAGCTCAGAAAATCCTTCGCGTTGGTTATTTCTAGCCATCCATCTTCAAAGACTGCATTCTTACTGTCCGCAAGTCTCACGAATGCCAAATCTACCAACGCAAGATGCGTGACGCACCTGCTCACTTACACCCGTCATTACCATTGGTCCCTTTGCCAAATGGGGCATCGATTATATGACATGTAACCCTTGTTCGGCCGGGTGGCATGGCTACATTATCGTAGCTATGGATTACTTCACCAAATGGGCCGAAGCGATGCCTACATATTCGACAGATGGTAAGATGGCAGCCCAATTCCTTTTTAACCATGTTATTTCTAGGTTTGGCATACACCAAGCCATTGTAACAGATCATGGCTCCCACTTCAGAGATTACATGATGACAGAACTGACATCTGCATTGGGATTGCACCACGACAGCTCGACCCCATATTACCCTTACGCCAATGACCAAGTTGAAGCCATGAACAAAGTTTCCATGCTTGAGCGTACTATTGGGATGCACAAATCAAATTGGCATCTCATTCTTTTTTCAGCTCTGTGGGCCTACCGAACTTCAATCAAAGACGCCACTAGTTTCACACCATTCCAGTTGGTCTATGGTCTGGAAGTAACATTGCCGATCGAATGTGAGATTCCTTCACTTAAGTTAGCTGTTGAACTCCTGGATTTAAGACCTCTGTGGTTTATATCTTCTAATTTACTAACCGGAGAACCCACAGTAAAAACCATTTTTCATCAACGTTTCAAATCCCAACAGGGATCCATCATTAGGACTTCTTTGAATGATGAAAGAAGAAGAGCTTGAATGATGGTTTTAAATAGCTTTTTTAAGAAATTGAAGGTGTGCAGCTCTTCTTGATATCTTCACCCTAAATTTTTCGAGTAAAATGATTTCACTCCATGTAACCCCTCCGCAGTAACCGGAGAACCCACAGTAAAAACCAGCTTTCATCAACGTTTCAAATCCCAACAGGGATCCATCATCAGGAATTCTTTGAATGATGAAAGCAGAAGAGCTTGAATGAGGGTTTTAAATAGGTTTTTTAAGAAATTGAAGGTCTGCAACTCTTCTTGCTATCTTCACCCTAAATTTTTCGAGTAAAATGTTGAACTTCTCCCTGAAACATCACCTCAAGAGGAATGCCTCTTGTATTTAGAATGACTGGATGAGACTCATTGTCTCGCTGCTTTGGTCATCGAAGCACAAAAGAAAATGGTCAAATCCCATTTCTACCAGTCAGTCTCCCCTCGCACTTTCTCTGAGGGTGATTTGGTCCTTCTATATGACCAAGCTAATGATAAGCTGGGGGCAGGCAAGTTCAAACCTATGTGGCATGGACCCTATATTTTAAAACGTGTTTTGTAGAAAGGAGCCTATATAACTTATCGATTATGAAGGAAATCCTCTCGATAAGCCCCGAAATGGGCTTTACCTCAAAAAGTACTATGCTTAGGTCATCTTCCATGGTTACTTATGTACATTAGTGTGTGATTCATTTCTGTACAGTGTGGTTTTGTGTGGAAGTTTTTGAACAACTTTCCTGTTTACTATACTTTTCGTGCTTTGCAGATGTTTGCAGCTCCTCACGTTGGTTTCGCTGATGGTTCTTGTCGAAGTACCCAGAACCTATCATCCGCGGCATGGGCTATCTACAACCCTAACGGTGAGTTGATTGATCTTCAAGGTATCTGCCTAGGTCGTACAACCAACAACATTGCTGAATACAGTGCGGTCATCGAACCGTTATCAGAAGCCATTGCTCTGGCATCAGAGAATTGGTTGGCAACCTAGATTCACAGTTTGTCTTCCTTTAGCTAAATGGGCAATATTCCATCAGGAACCCTCAAATATTACGAATATATCTCCGTATTTGTATGTTGGAAAGACATTTTGATTATATTACATATCATCATATTCCAAGACACATGAATACATTAACAGATGCATTAGCTAATTGCATGTTGGATAGACATTTTCGAAACATGTAAAAGATAAGAAAAACGATTTGTACCATAATAGACAGGAAAATATAACATATATACATATGTGAGAATGTTTGATACATCAAAACCCCAAAAAATAATATGTATGTCTCAAATAACATCAGCGGCATGTAGGCCTCGTACATCCGTGGCACGTAGGCCTAAAAAAATATGTAAGTATTGGACCTAGGAACTACTAAGCATGGTGATCATGATAGCATGAAACAGATCGCACTACGCGACTCAGTAATTGGCGAATCTGATGTGAGACTCCCACTATGTGCCTCTGGTACCGCCGAGGCAAGTCTCCTATCTGAGCATACTCAGGGATACCATTAGTCAACCCCTCGAGGTTCCTCGCAATCTATTATCGCTCCATTCCTGATAAGGGGTGATAGCATCAATAGGACGAGGATAACACCTGGCTATCGGGGACATCTCGGCTGGCCACTCTAGTCCAACATCTGCATACACAAGAGAAAAGTTATAAGCATGCATATACAAAAAACAATTAAAAAACATCAAAATAAAAAATTTGGTTTGGTTTTTTACCTTCGTCATCGAAGTCCTCCCCATCTGGCAAGGGCATATCCAGGTCTCCATGGAAATTATTTCCACTATACAGCCAGTCCTCCATGACGATTTTCTGTCGTCGTAACCACGAAAAGAATGATGGTCGGTTGGACATCTGCTGACCCCCAGTGATCCTGGGCATCAAAGGATTCCAGCGGGCCATCCGCGGATCACATGGCGTAGGAGGATCAACCTCAGTCAACTGATACTGGAACATTGGCACTCGTTCCAGGAATAAGGTCACAAGCACTGATCCGAAGCCAAATTGCTTTAGATTTCCCACCTTCGCCTTAGATAACTGGCGCTTAATATTCATCTTCATGGCCTCTGCCGGTTGAAGATCGTGGGAGTTGTGCAGTCTATAGCGTAAAGGAACTTTGACTTATTAGTCTCATGTTTTGCCTGGGACCATGCCACTCTGTTGATGGTCAACAGAAGCACCCTCAGTGTCAAATCCTGTACACTGGAAATCTCAATCTTCCCGCTTTTGGATTTCAAGGCCTCAGGACTATGCACGACAGGTAGGGAAGATATGCATGCCCCGACTGGACGTGATCCATACAAATTCAATGGCTCACCTCTACAAGACAACCTAGTGATGAAGTAAATATTTGAATTTTTCAGCTCCAGCTCCTGGTTCCCAATGACAAAAGCACACGATTGATGTCCCAAAGGCTTATCAAATACCAAAGCAATTTGGGCTGGGCCCGCATCGCTGGTGTAAGGAAAAATTTGAGGAGCACGCAAGCCCTCAAAGCCTCCAAGAAATTTGGATCATTCATATCCTGGGTGTCCACATCTTCGTGTTCTATTTCCTTCCAATCCACCATTTTTTGCGATTTCTCTCCTGCAAAAGCCATTTATTTGAGTCAATCATCAATTTTAGTACATAAAAATCAAATTTTAATGGCCAGTTATTGAGAAAATTTGTTTTTGAACTATCCACGGTGCCGATGCACCTATTTTAGAAATAGTCATAGGTCGGCATGGATGGTCATGCAAATGACCCTCAGCCGGCGCGATCCTGTGCCCGGAAATCATACCGACCGAGGGCAAATTTTTTTCTCAAAAACCTCCCTAAAAATCCAAAAAAATGGTTAAAAGCATAAATGAATAGCATGAAAATGGAGCTCAGGGCTTCGGTTGTTACCTGGAACTGACGGCTCGTCGATTGGCCTCCTGTATCTTCCACAATCTGCTCTAGAAAAACTAGGGTAAAAGAGGGTAAAAGTCTTCAATGCAAAGGTAAAAAGGTCAATGGTAAAAATATATTTACTTTTCCCCTATTTATTCATTTTTTCATGAAAATATCAGGTTTTGTAAATATTTATGACCTATTTTTCCTCAAGGACTCGATAATACAGTTTGCCTTGCTTGTACAGTGACAGGTGATGGGCGTTTGACAATGGCGATGAGTCATATTTCAAATCTTTTCTCGACTTGTTAAACTCATATGAAAAGATCACCGAGTATTTTTTCCCTTTTTGACTCGTTAAAGACAATGAAAATGGGGGGTTTGCTTTTAGATCTTTTCCGACCCTTTAAAAATGAAAAGATGGCCGAGCCCTTGTTGTTTCGAACTTGTTAACGAATGGGAAATGTCATGCACCCAGTATAAGTTTACCCCTTTTTTGAGCTGGGAGGCACTATTTACAAAAAAGGTACTCCTTGACTGAAACGGTCAAGTGGTTCTGTTAAGTATTGTTTTCTACCTTTTCGGGCTCGAGATACACAAATTTACGAAAAGGGACCATGTGGATTTTTCTTTTACGTGTCTTTTTCAAACTATATAAACATGAAAAAGATATCGAGTTTCACCTTTGTCGGACTCGTTAAACTATTAAACGACATCAAATTCATCACCATGAAGAAAATGAGCTTCTCCTTCCTAGGGCTCGTTAAACTCACTAGGTTGGATTCATCTGAAGAATGAACTTATAGTGCAAGCATATGCTATCCCCTTCAAGCTTGTGATAAAAAATAATTGGGGTACTCGCCAGGAATGGTGGGGAAAAATTTGGAAATATATCGATTCATGTCGGTAGCTCGCTCTTGAACATGACACTCTCTGCTTCGTGTCGGTTTGGGACATCCTCCTTTACATGTTGACCTTCCTGGGTTTGGGTCGTTTAGTTTTTGCCTTACATCTGATCTCTACTATGTCGCCATGACCAATGATCATATGGATCCAAAAGTTGCCAAACTTCCCGTTGTGTCACCAGTATGTTCAAGAGTTGTCCTTCTGTGGTTACACTTACCTCTGTTTCTCTGTATCATCCAAAATCATTTTGCATCCTCTCGTCTCACATCGATGATGTGGGATTCATTATGGCCCTCCTTCGACACGGTCACTTCCCGTCAACATCAAATCATTATCCGGGAAGTTGATCGAGAGACTCCCTCCCAGTACCTTAGAACTTGCATGCCTTAATGGAAAGTTCTTCGCACTTGACGACAAGTTCACATCATGAGCTTTCGATCAGGTGATTTCGCGGATGTTCGACTTTAGTTTCTGTATTCACATTCCATGAATTGTGCTGATAGTACCTTGAGGGCCAATGTCATTGTTGGTGGTTTCTCTCGCGCTTGTTAACGGTTTATGTCATTGACTGGTAATCAAGCGACTTTCTAGCATGTTCGATGTCAACACATCTATTCACATGTTAGAATTGTACCTTGATCGGGTCGTGTTGAAGCACAAGACCCTGGACTCAGATTACAAAAAAGCCTAGGTTGTGAAGTGGTGTGACATGGTTACGATGATATGCATGTATCTTTCATATGGCTGGCTGCGATCAGACTATGAGTTATCATATGTGATCCTTCTCATTATTGAATGGCTGCGACCATACCTTGGTCCTTTTTGACGGATGGCTGCACCCATACCTGGATCCATTTACATGATCATTCTCTGGATGACTGCGTCCATGCCACGATTCATGTATCATTTGACAGAGATCTCAATTTATGTATATGTATATGTACTTGCTTGCAGGTTTTCCGATGGCAGACCGGTTCCCCACACTGATTTATAAAGCATTTCACCCTCGCTCTGGTTCAACTTTCATGCTTTAGGGGGCATCTGTTACACAAAATTTTGTCACTATCCCTATACTCCCCATTCCTTGATCCTAGAGGACCTCTACAGTGAACCCCGCATGCTTTGTCATCATGGAGAAACTCCCGTTATGTCCATCTTCATGAGTAGATCATTTCCCTTTTGCATCATTTCCCCTGAAACATCTATTTTTCCCAATTTACAATACTGGTGCTAATGGCCTTTATCTCCCTCGTGCTGATGTGCAGATATTAGCACTATTCCTCGCACTGATTGGTGCGATTGAGCTATGTTCCGGTCGTGCTGGTCCTGTTATGGAAGGTTTTTTAAATTAGAGAGGAAGCTTCCATCTCTAGAAGCTTCATAACGGAAGTCTGGTAAATGGTTTGGTCGGATGGGGTCGAGGATGACAGTTTGGGTTCTTTTCCCCTATAATGATGGAGCTACCTCAAGAGATAAGTCTTTCTCCCATGAGAAGAGGATCTATTTGCCATCCATCTTTCCTATATAAACCTCCCTTCTTCCCAAGCACAAACTAGTTGCAGTGATATAGTTAGAGTGTTGGCTGAGTGTGAGTGTGCTATTAGACAAGCAAGTTATTACTAGTTGTAGCCATCTAGTTGTGTGAGGGAGAAGTGTGTTTAGTTTGGAGTGAAGCCTAACGGGAAGAGTCTTTAAACTATTGTTGTTTGAAGCCATCATGAAGTGCTAGCAGAAGTGTGTGGGAACCTAGTCTTGTCAGAGGAAGAATGCGATGTCAAGACGAATGGTTGTAATCTCTCTTTGATATTAATATATGCAACTGTCAATTGATTTCCTACATGTTTTGTAATATTACTGTTGGGCATGGAATCCCCCCGAGTCATGTTTTGGGGCTCAAAGCCCATGTTTTGACCAAATGATGTTGTAGATCCCCGCGAATTTCGGGCGCGGAAGTATGTTAGAGTCATAGGGTTGTCTGCCCTAGTTTGTAATGTAATTTCAGCCTACCCATGGTCTGCGGACCATGGGATTGTATAAATAGAGCGAGGCTCTAAGTGTAAAAGTGAGCGAAGAGAACTAAGTATGAGATATAGAAGTAGAAGCATAGAGAAAGAGCCTAAGTGTTTCTTGGGTTGTATATTAGGAGAAGGCTCTGCAGCTGAGTGCGGAGAGGCCTAGTTGTCCGCAGCTGAGCGTGCAGACCCTTGCAGCTGAGTGCACAGGGCGGAGTCGAGTCTATAACCGAAGAAGAGAATAATAAAGAGAAGTTTTATCCAAATTTTGTGTATCTGTTCTTGAGTTATTACATGTTTGATATCAATTGGAAATATATTGTTTATTTACTGCGTGCACTTGTATGGATGATTTATATTGCTAAGTATACTTTACACATGCAAGTAATATAAGTTAATCAACTAATGGTGAAATATTAGTAAGGACTTGGGTAATAACATCATTCGGTCCTCGGGTAGGGCTGCGCGAAGGAAACATTGCAGGGTGCGAGGTACGGGTAAGTGCGTGTAGCGACATGCGCGCAGGGTCGAACTGTGAACCACTTGAACTCACCAGACATCTCCAGGGTGTGGAAACCTAGTTCTAGCACCCTTCCATACTACTTAAGGTGAGATCTCAGTTCGTGCTCCACGGACTTTTGCCGAAAGGGCCAGTAGTACCAGGATTTGTTTGGCCAAATCACCTCTGAACCAGGGTCAGGCCCCAACAAGTGGTTCCGTTGCTGGGACGGGATCTGCATAAGGGATGTCTGATATCGTGTCATTGGAATCTGACAAAGAAAGAAATTGAAGGGTGGTTGGACAGAAAAATTCACGAGTTCACGGCGCAGGAAAATATGAATCTACGAGTGTCGAAGGAAGAGTGGCTAGAGCACTACTTATATATAGAAATCCACGAGATTTTAATTGCATCCTTCCCCTCTGAGTTGTATGAGTGGATAACGAAGCTAATAGACAGTCAGGGAAGGTGTAGGCTGGACAAACCGATTATGTGGACTCCAAAGTTGGTGCGTAGACTAGAAGCATCGGAAGATAAGATCGCATGCACTGTGGACCATTTGCTCGAGCGAATTATAGGAGGGTTTATCACCGAGTTCACGGTAGATACTTTAGTCAGCTACAGTGAGGCGGAACGATGCTTCCTCAAAGGATCGCGAGGTAAGTACATTAAATCTTTGAACACTTGGATTAAAATGCTACTGTGTGAAAAGCGGGTTATGCGAATAAATTGATGTTTGGGGCTATACAAAGTGGGAGGATCTATAGAAATGAAGGTAGCACAGAGATAGAAACTAGCCCCTTGATTTCGCCTCAGCGAGAAAGTGAGGAAGAGCTCGTGAAAGTTTCACCAAGAAGTGTGATCAGTCTGATAAGATAGTGAATTCTGCGCATACCACCTCAATCTACACCACCACCGTTTCACCATCTTCACCCCCATCTCCACCCACACCACCTCCGCCACCACCACATTTCAATATGGCGAGCGCGATAAAATTGCCGGTGTTGAAGGGAACAAAGATCCAAACTAATTTTGGTTCATGGTAAAGGCTGTATGGGAAGCACAAGGAGTCGTGGATGACTTAAGCATGTTGCAGGATCGCGCACTGACATGGTACATTAAGCATTCCAACGAAAATCCAAACATAGGGATTGCAGATATCCAGGTTGAGCTGGACAGGGAATTTAGCAGGCCAAAATCGGAGACACAGTCGATTATCGGGTTTAAGGAAATCACGATGCTTCCAGGCGAGACCCCCTGGGAGCTGGATCAGAGACTGAAGGGCATGATTCGCGAAGCCAACGTGACCTTGATGGATGGACAACACCGCACATGGTTTTTAGCATCACTAACGTCGCATCTAAGGATGATGCTATTGCAGCAGAAGTTATCCACCCAGGCCGAAAATTTGAAGATTGCAATGAGACTGCATAAAACCCCAATACAAGATCCTGGCCTGGGAGTCCAACAAATCCACGCTCAACTGAAAAACTTGTGTCTGGAAATGCAGAGTTTGAAACAAGACAGGACAACTCGCTCAGAGGCGCGTAACGAGGTATGGTGCATAAAATGCAAAGGCCAGGGGCATGACAAGGACCATTGTCCAGTCTTCGCGAACTACCTAGTGAGAGGAGGGCCGATGCCATTGAGACCAGAGGCAAAAGCAGGACTGAGCTGGCGCCTGCATTATGGTGTGTGATATGTTATATAGGAGGGAAGCACGCTATAGATAATTGCCACCTATTATAGAAATATACGCAGACGTCCCAACAGTTGTTTTGTAATTTCTGCACGTCAGTATGCCATGATGAATGCACCTGCAGAAGTTATGAACTGATGATGGATCAAACTCCTACCTATAGAGTTTAGACCGAAATGCGAGCCCTTGATCAAAATGCAGGGATGACGCGCAGTGGATTTCAGGGGCATGGACGAGGTCGAGGTGGAATGGGACTAGGAAGGGGTTGCGGACAGCTGATTTGTTACAATTGTGGAGGGCCAGGGCATTATGCCCACGATTGTACGAATCCAACGAGAGCATCATGTTTATATTGTACCCAATTTGATCATGAGACAGAGGACTGCCCTACACTGATAGCAAGGTTACGCAATAAAGGAATACTCTAGCCTCCCATGACTCATAACCTACACATGATGAGGTCTGAGTTGTGCGAAGAGGACCCAAATGTAGACATCATGCTCCGAAGCAGTATTACAACAGGAGATGACAAGGGCAAGTAACCCAAAGAAAGTGCCTGGGTTCACAAGGCTCCTTCAAAGGAACCAGAGTTCGATTTGGAGTGCGCAAAGGAGACATTTATGGAAGCTAAGAAGAGCTTCATGGAGGCCTCCACTTCAGGTAGAAAAAGACAAACTAGAATTAGAGATGGACCCATCAATGCTTACTACCTTTTTGGAGACATGCATGAAGCTGCTGTATGACAACAAGGCTGTGAAGGGACTGCAGGAACTCATCACTAAGGGCACTGGGACAGGAGAACCGCGCGTAGTCTGGAAGCTCAGGAAGCACACAATGCAAACAGGAAGGGAGATGCTTTTGACTGCACAAATTGGGGAATATGAAATGGATCAAGTGATTCTAGATTTAGGATCAGATGCGAATGGATTGCCAAAGAAGATATGGGAGTGCATGGGCAGGCCCGCGTCGCAATGGTCCCATATTCAATTGCGAATGGCGAACCAACAGAAGATCCTACTGATGGGAAGATTGTAGGGAATAACGATAGATATCGAAGGTGCGAGTGCGCTTGCATATTTCAAAGTGATATATATTTTTGATGACAACAATCCCTATCCCATGCTACTGGGAATCGATTGGGTCACTGATACGAATGGAGTGATAAATCTAAAAAAGTGCAAAATGATTTTTGAGAAAAAGTCACTGCATGTAGTGGTACCTTTAGACCTTGCGGAAGGATCACGCTACACAGAGCCAGTGCATGACGATGAAAGTGATGACGATCTAGACTGTATCTATAAGATAACCACTCAGGAACAAGATTGGGTGAATCCTATAGTGGATGCCAAGATTTTGTGGGAGCGCGAAAGCTCCTACACATCAGATTCAGATGAGGAAATAGAATGATGGTAGAATCGGTTACATGAGGTAACCATGCTGAATTGCAACATGATGGTAATATCATTGTGTTGCGTGACAAGAGAGGTAAGGGATCTATCTATGTATGACAGGTTGACAGCGGTGGATGAATTCCTGAACAAATTTGAAAGAGAGGTGCTAGAACAGTAGCGTTTTGATGCTCTGAAATGGGCACTACGCACTACAATCGCAAGATGGTGGGGTACGCATCAAAGAAGTTTTGAGAACTGGCGTGACTACAAAAGAATGATGGTTATACGGTTTGGAAGCATCAGCTATGGATGGAAGCTGGGTATGATGGACAAAACAGCTTGCACGCCCACCTCTCTAGATGGGTATAGGCATATGGTATGCAACTTGCACGAACGCACATTGTCCCCACGATAGGAAATAGGAACAAAAAGTAGGAGCGGGGAAGATGAGGGCGCGAACGACGGAGTATGATAAGACCAAGCGCGCCAAAGATTATACACGGAGAAGCCTTTGACAAGGTGTGCAAAGTGCTGAACACGGTCCACCATGTGAGATGCACTAACTGGGACCTATGTGTACCAGCGGTTCTATGGGCTTATAGGACCATGTGCAAAACCCTGACCGCGCGAGCACTTCCGAAGCTAAAGTATGAAGCAAGGGTTGTAATCCCTATGGAGCATGCGAAGCCTAGTCCACACATAGCAGCACCCATAGATATGACAATCTGCGAAGCGAGAAATAGAACACATAAGACTTGAGGAAGAAATCCGACAGGGAAACCTTAGACTTCACGAACTTGAAAAAGATCGAGTACGACTAAAGGAGAAAAGCACTTTGATGGACACAGAGGTCAAGAAGCTGGAAGATGAAATAAAGGAAGAATTTCTCGTCAAAAAACTGAGGATGGTAAGGCAAGGTGCGTACGATCATACTTACAAGTGGGAGAACTATCGTCATGAACTGGTTAGTCTGCTGCCTTGGCTTAGACCACATATTGCCAAATGTAGTGACTAGGGTAGCGCGTTGCAAATAGTAGAGTGCGCGATACCGACCACAACAATGGAAGGAGGGGATTCCCCGTGAACCATGGTGGAGGATGGGATAGAGCCCCACATGGGTGGTGCGACCACCTGACTAACCGCAGGAAGAATAGTCTTACAGCTCCAGGCAGTTGAAAGGGAGTGCAGGACTACAAACTATTTTGCCCGGGAGCTGCGTGGTATTAGGGATACGCGCAAAAGAAGAGTGTCATAGGGTTTGCGACCGCGCACGGAGAGATGCACTACCACATGGGTTGGCCAAAAAGTGCCGTTGAAGTCACTATTCATGATGGTATGCTCGACTTGAGGTCAAATGGAGCAGGCGGTGGGCATTTAAGATGTGATTTATGGGCAAGATTTGGGAAAATATGCAGCCAAGAAAGCATTAATGGCCCAAAATTGGGGGGAATGGTCGAATTCAAATTCAAAAGGCACTATAAAACACAAAGCACTGGGCAGCGAACAACACTTGGTCATTTGAGAATTGAGAGCTTGAGAAGAGCACTGAGCATTGAGAGCTGAGCGATAATTGAGCCCCTAAGTTCGCGAGTGACAAAATACAGCCTAGATGCGATGACAACCACTAAGGATGGTTTGTAATGTAATGTCGGCCTACCCATGGTCCGCGGACCATGGGATTGTATAAATAGAGCAAGACTCTAAGTGTAAAAGTGAGCAAAGCAGAGCAAAGTATGAGATAGAGAAGTAGAAGCATAGAGCAAGAGTCTAAGTGTATCTTGGGTCGTAGAGTAGGAGAAGGCTCTACAGCTGAGTGCGTAGAGGCCTAATTGTCCGCAGCTGAGTGCGCAGACCCCTGCAGCTGAGTGCACAGGGCAGAGTTGAGTCTGTAACCAAAGAAGAGAATAATAAAGAGAAGTTTTATCCAAATTTTGTGTATCTGTTCTTGAGTTATTACATGTTTGATATCAATTGCAAATATATTGTTTATTTACTGCGTACACTTGTATGAATGATTTATATTGCTAAGTATACTTTACACATGCAAGTAAGCTAAGTTAATCAACTAACGGTGAAATACTAGTAAGGACTTGGGTAATTACGGTGTTCGGCCCCCGAGTAGGGCTACACGAAGGCATCATCGCAGGCTGCAAGGTACATGTAAGTGTGTGTAGCGACGTGCACACAGGGCTGAACCACAAACCACTTGAACTCATCAGACATCTCCAGGGTGCAGAAACCTAGTTCTAGCACCCTCCCATACTACTTCGGGTGAGACCTTAGTCCGTGCTTCGCACACTGTTGCCGAAAGGGCCAGTAGTACCGGGATTTGTTTGGCCAAATCACCTCTGAACCTGGGTTAAGCCCCAACAAGCCAACAATTACATATTCATGTCTTGATGCTTCTTGACTCATTAAGTAGGTTGGATTGCAATTTGTCTATTATTATGTTTGTGTGCTATTGTTGTTTACTTGTTTTAGGAACTTGAAGAAGGAAGCGAGAGATTTCTGGAGCGAGCAAGCGAGGAAATCATCAAGCAGGATAAGTGACCAGAGGTAGGCCCTAATGATTGATCCTAACCTAAGGAAATCTTCCATAGAATGTAACTGTTGTGGCTAGACCCATTTTCGGGATATAGGAATTCGTTCATGTCCGCACTTATAATTTTACTTCACCACACAAAGCATGACCTTTCCAAAAAAGTTTGAGTTTTTTGGATTAACTACACAAAACCAATTCTTTTAACCCCAACACACCCTATCCCTTTAGCCACCTATGTCCAACATTGGTTTCTCCTTTCTATACTAGCATTGATCATAGCTGGTTGCTCCCTTTTGCAGGTGCACTGATATTAGAAATTCGGGAAAATTAAAAAGATTTCTGAAGCTTCCTCTTCCATAAGCTTCCAGGGGTTGTTTTAACCATTTATCATGGATAAGAAGCTCGATTCCTATCTGATCCTACCTTGGAGACTTCACCTCTTATCCCTTGAGCTCATCCTCCCATCATAAGTGGATCTAAAGCTCATTATGCTAAATCCTAAACTACCATCCCTCTCCTATAAATTTGCCACCATCCATAACATCAGGGTTGGCTTTTAGAGAGTGATCATGCCCTCATGCCACCACCTTGAATCTAAAGGAGTCATCATCTTCATGCATTAGGGTGATATTAAGGTGTTCTTTGTGACAAGGAAGGACAAGTCAACTTGGGGAGATCTCTACAAGATCAACTACTATTCTTGGTTGTAAACTCTCTCCTATTTCTATTAATACAAATAGTATCTTGTTTTCCTATATGTGTTGTGTTACATTTTCATTCATGTATTTCAATGCCTTTTTGATTCATTGAATAGAGTGATTGAATTATGCTACGTAGATATTGTGGATCCTTGGCTTGTTTTAGTTGTAGATGTAGGTTCTAATTATAGCATTTGGAGCTACGTTTGAAGCTTACAAGAAAGGAGCAAAGTAAAGCTTGCAATATATTCCAAGTAAGCTTCATTCCATTCTTCAATTTCTCTAAGGAAAACTCTATATTCTTTGCCTTGTGTTATTCTAGACCAGTCCACTAGGTCTAGGGAAATCACTTTTGTCCACAGTCGTAAATTCTGCATAACACTACTCATGAACTGGAGCTGGAAACCATTATCCATGCATTCAAAATTTCAAGACATTACTTAATAGGGATGGAATTTCAACTAAGGACAGATAATGTTAGTCTCAAGTACTTATTTGATCAACCTAATTTAAATTCTAGATAAACAAGATGGTTAACATTTATTAGTGAATATGATTATGAGATTATGCATATCAAAGGAAAGGAAAATAGGATAGTTGATGCCTTATGCAGAAAATTTCATCAAATTTGTGCTACAAAATCAATTCGATGGTCAATAAACTTAGTAGAACAGGTCAAAACAAATGCAAATTCTAATTCAAAGTATTTGAAAATCAAAGAAAAAGTGTAGAAAATTGAAAAATTGGATGAGGAGAAAGATGAATTTTCAATTAACAACAAAGACTTATTGTTGTTTAAAGGAAAAATTTCTATCTTAGATGAGCTGCATAAAATGCCAACTGCTGGTCACCCTGCTTATAAAAAAGTTTATCACTGTATTAAGAAGGGACTTTTACAGTGGCAAAGAATAAAAAATGATTACAACTGAATATGCAACTATATGTCTTGAATGCCAGCAAGTTAAGACATCTCATCAACATCCTTTTGGTTTGTTGCAACCCATACCTATTCTAGAGCGGAAATGGGAGATCATTTCAATAGATTTCATCACCAGGCTACCGAAAACAAAGAAACAACATTATTCTATTATAGTTGTGGTTGACAAGATGAGTAAAGAATCACACTTGATTCTCATCAGATCCACTTTTAAGGGCATAAATATTGCAAAAATCTTCATGAGAGAAATATTCAGGCTTCATGGGATACCTAAGGTTGTGATTTCAAATAGGGATGCAAAGTTCACCTCCAAATTTTGGAAGGGTTACTTGAAAATATATGGGAACAAAGTTAAACTTTAGTACATCCTATCATCCTCAAATTGATGTTCAAATAGAGAGGGTGAATCATATATTGGAGGATATGCTAAGGATGTATGTAAAAAACAAACAAACTAAATGGGAGGATAATCTACACTTAGCGGAATTTGCCTATAACAATAGAAATCAAACCTCCTTAAAAATGGGCCTTTTTGAAGTGATGTATGGAATAAGAAGAAAAGTACCCCTAAGCTAGGATAATCCTGAAGCAAATTGATATTGTTACCAAACATGTTAAAGGAAATTGAAGAGATAGCCAAGCAGGTTAAAAAAATATATGAAAACAACCCAAGATCACTAGAAAAGTTATGTAGGCCTGAAAAGAACTCAAAAGTAATTTAATGTGGGAAATCATATGTATTTAAAGGTAAAGTCTAAGACGAGTACACCCAGACCTGACAGTTGTGCTAAGTTATATCCTAGATATTACAAACCCTTTGAGGTGTTATCCAAAGTTAGACTTGTTGCTTATTAATTAGCCCTACCAGCCAACATTAAAATTCATAATGTATTTCATGTTTCATTATTGAAAAAGTAAATACATGATTCATCTCATGTAATTGATTGATATGTTGTATAGGTGAAGTTAGAAGGGGAATTCCTTGCAGAACCGTTGTGTATTCTAGATCAAAGAGAAGTTACGCTTTGAAATATAGTTGTAGCGCAATTGAAGGTTTAATGGAAACGTTTCATTCCAAAGGAAGAAACTTGGGAGTTAGAGGATGCTTTCAAAGAAGCTTATCCTTCTCTAATTTGATAAAAACTAGAATGAGTTTCCAGAGAATGATGATTGGACACTGGGACAATGTCAAATTTAAACAGGGGAAAATGTGATATCCCTTAGCTTAATAATATGTTTGTAAATAATAGCTCATAAGTTTATTTCTTCTTTTATTTGGTTAAGTATGCTACATGGAAAACAAAATAAAATTGTAACTATTAATAATTAATTACTAATAATAACTATTTGTAAAAGTTCTATTTATGTTTTATTTTGTAAATAAAGACAAAACTGGGAAATTAATGACTAAGTGCAAATAGCTGAAAGAGGAAAAAGGTGGCAATTTAATTATGAAATTTTATTATTTTATCCATTGAAAAGTCCTAGGCATCTAATCTAGGTGATTATATTTAATTAAAAGATTATGATATGGGCCAATTAAATTTTTCCTAGAAGACAGAGAGTTGCCCTCAAGAGTGGGAACAAGAGCTCATTAATGAAAAAGCAACTACCTACCACCTGTTGGTGAGGTGGATGTAGTTATTAATCACCCAAAGAGTGGTAGATGGATATTATCTGTGAATTCTCTTGCTTTTGTCTCAATTAGTTTGAGAGTAGAATGGGGAGAGTCTGAAGAGAAGCAAGAAGGAATAGACATAAAGGAAAGTTGCAGGCCTGGTTTTCTCATGGGGAGAAGCATTGTTGTTGTGTCAAGGTTGGGAGGAGCCAAGTATTTATCTATCCATTTCCCATAATTTTACTCAAATTGGTATTTTTGCTTGTACACTTGGTTTATTTATTCATAGAAATAAAATTGTTTTATGACATCTTCTCATTAGAATTGTTGTGTATATCAAATAAAGAATTATTGTAGAAAGGCTTTGAATTTCCAAAAAATATGCAGAGAAAGAAGAAAATATATTTCCTTTTTCTATAGTTTGAGATGTTAAAATAGACAGTAAAACAATATGTTTAGTATATTAGTACCATGCATATGACTAGACAAATTTTCAACTGCATAACTGTTTACAAAGAATAGATTTTTCGCTTTTAAAGAATGTATGATACATAAATAGAAATAATGTGCATAGAAAAAGCAGTTTTCTAAGTAATAAAGTTTTCCTCATTATAAATCATTGGCATGTCATCGTTATATTTATATACATATGAATATATATTAGTAATGTAGCAGAGTAATAATATGTTACTAGTTTGAGCGAGAAACCTATAATTATAAAAGTAACCATGTTTAGAAGAAAATATAAACACATAGGTAGTATATATAAACATTTTTGGCTTAGGGGGTCCTGACCCAGGTTCATAGTTAGTTACGCCAACCAACAAAACCCTACACTATTGGCCCTTCTAGCAACAACCTACGTAGTGCTGGCTGTAGTCTCACTCGAAGCAGTATGGGGGGATGCAAGAACCAAGTTTCTGCATCCAGTGTGATGTCTTCCAGCGCCTTGGATCTACCTCCGTGCAGATCAATAAAAGTCTATGGCCTGTCACTGCAACTCAGTTAAAGTAGCATTCAGACCTTCGTGAAGGTCCATGATTAGTCCTTGCGGACCCTTAATAGTCGATTTACCTACTTACGTGCATCGAAAAGTAACCCTAGATTGGAATTCACATAGATCTACTTTATTCATCGGAAAACATAAAATAAATGATGTGAAACTTCATGGAAGTGGCTAAGCATTCATTTCATACATTATTAAGATAGATTCATAAACAGCTACTAAAGGAAATAATCAACAATTCTTTGGAAAGCTGTCTTTATTGATCTATAATTCACTGATTACAGACTCAAACTACCCTGCGCACACAGCTGTAGGGGTTCACGCACTCAGCTGCTAACTCTACCCAGGCCTCCACGCACTCAGCTGCGAATCCTTCCCTTCTTTACCTAAGCATAGGAAGTAGGAACTTCCTACCTTAGCTTCTGTCCAAAACTCTTCAATTAACCTAATTCTCTATCGAAACTTGTCCTAAGACTCGCTAGGACTCGACTATTTATAGAATTTTCCATACAATGCCATGGTCCACGGACCATGGGTGAATCTCAAAACATACTCAATACTTTACTTAAAACAAGGGGCTAGGCCCATTTGAATCTTATTCATCTACATGCTCCGCTTCCATATATCGCGAAGACTTTACATATTTTACAAAACTGTATACAAAATTTGGGTTAACTAACCCCAAACTGACCCAGGGGACCCCATCCCAACAAGCCCCCAACACAAAAATCCTAACTCGCCATCGAGTCACTCAGCTGGCTGTTCCACTTTCTGGTGGAGTTCGCTAAATGCCTTGGTCAGTGCCTAAAGCTCTGTGGTTCTCTTCTAAGCTGCTTGCTGTACTCCCTGGACTAGTTTCTCGATGGTTGGCCCCTCTACTACCAGTTGCGTAGTCCGCTATGTCTATTTCATCGCCTTCAGCTTCTCAAGAATGGTCTGTGAAAACTGGCTAGATTCCTTTGTCCAAGGCTCAAGCAGTGCGCTGAGCATAGACTTATTCTTTTGCAATTCCTGTATCTGCAACAATTTTGCTTTTCCTTCTTGTAAATGCACGAAACTCTGGACTGGTGACAACGTCTGTGCTGACGTACTAATCTCATCGTACTGCTACTGTGCTTCCTTGAGTTATATGCTCAACTGTTGCAACGTAGGATCCTCCTGCAGTGTATCCCAGAGGCCCAGTGCCTGAGTGAAGAGCTTGTCACACCCTTGAACGATGACATCTAGCTGAGCCATGGATTCTTTAATTGTTGCACCTATTTGTTTCCAAACCTTCGGCGGTGTGGTTGACTACAACTTCAACTGCAGCGTAGCTATCTGCATCCATAGGTCGAAAGTCACCTCGTTGAAATTCTCTTTTGAAGCACGCACTACAACAACCAATTTCCTTACCTTGGCGGAAGCTTTGGCATCATTAGGTATACCCAAATTAGGTATGAATTTTAGACATGTTCGATCATTGTGACCAGGTTCTGACGTTGTGTCCGCAACTCCTCCTGCTCCTTCAGGGCCTGAGTCTTTTCTACGAAAATCTGCTGGTTGTTGACTTTGAAATCACTAACAGAAGTGGGTGCATGTTGTTCTTTGATCTTGAGCTCATCAACGACCCCCTGATGTAGCACATGAAGAGACTCCAATGATAGCGCGGCAAGGTTCAGCCTCATATCTTTTACTGCATGAAGCACCACGTGATCCTCATCCGACTCCACGTGGACCAACCCCTCTGACAGAGGAAAGACTCTGAGATCCAAAGGCCAGTCAATCTCTGTGATAGTGCTACGAACCTGCGTTAGGCTCGCTTGCGTGCCACTCACCTTTCTAACATCCTGCTGAATCTTGTTTTCTTGGATGAGCATCTCGCGTAGATCCTTCTCGATGCTTCCTAGCATCTGCATGTATTGTTGCTCGAACTGCTGCAACACTTTTGTTGTGGTGTCCCATATCTTGTCACCAATCTCATCGAGATTGCCTTCTGTTAATATCATCGGATTGACATGTGTTTGTATATCAGACTTTTGTTTCTTCCATGATCCTCCAGTATGTTCCTACCCTCACTTCTTAAGAATGAACGGGGTTCTCTTCGCCTCGTTACCACCACTGCCCTGGTCTGACAGCTCCTGTTCTTCTGTTTCAAGCGAAGCTGATTTGTCACCTTCCTGTGACTTTTTCTACTCTTTGTTTGCCTACTCTTTAGCAACACGCTCTTTTGCAATGTGATCCTTCTCCATAGCTGCCTTGGAATCTTCCTTCTTCTTTTGCTCTGTTAGTGCGTGCGCAACCTTTTGAGTAGCATCCTTCCATTTTTGCGTAGCAGAGATTTCTGCGCCTTTACTCGTTACTACATCTAATTCCGTAGGCTCACACCACTCCGACAGACAAAACCAATAACTTCCTGCACATCCATCTCAGACACTAAGTACGGATACACATGCCATGTTCCTTCGGGGTCCTTCCACGCACGGATTGAGACGTTGTGAAAATCAACCTTGAACTCCGCGTAGGATGTTAATTGCCTGAACAAGGTTGGGGACAACCTCGGCTGCTGATTGATGACCATTCGAAGGTCCATCTCCATTAGGACCGAGAAAATATTTGTTTCTGTGATGCACGCGACATCCTTTGTGGCCCAGAGTGAGGCAAACCTCGCTGCATCAGGCAATTCTTCCTTGTGTGGAGGAAATTGGCTATCCTCCAGAAACCTCCATGCAACTAATACAATTGATAGTAGAAGCTAAGTGTAATGGAATGGATTTATTTTGTCTTGGCCTCTTGGAAATTCACGAGGAACTCCTGGCAGAGATATCTTGACGAATTATACTACACTCCCTTTGTGCACTGTGCAATAAGCGCTATAAACGGTGCAAAAACTTTATCCGCGCGACACTTTCTCATGATATTTCCTGTGAGGATCTAGGTAGGAAACTGAACTACCTCGTCTTGTATGGACAAAATTGAGTAGCCTCACGACTTCTTGAAAAGACCATACTCCTTCCTTTTGTGAGCTAGCTCCTTTTCTCCTGATTTCCCAACAAATTCCTTAGCAAGGTCAGCTCCTTTGTGGGGCAACCTCATTACCTTGTGGATCAACATATCCGTTATTGGGATAGGCTGCCCTAGCCACAGAATCCTATCATTCAACAGTGCGAGGAGTTGGCACACACATATGATATTGATAGGGGAGTGGTGATAGTGCGATATTAATAACATATTCAACAACCCTGACTTCTCAACGCTGCAGACCCACTTCATGGGTTCCAAATTTGTAACTCCTATGTCATCATAGTAGATCTTTGTCATATACTTATGCGGGGCCATATGCGGAAATTTGTCCTGATCCACAATGTCCCATTCCTCTAATTTCAACAGTGAGATACACGTAAGCTTAGGACCTTCAGATGTGACCTACTCCGACAATAGGAGAGTGGATATTTTGAATTTTCCCGAATTAGGGTCCTTAGTTACCTTATTTTTTCCCTTCCACGGAGGGACATACTTAGGAAAGCATAAAGAGGGACTCAACACCCTCGACATCGACTTCTTTAATGCCTTGGTACTCCTCTTCCTCTAAATCCACAACTTTCTTTGGTTGCTTGTATTTTTTCTGCTTCGGTTGTGCCTCCGTATGCTTTCTCGGTGACGTGCGCACCGACACCAACTTCTTTTGTTTTTCCTTCATGGCTGGTTGCTTTTCTTTCATAGCAGTCTACATTACTTTAGCCACAATTTGTTTTGGCCTAGGTGACCTCGACATTGTTGGCACAGCAGGTGTAGCCTCCATACTAGACACTTCAGGTCCTAGCCTGTCGGACATAGCTACTTTCAAACTAAGGGATTCAATGGGGTTAGTGGAAGTCATTTGCTCAATGAATAATTCACTTTCTTCTGCAGAATAGTCCGCAAATGAGCGCCGAGTCACAAATTCCTCCCAAAACGCTTAGCTCATATGGGACAGACAACAAAATGCACCAGCAAGTCTTAAAGCGCAAAGTGTTCTCTGCTGGACCGGTATGCGCAATTTATAGGGGGATTTGAATTCAAATCCGACCGTTCCCCCAAAATTTTGATAATACATGTTGTTTTGGAGGTAGATCTTCAAATATTTTTGCCTTAATTTCTGCCTCCCTGCTCCTCTTAACTGCTTTCTCTCCATCTCATCGTGAATAGTAACTCCAATGGTCATTTTCCTACTGGCTTGTGCGGTACCTTTCCCTCACACGTAGTGTCCCTCGTGCAACTCCATCTGGTGCATCCTCGTCAATATTCGCACAGCCTGGTCGCTGCCTTGTTCTCCAAACCGGGTAGTGTAATTTATAGTCCTGTCCTCCCTTGCATCTACCTGGAGAAATAAGACTATCCTGCTACCATATAATCATGGCACAGGATTCCCCGTATACAACTTCAACCTGCTCCTATTCACTTTTCCCAGGAAGGGTTCCCCATTTAGCTTCGCGAGCTGAACTACGCTACCATCTGTAATTTCCTTGACAATATATGGCCCTAACCAATGCATCTAGAATTTCCCCGGAAATTTAGTGAACTTACTATCATATAATAATACAAGATTGTTTACCTTGAATGTGTGAAGCTTGATATGACGATCATGCCATTCTTTTTTGCGTTCCTTCTATACTTGCTGATGGAATCCTGCCAAAAATCGGTCTTCTTCGAGCTCCATGAGCTGCGTGAGCCGTTTGTCCAAGGCCTCGCGATCCGCCATATCCGTTAACACTACTATGCACAGACTAGGCACAATGTATTCCATAAACATTATGACTTAGACCCCATATACTAATCTGAACAATGTTTGTCCTGTCATATTCTTACAAGTGGTCCTATAATCCCATAGCACTGAAGGTACATGTACATCCCAATCATTCCGCTGCACGTTACAAATCTTTGTCAATGCGTTCTCTAAAATTGTGTTAAAATTTTTGACAGTTCTGTTTTCCTGCAGGTGATATGGTGTACTCTTCTGGTGGTAGACCTGGAACTCATCAGTTAAATACCCCTATCACTCATCAACACTTTTGGGCATCCAAAACTTGTTAAGACATATTCAAACAAGAATTTTTCTACCGTATCCCCTGTACAATCCTTTACGGGATGTGTTTCCACTCATCTGGTTAGATATTTTGTCGCAGTGATAATGTAGCGCACACCGATTTTCTTTCCAAGGGGTGGAATTGGCCCAATAAAATCAACCGCCCACTTTTCAAATGATTGAAAAGATACTTGAGGATGTAGTGGTATCTCATCCCTTCACGACAGTCTTCCAGTTCTTTGATATGCATCACATGCCTTACAATATGCCTTGGAATCCTTGTGTAATGTTGGCTACCATAGACCTGCGTGCAAAATCTTCTATGTAGTTGCTTGCCTGCATAATGGCCTCCTGTAGCTCCCCCATGAGCTTCGACGAGAATGCTATCACACTCAAAGTCTAACACATATATCCACAATATTTCATCTGCACCTATTTTGTACAAATGTCCCGCAATGACTAAAAGGTCCGTTGCGCGCACTACTAATTCCTTCTTCTGTTGGCTTGTGTATCCTTCCGGTTCCATCCCTGTAGTTAAGAAGCAAATAATGTCTGCAAAATGGTCATCTGCTATGCACACCGCAAAGAGTTGTGCATCTGGCATCCCTTCCTCCAAATTAATGGGTTCTTCGCCTGTTTCAATTCGTGACAGATGGTCAGGTCCACCATTCAACCTGCCCGGCTTCACAATGACTTCAAATTCATACTCCTGAAATAATAACAAACATCTGCAAGTTTTTCCCCACAACACAGGCTTGTTGACTAGGTATTTTAAGGAAGAATGATCTGTATACATCTTGAAATGCCCTCCTAACATATAATGCTTGAATTTTTGCAGTGCATAGACCATGGCCAGCCCTTCGTGCTCAGTTGTTGAATAATTTTTCTTGGCCTTCGATAACTTCCTACTTCCAAAGGCTATAGGATGGTCCATTTCTCCTTCACTGGTCTGTGTTAGCATTGCACCCAGCGCAATGCAATAAGCATCCACATGTACATGAAACTCCTTTTTCCAATAAGGAAATACCAAGTTTGGCACAGTTACCATCTTTTCCTTTAACACATCCAGGCTGCGTTGACATTCTTCATCCCAATAGAATGTTGCATCCTTCTTTAGCAGTTTTTCCATGGGCACAGTAATTTGAGCATAAGATTTGATAAATTTTCTATAGTATCCTATATGTACTAGTGTCACATGTAGTTGCTTGATGTTCCTAGGGGCCTTCAAGTTAACAATTACCGCAATCTTTGTAGGGTCCACCATCTGTTAGTGTTGGTATCTTCATCCCTTCGTTAGTGATCAAATGCTCTTGTTGCATTGCATGTTAGATGTCTCACCCGATCAGCTGCATTCCATTAGGGTCATGGATCATCTGACGGTAGTGGCTTATTATACATTTTCCCTCATGTGCTCGCTTATTTTCATTCATTCAGAACTGCTGCAGTCAATTTTTGTCTTTAAATTCGTAAAAGTCATTTTTAGGGTTTTAGGTCTTTTTAGGTCTAGGGTTTTCGTCAATAAGGTCTCAAAATGCTTAGTGATGGTTAGCAAGCACATGGGAGGTCAAATAAAGTTCGAGTAACAATAATTTTCATGATCACTCACTCAGTGATTGATTTTTCCTCAAAACCCTATTTTGAGGAAAAATAGAATATTTTATATTTTTATGTATAAATCTGATGTAATTTCAATTTTCTTATCTGTAAACAATTTTAATGGCAACCCTGGTCACCTTACCAAGCTTCTGCAAATCCATCCCCTACAAGGCAACCAAAAAATCAAATCATTCAGTTCATCAAAGGCAAAAATGAAGTAAATTGCCCAAAAACAGAGTTGAAAAAGTAAGTCACAATGCAAACATTATAAAAGTGGGTTCTATGAGTGAAAAATCAAAATATTTTGTATAAAAACCATTTCTTTTGTTTAAAGAACTCATTTGCATCCAAAAGAGAAAGTGGAACTTAGAGCAAAGTTGTGGAGAGAAAATCGCAGCAAACGGTTCAAGTGTCAGGGGCATGATGCATTAGGTCGTGGGCGCGACGCATAGAGCTGGCGCGGCGCATTGGGACGCCCTCCATAGTGTAGAAAATACATTGGCGCGACACATAGAGTAGGTGCGGCGCGTTGGGTCTGTGGCACGGCGCATAGAGCTGCAAGCCCGATTTCACCATAAACTCCCTCAAATTTCCAAATTTTCTCAATCCCATGGTGTGCAAGTAAGTCAAGATTCCTTCCATTGCTAGTGAAAGAGTTTTTCTTAAAATTCATGGTGGTTTAGTGTGATAAAACTCAAACCCTACCTCTTTTCAATTTTGGCTTAAACAATAATTGCCTAGGGTTTGCATTTGTGTTTTTGCTGGCAAGTTCACTCCATTACTCCCTCAATCTTTGACTCCTCCATTCATTTTTCACTTTCATCCATTCATTCCCTAATTCCCATATTCCAAAAATTCCCTAATCCCCATATCCCTAATTCTCATTATCCCAAACCCTAGCTACAAATTCCTAAACCCTAATTTCTATCCCTAAGCCTACATATTATTCCCTAAACCCCCTATTCCCAAAAAACTTGTCAATATCATTCCCAAAACCCCTCATACCCTCTCCCTCCACAGTCCCTCATACATTTTCATACATTTGGCAGCAAAATCTAAAGACACCTAAAATCTCTTCATACTCATCTAAGAGAAACTCAAATATCTGGCAAACATGGAATCTGATCCTTCCTATGACTGAGATGAGGAGACACACAGTGACTCTCCTAGAGAAATGCATGCACCAAGAAGACCTCACAAGGGTGGCAAACATATAAGAGAGGAACCTACTTCACTTGCCGAGCTGCAGGCTTGTCCTCTTGCTGTCACATGTTTTCAGCACCAATCCTATTATCAGTTCTGTGAGATGGTTGAGAGAGTCCAGTACCATCATGAATTGGCCAGGTTGTTTGTCCTCCATCTTCAAAATGGCCAAGTCACTCTAGCAGGTGTAACATTCACCTTGACACCAGAGTCTATTTCTCTAGCAACTGGCATTCCCAACATCGGTGAGCAGTGGAATAAGAGGCAGTAGATTGACAGGGAACATTATGAGCCTTACATTAAGGCTGGATATTTGAGATATCTTAGTAGAGTTTTTCCTTTCCGGTATCTGAAAGACTCATGTGCTCCCTTGATGAAACTCATAATCAAGTATTTCAGTTGTGAGGGCCAGTTTTCTCACCTGTATGCCTACCATATCAGACTGTTGATGCACTTCACTAGGGTGAGAATGATGAACCTCCCCTATTTTATTTACTAGAATATTGAGAAGATGACCACCATAGTGCACAAGAAGACTCCTCAGCAGTAGTATAACAGCATATATCATTTTGCACTAATCACGATTGTGGTCATGCATCAGCTTGGTTTACAAAACATCTCATGGGAGGATTTCATTTTAGATGAGGTCTTGACCGCTCCTCAAGTACCTTCAGCAGCTTTTCATGAGATAGGTGAACCTTCACATTAGTAGGAGCTTCATGAGACACAAACCTCTAGTGTGCTAGTATATGTCACCTACGAAAAAGGCACTAGAAGGTTGTTTGCAGCAGCAAAGCGAGTATTATCTCCACCCAGGGTGGAAGGGGTCTCACTTCCTCCATTAGCAAAGCAGGTACAGGACAAGGGCAAGTAGCCATTACAGGATGAGGGGCCTTCAGGAGAGCAGGAGACAGATTTTATTCTTATTCAGGATGATGACACCGATTTGGGCTCACAAAGCTCAAAGCTTAGAGAGATCATCCAGGAGCAACAAGTTGACATTCAACATTTGTGTCTCAACCTACAAAGAGCCAAGTGGATCATCAAATATCTAGAGCAAAGAAACAAACAACTAGAGGATCAGCAAACCATAATGGGGCTAAGAAACATACGAGAAAACCGGCAAGCTGCCAAAAGGAAGAAAGTCAAGTTCACAACACTTGAGTAAGAAATCAATGTTGATCGTGAGTCTTGGTTGGAGAAGACTAATATTCACTTGGAGAGGATGCTAGAGAAGGCCATCAATAAGAAAAGTATGTTGAGAAACATGGCATATCACTATTTGTCAAGAAATATGGTGTGCCAAGCAAGAATCAGGAACTTGAAGGCCAAGTTGAAGAAGAGATCGAGGAGGCAAAAAGCGCAAGATAAACTTCACATCTTGGCCGAGGCTTCCTTGGCCCAGCATAGCACCTAATGGAGGACACTGAACCCAAATTTAAAAAAAATTTGGAGCACTTTTTGTAATTTCGGAAATTTCGCCTTAAAAAATAGAGTTTTCTGCCCAATGCGCCGCACTACCTGGCGCTCGCTTTTGATGGAGGCATCATTTTGAGGAAAACTCAACTTATTTGGATCTATCATGAAAAAATATGCATGCTCACAAATGGCCAAGAAATTTTGACAGGTTTTGGGCTTCCAAAAAGGTCAAAAACACCCCAAAAATGACCTTTCTTCCCCTTTTTTGACACACAGGGAGCAGTCTTGGGAAAACTTAGTTTTGGAGGGGCAAATGGTGGCCAAATTCAAAAATTCCACTTCTACGGGAAAGTAGATAGGCAGATCTTTCCAACAAGCCCACTTGGAGCAAATTTGGACACCAGGAAGGCCTCCAAAATCAGCTGCAAAAGGCGCTACGCATAGGGAAATCAACGCGGCGCATTGGAGGAATTTTGCTCAGTTTGACCAAAAATACTCTGTTTTTCACCTAGTTTCTTGATAGTTTGACTTTTCTGCTTCTAGATGTCAAACTCATGATGTAATTTAATATGACTTGATGGATTTTGATGTAATTATTCTACATTTTCACTCTTAAAGGTAGATTCATCCATCAAATGGTAGTTTGCAACTGAATGAATCAGTTTCCTAGTTTTTAGAGGCAAGCTGTTCCAATGCCTACTTTTTAGTTCTCAGTTTAGATTTTGTTGGAACAGCTCCTAATAAAATGAGATCGACCCCTAGAGGCTAGGATGAGTTTTTGGTTGCCTATATCTTGTAATTTTTTCAGTCATTAGCATGGTTGGACTTTTGGGAAAGCTTGAAGCTTCACTGTATACTCATTTTAGCAGTTTGGCTAAGGAATAGACCAGTCGTTTGCAGCACTTTATGGGATTCATGTGGCATCTTGCTTTGGTATTGTGTCTTCCTTTGTAATTGTAAGTCTACATGTGTTTTATGTATGCCATATCTCTCTTTATTTCATCTTAACTAAATCAAACAAGGATAAAGGTAGAATACATTGAAAGTGCAGTGCTCTACCTAGGGTTTGTTTAGTTATCTATGTTTTTAGCTGTTTGAAGAGGATCCTTGAGTTTTTCATGCCCTCTCCAACTCCTCACCTGTCTAAAAGCTCTCCATATCACTCAATTTGAAGTACCAAATCACTTTCCTACCTTGCCCCATAGAGATCTCTGCAAAACTGAGCCTCATTCCGCAGACCCAAATCTGCCTTTCATATTTGAGCCAACAAAACATCATCAAATTCAATTAAACACCTCTGTACACATACCTAGCCTAAAATCAGTCATTACATTATTCATCTCAAGCTTTATTGGCCATCTTTTCCTGAGATTGACAAGGAGAGAGCCCTCTCTCGACCTGGTAGGGCTAGCTACGAGGTTAAGCATGGTTTGATGTTACCCTAGATCCTACCTTTTTCAGCCTGAGGAAGATTTAGGCCCTAACATAGTGGCAACCATACTAGGGAATATCAAATATTGTTTGCTTGGTAGTGTTATTCGTTTTATAAACTACAAACAGAGCTTGAAGTTATGCCAGGTAGCCTTCGAACTGCACATTGCTTTGCGAGTGCATAAGTAGATAAACATTGCTTCAGTCATTCTCCGGTCTAGTCTTATAAACATAACACCTGACTTGCAAATTTCCCCAGTACATCAGATAATTCTAGACTTTTGGATGATGAGTTTAAAATTTTATCGGCTGAAAAAGTTGATTTTGTCCGTCTGATTTTTGGGAATAATTCAACACACAGGCTTCCAAACGACACACCAGATAAAATCCTGATCCTGATCCACCTCTTGTGTATGAAAATCGAAATCTTATTCCTAGAATCCTTCGTCAAGAAAGTTCTGTGATTCCTATGTTTAAATCTCGTTCATGTCCTGTTGTTTTTGAGTATCTTGAAGATCTTGAGTTTGACGAATAGTTTGAGCTATCACTATTTGAAACTAAGTCTGAAAGTGCTATTGGTTCTACTGCTCTTAATCCATAGTTTGTCAAAGATCTTGAAACTGAAAAGGCCAATAGATCAATTGACGATTATATTTTGAGACTTCAAACTGCCATTGCGGCTACAAACATTCCTGAATTCTTAGAATCTGCATCTGCAACTCTTGGGTCATCTAATATTGCATCTAGTTCAAAAATTCCTACCGAACCTCCCTTCATTCCCACCATTCCCGTGCAGCCTTCCGTCTCTGATCAGAAATCTACAGTGTTGTCACCTCCATCTACCCCTTCTACCCCTCAAACATCCAAAATTTCTTCACCTCCATCTACACCTCATACACCTCATACATCAGCTGCTCCAACTCCTCCTACATCCCCAAGAGCAATCACAAATCCACCTAGAGCAATGGCTGCCCGATATGCACCCCTTGTGTTGCCTCAAAACTTGGATGACATGCCTGCTGATTATCAAAGAAAAATTCCATTATTTGACGGTACTCCTCAAGGTATCACAGCTCAGCAACATGTGGATAGGATGGCAGATTTCTTTGATCTCCATGAGATCAATGCAGAAAATGTAACAATGAGATTGTTTGTGCAAAATTTTGGAGGTGAGGTCAGAAAATGGTTTAGAGCATTGCCAGCTAGAACAATCAACTCATTGGAGGCACTTGAAAGACAGTTTTTGGATCACTGGGAGGTAAAAAAGAACCCTCTTCAAATCCTTTCCGAATATGAAAACATCAAGAGGAATGTTGGGGAGAGTGTCCAAGATTATTGTGTTAGATTCAATACTGTTTACAATGCAATTCCTGCTAATATAAAGCCACCTATGGGGATAGCATTGATTGAGTTTCTGGATGGTTTCGATCCTGATATGGCCTATCAATTAAGAGAAAGAGATCCAGCCACTTTGGAGGACATGCAGAAAATTGCAGTCAATGTTGAGGCAAATTTGCTTGCCAAGAGAGCTACAACAAAGGCTGAAAAGAAGGTGACAATAAAAGAAGAGACTTCCACTTCAGATCAAGTGCTCCATAAGCTTGAGAAGATGTTTGATAGGCTCACAATTGCCGATAAGCCTGAAACACAAGTCAGAAATCCTAACTTTCGTGGCCAACAACAACCTCAATTTAGAATCAAGCAAAGAGAGCAACGAGCACAAGACCAAGCAACACAGCAGTAGGTAAAGACACCCTTACAGCAGAATTTTGTACATGGTCCGGAATCAGATGATGAGGAGAATGTAATTGGAGAAGAGAATCATTTCTTTACACCTGATGATATGCCAATTTTTATCACTGAAGATGAGGAGTATTCAGAGAGCCCAACTGTACAAAGGGATGAAAATTTCATCTTGGCAAATGAAACAGCTCTTGAAGAAGAGTCTGATGAGTATTAAAGGGGTTACATGAATGCTTTGACAGCCCAGTAGCAACAATATTCACTCAGGAGTAGAGATGTACCCATCAATCCAATTCAGAAAAGAAAGGAGGCGACCGCACCAAAGAATGGTCCACCTGTTGTGTAGAAAAAGGGAAAAGAGACAGCTGATCCTACCACCAGCAAAACACCATCAGCAAATGAAAGATCAAATTAGCCAAATATACCAAAAGAGAAAACTGAAAAGAAGGATGTTTCAGCTAAGGAGGTAGAGAAAATATCAGTTTTTAGCTTAGAAAATGAAATTGCTAAGTTAAAAGTATCTATTCCTTTGATAGAGTTAATGAAGAATAACAACTATAAAGGTCAGGTGTCTAAAATTTTGAATTTAGATCCATTATCTGATATGGTAAACATGGAGGATGATCAACTTGAGTTGATCTTTGGTCTGGCATTGGAGGGTCAATCTCAAGATAGTGATGTAGCTCCTTTTTATATCAGCCTTAGAGTGCATGATTATGTGTTACATAACGCCATGTTTGATTCCGAAGCCTCTCATAATCTCATGCCTAAGGCAATCATTGACAAATTGGGTTTGGATATCACTAGAAAATATCATGACCTTTATTCTTTTGATTCTGGTAGAGTAAGATGCATTGGTCTTATTAAATATTTGGTGGTCAGTTTGGATCAGATTCCAGCAAAAAATGTTTTGATGGATGTGGTAGTGGCAGATATTCCTCCTAGATTTGGCATGCTTCTTTCCAAATCTTGGGGAGCAAAACTCAAAGGGACATTGCAGCTTGATTTCTCCTATGCTACTATTCCTGTGTTCGGTCAGATGAGGAAATTATACCGGGAGCAAAAGATGAAGTACATGATCACTAGCAAGGAGAAACCGGTAAATCATCCAATCAATTATGTACATATTGATTTAGAATCATTTGTTTTATATTTCGATAGCTTTAATGATGTAAATAGCCAAGTAGTTGAAGTAGAAGACATTCCAGAGATCACTGAAAATTTCAGAGAAGTCTTGAAGCAAGAAAGACAAAGGCTTGATAGTACTGCTGAGCAATCAGCCTTCCGACAACAGCAAAATAATGATGGACAACATGGAAAAGTTAAAGAGCAAACAGAGTTTCAGCATTTGGAAGAGGACGAAGCTGGCTTGTGGAGCATGGATTTTGATGGTGCAGTAGGAAGAGAAGGTGCTGGAATTGGCATTTGGATACACAACCCTGTTTTCTCCCCAAACAAAGTGCCAAGCAATGTAAGGATTTGTTCCTATAAATTGGCTTTTTACTGTTCAAATAATGAGGCTGAATATGAGGCTTTGATTGCTAGTTTGAAAATCCTTAGAAAGTTAAATGCCAAACGAATTTTAGTCTATGGCGACTCCGAGTTGGTTATCAAGCAAGTAAAAGGGGAGTACCAAGCTAAGCATCCTCGAATGCGGGCCTACCACAATGCGGTATTAGACATCTTGAGATTATTTTCAGATTACACTTTGACATGTGTCCCTCGTGTTCAGAATGTCATTGCAGATTCACTCACAACAGCAGCAAGTAATTTGAAAATTCCGATGAATTCAAACAACAAGTTTGAAATTCATGTGAAACATCGCCCAGCTGTCCCTGACAATCAAAGGTATTGGCAGGTGTTTCAAGATGATAAAGAGATCAATGAATTTCTACAAAATGAAGGTAAATTCAAAGACACTTCTATTGATGGGGAGTATGACAATGGTGAAGAAGACATAGAAGTCAATCAGATGGAAGTTTTGTAGCTCAAAGACAATATCATTCCTAAAGGTCTAATACCTTTAGAGGAGTTGTTCGATCAAGATGATGTAGCCTGAAAACCGAGCTTGCCGCCCACTGAGAAAGGAGTTGAGGATGTGAACATTGGATCAACAGAAAATCCTAGAATGGTCTTGTTATCGAAAGCATTGCCTCCACAGGTAAAAGCAAAGTATATCCGTTTATTATCTTCATTTACCGATGTTTTTGCATGGGATTATTTAGATTTGAAGGCATATGATACAAGCATAATCCAACATATAATCCCGATCAAGCCAAATCAGAAGCCCTTTCGACAGAAGTTAAGAAGAATAAATCCAAAGCTGCTGCCCTCAATAGAGAAGGAAGTGAATCAATTGTACAAAGCTGGTATAATCGTCCCCATAAGATTTTCAGATTGGATTTCAAATTTGGTGCCCGTGCGCAAGAAAACAAGTGAGATTCGATTATGTATTGATTTTAGAAATCTGAATAAAGTATCTTTAAAAGATAACTATCCATTGCCCAAGATGGATCACATACTTCAGCGAGTAGTTGGAGCATCTCATATGTCACTACTCGATGGTTATTCTGGTTATAACCAAATTCTGGTCCATGAGGATGACAGAGACAAAACAACATTCACTACTCCGTGGGTAACTTTCCATTATGCCAAGATGCCTTTCATATTGAAGAATGATGGTGCGACCTTTCAGCGGGCCATGGATATCGCCTTTGCTAATGAAAATGATGTATTTTTAGTTGTTTATCTTGATTACTTGACAATTTTTTCTAATTTAGATGAAGAGCACCTTTATCATTTGAAGATTGTATTTCAGCGGTGTAGAAAATATGGTATATTTCTCAATCCAAAGAAGAGTTTGTTTGCCATGGATGAAGGCAAGCTTCTTGGTCATATTATATCAAAGGATGGCATTCGTGTCAATCCAGCTCGAGTGGAAGCCATTCAGCAAATTGATTTTCCCTGGAGTAAAAAGGAGATCCAATCATTCAATGGTAAGATGAATTTCTTACATCGCTTTGTGCCCAATCTTGCAGAACATTTAAGGGAAATCACAAACATGCTCAAGAAGGATAGTGTAGTGAAGTGGACTAAGGAAGCAATAAAGTCTTTCAATTTAGTGAAATTGGCCCTTTCTTCAGCTCAGGTTTTGATCAGCCTGGACTATACTCAAGATTTCATTTTTTTTTCATTTGCCTCAGATCATACTATGGTAGCGATCTTGATGCAGAAAAGGGACCAACTCGAGAAACCAATTGCTTTTTTCAGCAGAACGATAAGAGATGCAGCTTTAAAGTATAATATTATTGAAAAGAAAGCTCTTGCTTCGGTAAAGGCATTGAAAGATTTTCAAGTTTATATTCTGCATTCCCACATCCTTACTTATGTCCCTAATGTTGTGGTTAAAGATGTCTTGGTGAAAATAGATCTAGAAGGGAGAAGAGGCAAATGGATTGCTGCCTTGTTGGAATATGACGTGGAGATCAAACTGACAAAGCTCATCAAAGGACAGGGGCTGGCCAAACTGATGGCTGAGTCAAATTTGCATGCCTTGGACATTAATATCATTGCTGCTATGTCCGAGGAAGATGAAGAAAGTTCACCTGCTCAGGTAACAGAAAGTTTTCTCATTTCTCCTTGGTATTCGGACATTGTGTATGTGCTCCAAAATCTGTCACCACCACCTGGAATGGCTAAGAATAAAAGTAGGACCCTGAAATTAAAGACTGCCAAGTTTTGTATCATGAATAATGCACTCTATTGGAAAGATCCCGGTGGTGTCTTGCTCAATTGTTTAGTTGAAGAAGAGGCAAAACAGGTTATGGAAGACTTTCACAAGGGAGATTGTGGAGGTCATATTTTCTGGAAGACAAAAACCAACAAAATTTTGAGAGTGGGATATTATTGGCCAACTCTTTTTGCCGATGTGTACAAAACTGTTACAAGCTGCCATGAATGTTATATTTTTCAACGTAGAAGAAAATTGCAGCATTTACCGCTTAAGTTAATCGAAGTAAGTGCTCCTTTTCAACAGTGGGGTTTGGACTTCATTGGCAAGATTCATCCTACTTCTTCAACGCAGCATAAGTGGATCCTCACAGCGACAGATTACTTTACCAAATGGATTGAGGCGATTCCCACTAGGCAGGCCACTGATTTGGTAATCATTTCATTTCTTGAAAACAATATTTTGTCTCGTTTTGGCTGTCCAAATAAGCTGATCACTGATAATGCAACAACTTTTAAATCTAAAAGAATGATTGATTTTTGTAATAAATACCAAATTACTTTGGGGCACTCAACTGCATATTATCCACAAGGCAATGGATTGGCGGAATCCTCAAATAAATCCTTGGTCAATATTATCAAAAAGCTGCTGGAAACGAACAAGAAGAATTGGCACAAAAGGCTAGTTAATGCACTTTGGGGAGACAGAGTAAGTCAAAGGAAATCTATAGGCATGTCCCCTTTTGAGCTCGTCTATGGTGTTGACACTGTATTCCCGACCTCTCTCGCAGTCCCGGTGGTTAAACTTCTACAGGAAGCTGGCAGCGAGGATGATCATTTGCAACGAAGAATCAATCAAATGATCCATTTACAACAGACTAGAGAGGAGGTTTTCCAGAACACTTTCAAGCTGCAAGAGAGAATCAAGAAGATATATGATCGAAAGGCAAAGGCGGAAAAGTTTCAAATAGAAGATGTAGTGCTGAAATGGGATGCAAGAAATGAAGATAAAGGTAAGCATGGAAAATTTGAGAATCTTTGGAAAGGACCTTTTAGAATTGCTGCATATTGGGGCCAAAATGCTTTCCTTCTGAAAGAAATGAATGGAGAAGATTGTCCAGGTGGGCCGGTCAATGGTCGGCTGCTCAAACGGTACTATTTTTGAAATGTTTTCTGCTGTCATATGTATCACTATACATACCAATTTGTTTAATTTCATTGCAAGTGTGTGCTGTCATCATTCTTTCAGTTTGGGGCCCGAGGTGAAGGCTATAAAGCTGAGGTTTGATTTCAGTTTTGGTTTGGTTTGTTTGAGTCAAGTTCTTCAGTTGATTTCAGTCTTGAAATTGAGTCAGTTTTGAGTCAGATTTCAGTCCTGAAATTAAGTCAAGAGTTTGGTTTTGGTTTGTCGAAGTTATTGAATCCATAGCCAAATGGATGAAGGCACTGCCTGCTTTCTTAGAGATCTGTAGTTCTTGGCACCTCCAAGGAGCTACCACTAACATTGGAGCCAATGTTAGTGTTAGTATCTTCATCCCTCCATCAGTGATCAAACACTCTTGTTACATTGCATGTTAGGTGTCTCACCCGATCAGCTGCATTACATTAGGGTCATGGATCATCTGACGGTAGTGGCTTATTATACATTTTCCCTCATGTGCTAGCTTATTTTCATTCATTCAGAACTACTGCAGTCAATTTTTGTCTTTAAATATGTAAAAGTCATTTTTAGGGTTTTAGGTCTTTTTAGGTCTAGGGTTTTCGTCAATAAGGTCTCAAAATGCTCAGTGATGGTCAGCAAGCACATGGGAGGTCGAATAAAGTTCCAGTAACAATAATTTTCATGATCACTCACTCAGTGATTGATTTTTCCTTAAAACCCTGTTTTGAGGAAAAACAGAGTATTTTATATTTTTATGTATAAATCTGATGTAATTTCAATTTTCTTATATGTAAGCAATTTCAATGGCAACCCTGATCACCTTACCAAGCTTCTGCAAATCCATCTTCTGCAAGGCAACCAAAAAATCAAATCATTCAGTTCATCAAAGGCAAAAATGAAGTAAACTGCCCAAAACATAGTTGAAAAAGTAAGTCACAATGCAAACATTATAAAAGTGGATTCTATGAGTGAAAAATCAAAATCTTTTGTATAAAAACCATTTCTTGTGTTTAAAGAACTCATTTGCATCCAAAAGAGAAAGTGGAACTTAGAGCAAAGTTGTGGAGAGAAAATCGCAGCAAACGGTTCAAGTTTCAGGGGCGCGACGCATTCGTTTGTTGGCACGACGCATTGGGCCGCCCTCCACAGTGCAGAAAATACACTGGTGCGACACATAGAGCAGGCGTGACACGTTGGGTTTGTGGCATGACGCATAGAGCTGCAAGCCCGATTTCACCATAAACTCCCTCAAATTTCCAAATTTTCTCAATCCCATGGTGTGCATGTAAGTCAAGATTCCTTCCATTGCTAGTGAAAGAGTTTTTCTTAAAATTCATGGTGGTTTAGTGTGATAAAACTTAAACCCTACCTCTTTGCAATTTTGGCTTAAAAAACAATTTCCTAGGGTTTGCATTTGTGCT